>JACGDI010001558.1:110386-246045 GCA_014898725.1 Jacaranda copaia | reverse complement strand
GGTTAGGTTGAAGATTTACAGGTTCCTGACTTAAACTTGCCGTTTAAGAATTTTGATATTGAGAATCAAGACAAGTATAAGAAACCATGAAATTTGTTGTGGGTTTGGAACTCAAGCAAGCCGCGTCAAGTTTTCAGTAGATTATAGATATTCATTTTATTTCCAGTTTTCAGGCCCCCAATTATGATGCCATTTCAAATCTATCTAATGAGCTTGGGGAAGAATGCATGGACTTTTTGAACAATGTTTGCTATCTTTTTCAAGATTTAGTTGATTTGAACAATCTTTACTATTCACATAAGTTCTTTTCCTTTCTTTTTTTTAATTTGCTTCTTACATGGGTTGTTTTCCTTTTGTTTAGATAGATTTTCTGATGTAACACATATTCAATGGGGAGGAGCAACTCAGAATCTCCAATTAGGGCCCGTGGATCTCCTCATAGGAGGAGCCCCTTACGAAGGGAAAGGTCTCCTGCTCGACACAGGAGTTCAAATGCAGACAAGCTTTCTAGTCACAATTGGTCACCAAAGGATGCTAGGAAAAGGTCCCCAATATTTCAATCACCTGTGAGGGAGAAACTTTCTAGATGCACCAAATCTCCAAAACATAGAAAATCCACATCTCCTGTATCTCGCTCTCCAGCTAGACAAAAACCATCAAGTCGAACGAGGACCTCAAAGCGTGTGAAATCTAGGTCTCCGCCATCTCTTTCACCAGTCAAAGAGAAAAGATCATCTCAAACTAGGTCCCCTAAATGGATAAAGTTAAGGTCTTCAGTGTCCCAATCACCAGAGAGAGGAAATCCATCCATTCGAACCAGGTCCCCCAGAAGTGCGAGGTCAAGGTCCCCTGAATCTCTTTCTCTATCACCACACAGTAAAAGATTAAAAAAAGCTAAGGCTGAACGAGATGCTGAAAAAGGGGGTGAGAGAGAACATGAGAGAATGCATGGGAGGAAGGGTGACAGGGCTGCTGATGAGGTGAAGGATTTAGACAGGGAATTGCCAATTGAAAAAAAGGATAGAAGGCTTGGAAGGGATGCAGCTGGCAATGGTTCTAGATCAAGACACGGACGTTCAGCTTCGCCTCCTGATCATCACAATAGGGGTCAACGAAGATCAAGATCACCTTATGCTGATAGAGGACGTGATGAGGTGTCTGGTGATATCCATTCCCTATAATTGGTTCATATCTTTTTGAAATTTTGATATTTGAATTGATAACTTGTTTCAATATGGGAAGCACAATTTGAGCAAATCTGGGTAATTGACTAGGTACCATTTAGTCAAATATTAATATGTTTATAGTTGAATTTTCTAGCTTGTTATCAGTTACTATGCACTTAGGTGAATAAAGGAAATTGATCATATGCATTCTTTTCTCTATACTCGTGAAAAGAAATAATGCTTTCTCTATTGAAATTGGAATTCCCTTCATCTTCAGTTTTGTTTGCTCTTTGAGAGACTAGTTGGCATGAGGAAAATGATAAGAAAAAAGAATGCTTTTCGTAATGAGTTCTCATGGTATGAAAATGTCAATCTTAACAGAATAAAAAACTAAGAAGGCATTTATCGTATTTTTCCAGCAAGACTAGGACAACTTTGTGGATAGGTTGATTCAAACTATTAATAGCCTTATGGTTAGAATCTAAAGTACTTGTTATGGTATTTGGGTTGTTTCCTGTTCATGTTTATTGAAGTAGAGTTTTTTGCCCCACGTACACCAATTTCTAAGTAATAAAATTAATTTGGCAATACACACCAACTTCTAAGTTGTCAAATTACTCTGTAACTATTTGATGTGCTAATTTTTCTGTTATCTCTCAAACTTTTGTCTATTGCATTTTGTAATATGGTACTGTCCCTTCTTGTGTTAATTGAAGTTTTCTGCTTTCGTTTTTCAGTTGATCCAATGATGCTTTCAAAATAGTATGGTTATGAAGTATTTTTTGTCAATTTAGGTCAGTAATGAGGATGCATGGTAACATGCACAACATGAACTAAATGTTCTTGCAGCAGAATTGGCACCATATGCTTTAGCATGAGTGATGAAATTCCATAGGCAAGATGCATATTGATTGGCTGGAAAGAAAATTTTCATGTTTCGAAATTCTTGAAATGCACTTCATAAGATATTACTATGAACTTCATGATCTGAACTGTTTTCTTTTTGATTGTAGAAAAGTTATTGATTTATATATACTGAAGTTTTATCTAATTCCATGGCATGTCTTTTTTCGTTACTGAAAGTTGATTCCTGTTCTTTTTTTGGAGGAAAGTTTTTTACTTGATTCGGACATTATTTGATCATTTCTCTAAATGTCTGCAGCTGACAAACTCAAGGCATTCTGAGCAGCGGTGAGCTACTTCTTGACTGATACTTAAGAATTGTTAAATTTAGATTCTGATAGTCCAGTTCTGCTTCAGCCTCTGTTTTTTCTCTGTTACTAATCCCTGAATTTTAGGAAATTTTCGACTGGCAAGTCATTCAAATTTGATTGAGTTATTAAGAGCCTACTAACTGTTTGAATCTTTCCTTTTCTTTTTATCCTTTTCCTGTTTCTTGTCTTCTCGATTTATTTTAACATTTTTCAAAAGTGTTATAAGCTGCTGCTTATTTTGTTGTTTTGAGATCTTTTAACATTGTTACATCCTTTGCTTGAGCAGGAATGGTGGCAGTGATTCAATAGCTAGGATGAAAGCTGCTGAAGAGACATTGGAAGCAAAGGAAAAAGTACCTTCCTGTCCATGTTTACTATTGATTCGATTCTTCTGTATTTATTCCTTTTCTCCTTTAACTTCACAGTGAAGATAAGACTCTTTATGGGCACTGTTTTGTAGGGTATCTGTTACCTTTCTAATCATCAATACTGCACATTAATTTATTTACTGACTAGTCGGCATTATTATGTGCAGCAAAAGCCTTCATTTGAGCTTTCTGGAAAACTTGCTGCAGAAACTAATCGAGTCAGAGGTGACTAAAGGATTGCCTTTTCCTTTCAGAGAAAGTTTTCATTACTTTCATGGCATAAAAGTGTCTGTATCAGGCTATCAGCCTTTTTCTTCAGTTAATGTTTTCTTCTATTGCTTTGGTTGTTGCATATTCTTATGTCACTTTTGTGGCCACCATGACAAAAATCAGATTCCTATTTTGTAATCCCAGTAATTTGTGATGATCATTATCATGATGGAGATTTCCACTGTTGGTTTTAGCATTCTAATTTTCATCATTATCTCTACCACATTGCATCCTCGTATGCATAAAAGCCTGTAGGATCTATGCTCTCTAATAATAAGGTACTTTCTGGAGATCCCTTGTGTAGGTTGTGTGAGACCTGCAAACCATTTGGATTTCTATCCATTTTGAATTGCATCTTGGTTGTGGAATTATTTGTTGATAAACCAGCTCTATGGTGAGTGTACTACCGAAAATTATTCCTTCTATGACAAATTTGCTTGCATCAAAATGACTTTCTTTGTATATTTTGATTATTTTCTATTTGAACCTTTTCACCTCTTTTGGTCAACCTTATGCACATTATACATGAACTAAAAATAAAATATTAGATATCTACTCCTTCATTACATCTGACACTTTCCCTAGTTTCTGAATCTGTTTTTGTTGTTTGACTTGTGAGAGGTGAAGTTGTAGATAAATGTTGCAGTGCGTTTGATATATTAATGATTTGATTGCTATGGGGAAGTGAAACATGCTAAGATGATGTCTGAATTTTGGTTATCCTTCTTTCTTGCTTTGAAAGATTATTTTCTGCACAAATTATGCTGCAGAAATTCACTGCCTTTTCTGTTATTAAACCTCCTAATCTGTTACTAAAGGTGAGCCAAATAAGTCATCCAGCCCCCTTCCTTGAAACAGGATAGTTGTTGTCGAGACTGAATGTGAAGGAGAGAGAAATAGAGGGGGAATTGATCAGCCAACTTAAACAGAATTATAACATTCTTTCATCCATCCTAAATGTGGGATTGTTGTTGGGTATAGTTGAACCACTTTTCTCTATGTTGCTTTATGAAATCAATGGTCAGGTAAGGATGAAAATTTGCAGCCCCTCTCGGTCCCTTTAATTAATAGTAGTGTGGAAATTGTAAACGATGAGTTAGGAGATAATACATGAAAATTTAGGCAACAATGTAAAATAGAAGTTGAATGAAACCTGCTTAAGGTGTCAATTCTTTTGTTTTATCTCTTCGCCTAGAGCCTTATGAATTATTGTTGGAGATCTGTTGGTGCAACACTTGATCTTGTCTGTGTTAAGCTGCATATCTTGTATGCATCTTTTACTGTTCCTAATGCACTTTAAGGCGTTATCAGGTGTAACACTGCTGTTTAATGAACCACCTGATGCTCGAAAACCAGATATAAGGTGGCGACTGTATGTCTTCAAGGGTGGTGAAGTGCTTAATGGTAAATGTTTGTTGGACATTGGTAATGTCATGAAATTTGTGTCTATTGATTGTCAGTGACCTTTTCATTCAGGTTTGAAGTTCTTTGTCAGTTCTCTACATTGATTTCCATCCTTATTACAACCATTGCACCTTAGTTTTCCATTGTGCTATATGAATTTTTTAGCTGTTGTTGCCCAGAAAGTTTCATATACTTTGTCCCTGCTGATCGATGTATATCATTCTTTTTTTTTAACATGCAGAACCCCTTTATGTACATCGTCAAAGTTGCTATCTTTTTGGTAGAGAGAGAAGGGTTGCAGACATCCCTACAGACCACCCATCCTGCAGCAAACAACATGCTGTTCTTCAGTATCGGTAGGACCAATAATTTGATTGTGTTTATTATTCTTTATTATCCTTCATTCTTATTCACTTGCCTAAAGTGTGTACTCATTTTTGGTGGGTTCTTATTTTTGCAGGCAAGTGGAGGACAACCCAGATGGTACCACATCAAAACGAGTGAGGTATGACTAACTCTCTATTTTTGACACCCATGAGACAGCAACATTGATTTCACATTTTTTTTTTCTAACTAATACGTTCTGATATATTCTTTGCTATGTCATAGACCATATTTGATGGATCTTGGAAGCACAAACGGGACGTTCATTAATGTGAGCAATTTATAGAAATATTTCTGTATATGTTTATTTTTTGTTCTTGCTTTCTTTATATGATCATCATTCTGCAGTTAAACACTAATCTGTAATAATTGATTGATTTGATATTAATTTTCTCTTTTGCAGGATGCTCAAATAGAAACTCAACGATATTATGAACTGTTTGAAAAAGATACTATTAAGTTTGGTAATAGCAGGTAGGCTACTTATAAACATCATTGATGTATTTTTGGATGCTTGAAGCTCATGAATAACATGTGCATGTTTATATATGTATTATGATACTTTGCTCACTCAGATATCTTTTAACTTCTGAATAAATTGGTAGAAAGTTGATTGCCTGTCATGCTTTAAAAGATTTGCACTGTTTGCTTTGATATCCATAAGGCATCTGCTGTTTGCGAATATGCCAAGCACAAGAGGGTAATCACATTGTTTCTTCTCAATGCATGAGTTACGCAATAGCAAAGGTTCACAAGGGCTGAACTCACCTTGGGCCACTGGATATAATATGGACTGAAGAATCAGAAATTTGCAGCAATCATAAAAATTTGAGTTTGTCTGGGTTCTCAGCTTTCAGAAGGTGTGGAGATTTTAGTTTGTCTAATTTATGATGTTATTACTATAAAATAGTTTGGCATGCAATGCATGTAATTTGGTCCTTGCCTTTCAGATTCTAATAGCAAGATATTACTGAGCCCACAACCTGTTCGCTGAACTGCTTCGCACTCACAGCAATCTTAACTTGATTTTAAGTAGAATGAGCTTTAATGGAAACAGAATATAGAATTGTTTGGATGGGATAGTGGAGCTTTGACAGAAACAGAATAGGCTTGAAACTTGTTTGGATGGAAAAGTGGGGTTGCCGATGGGAGTACAGATTTCCTGGTGACACTAGTTTTGCTTCTCTGTTGGTGCATCCTAAACCATCCTCATAGATCTTCGGAGAGATGGATAGATCCTCATAGTTTTTGCATGTTTTTCCTTTACTTTCTGTTTTTCCTACTACTCTCAGCTGCCCTTTTCTCTTTTCCCATATGATCTGAGTTTGAGTAACTGAATCATGATCACCGACTACTAGCACTGAATCGAAATGTTAATACTGCAGTATTAGTTTTATCGTCAGACTTTGTTCATATCAAAGATATACATACAGCTGTTTTCACTTGATTTGGTGAATACTGGTCTATGAAAGACTACTACTGGAAACATTGAATTTGACTTTGGAGTGTTTCCATTTCAAGATTAGTCCAGCTAATTTGTTCCTTAGATTATTAACTGCTGATAGTCTCTGGTGGTTCTAGCTCTTCATTCTTCTTTGGAGACACTGTTTTTTGCTCTCCAGAGGTCCCTAAGTTTTTCCTTTTGCTCATCAATACTGAATTTTGTTTACTATTATTTACTGCTGTTAAATTATTTCAACAAGATGGATTTCTCGCATGGTAATTGGGTAACTGCACAGTTTAGCCACTTACAGTGATCTTTTTTGTTAGTTTTCCACCAAAAGCCTTCCAATAATTACCTGATGCTTTTTGAGATTTCAACTGCTTTTTATGTTGTTTCTATTTGTGTGAGAATAGCATTGGCATGAAGTTTCCGATTTCCAAAGTCTTTTCCCTTAACTATCCAACTTTCTGATTTGCAGCCGCGAATATGTTCTACTACATGAGAATTCTGCTGGATGATGAAGCCACATTTTCTCATATGCCAAGGCAGTTGCAGGATGCAGAGCATGAATCATTGTTTCTCAAGTATGTTAACATCAACATTTTAAAGCATTTTATTCCTGACAGTCTATTTTCTGGTGGATCGTCTTGAATTTTACAATGTTTGAATAATCTCAACTGTTTGTAACTGATGAAACTAGATTGATTAAGCTGTTGTTATTTTCTGTGTTGAAGCAGGGACCTTTAGGTATTAGCCAAAAAATGGCAACACTTGAGCAAGTAGTGAATGGACCAAAAATATTGTCAACAACTTTTTGGGACTTATTATGAAATAGAATTATGGCTGATCTCTGGCAATTTCTTTTGTTCTTCTTGCTTGATGCTGTGTGCTGTAACTTTTGAGATTTAGAGTAAATTTGTAAGAAATAAACTCATTGAATGACTTAAATCTTTAGATATACTATGTAAACATGCTTTTCCCAGAGCACAGCCTTCGTTGATTTTAATATTTTACTTGGCTGATACCTATGCCCATGTAATGTAAAGATTTGAGTTCGTTAAATCTCTTCACTTTTTGATTATGATGTGTATACAAATCTGTTGCCAGTTTTAGGATCAGAAATTTCAAATTATATAGATAAGGAGCTCAATAATTTGGCAGTTTGCTTGATCTGTTTGAATGACATTGGAAGTGCAGTGTTAGGCCCTGGCAGAATGTCAATGTGAATCATAGGATGGTTTAGAGAGATAATTGGGAGGGAATACTTTCATGGACCTAATGGTAATTGAGATCTGTGATCCGTTTATCATATATAAATGGGTTTTGAAGAGGAAAAAGGTTGAGTTCGTATAATTGAATGTGTTGGTTGGATCGCGTTAGAGTTTCCGAAGGTCAGGGTTATGTTTGGTTGTAAATTGGAGTATTTTGTCAAAATATTTTAGTAAAATGGTTTTTGAGAAATGTGATGGGTGTTTGTTTGTATTTTAGGTGGTAAATGGAGAATATTTTGAGAGAAAATTATTTATTTGGTTGTATTTTGGGAGGGGATAAGGTGGAATATGAAGAACTATTTTGTTGGCTTGATAGAGTGAAATTGATATTTTAACATTATTTATATGTGTATGTATAGATTGAGTAGGAGGGACAAAAAAATGAGAGGGTTAAACATTGGGAAATTGGTATAAAATGAATTGGGAGGGTATTTGAGACTTTTTAGTGTGTCCGGCAGTGGAGTTGAAGAATGTATATGATTGGTTTATTTATATTGTGGAAGTTGAAAAATAAATTGGCAATTTGCAACCAAAGAAAGCCTAGCTCTCCTCGTTCCCCAATGTTTGTAGGTTATGTTAGTTTTTTGAATAACATAATGTAAATAACTGTGAAGGAAAATTTTCGTTCACAAAATTCTCTGTCTGTTCTATTTTCATTCATGCTATGTTCAAGTTAGACATAGAAATAGGGCTAGGCTAGGATTTAGTTTAAATAGGCCTGGCTTGTTATACAATTTAAAAATTTGAGTCTAGCTTATTATATATAATAGATTTTGTTTTAAAGTTAGGCTAGCTTTTTTAATAAATTAGAAAGCATTAATTTGGCCTGAAAGCCTATTGTCTACTAAGAATTCAAATAGTTTAAACATCACATAAATTTAAATCTTTAATATACTTAAAATTATAATAGATCTTGATAAGAAATAATTAAAATGATAAATAACAAATGCGTAATTATTAAAGTTCAAATTTAATTATAAAATATTATTATTTCAACAAAAAGCAATACTAAATAATATAATAGATTTTATAAATGACTATTTAAAGAAATTAAATGTAATTAATTATTTAATATTATATCAATATTATTGTACTTTTTATGTGAAAAATAATGGGCTAGCCTGTTAGGCTCTGCAAGTTTTTAGAAGAGTTTAACTTTAACTTATTTAGTCAAAAAGGCTACTTTTAAAGCCTTGACTTGATATTTTTATTAAATTGATTAGATTGAGGTAGATCATATATAAGTTATACCATAAGCCCTTAACGAATGGTTTGACATAATCTCATCCCTAGTTCAAACAACTATAGCAAAAAGACCAAAAGAAAGGATATAGCTTTGGGTTTTTTATGATGTTTTGACGTGTAGGTATTCACAAAATTTGTGGGACCATCTTCCACTAATTTGATCTTATTCACAGGAAGAAAACTTAAAAAGAAAAGGAAAAAAAAATGGAAAAAGAAAAGATTTAGAAGTCAATAATAGGTTCTCCAATGGTCAAATTTTTCTCCGTAACGGTCCATGGCAAGTTAAGGAGCTTGGCTATGATAAACTTGACGATCTTGTTTACATTTATGTTATGTGTTGCACTTGAGGGTTGCTTTCATAGCCCTTGCATATTTTGGTGCCTGCATCATATATATATATATATATATATCTCAAGAAAACATTTATCTATAAAAACAAAATTTATAGAATATCTAGAGAGGAAGTCGTGTACCCCCATTACCAAGAATGCAACCTTCTAATGAAAACTATAGTCCTACACAATTTGTTATGCGAAACAATTATTACATATCTTTCATCACTTTAGCTGATCGCTGCCAAATTCTGTTCGTATTAAAAAATAAGTACAACTATCGAAGGGTAATACGTTATTTCTCCCTTACTTTGTTGTATTTTTTCCTCCTTGCTTTTGTTGAATGAGAAGAAACTAAAAAATAGAATAAGAAAAGATTTTGGTGATGATTAGGAAATGCGAAACTATACGTGGAAGAGTCTAAGATCCTGAATTAAGTTGATTACAATTTATTAGTAATTGTTAAATATTTGATTGATTTGTCAATTACTAATCCATCTATGATGATTAATATTCAAAGGAAAATAAAAAAGGACAAATTTACCATCGATTCATGGACATGTGTGTATATATTTTTTTTCATGGACTCGTATGTATATATATATATACACACACTAGTGGAGGTGCACCACGCAAGATGCAGTGTCGTGCCCGTATTAATATATATAAATATCTATTTGATGAGGTTGAAAATAGTTTAGAGTGAAAGGAACTGTTTGGGGTTGATCCAATCAGAGAGATCGAGTAATCCAACTTGTGTACTTCTCGAGGTCTGAGATTTGCAATAATCAACACATGTTATATTAGCCGAGGTGCTCCTGGCTAAGGCGCTTCGACGCTCAAGTCAATTCTAGTTGAGATGAGGTAGTCGAACAGACTATAAAAAGCTTATGGTGTATTTTGTATTATTTTGAGCGTGGCTGAATATGAGGTATTTATAGTCTTTTCCAAGCATGATATGTCTATCATGTCCCTATCAGATAAAGTGAGCTTTAATCCTTGTCGGGAGATAAATGGTCATTCTAGATCTCGGTACTGTTCCAGATGGCACAATCTCCCATTTTCCAAGGTGAACAATACCTTTGGTAGGTGCTTCTCTGCCAAAGGTGGTGATGGGGTTGGTGGCAGCGACTGTATCGGCAATCACTTGTCATTAATACGGAGGCATGGCGACTGATAGAATAATAAATGAGTGTGAATTTGAGTCAATGCCAAAGAAAAAGATTTGAGGTTGACAATGGTTGACCATTTAAGTAATTGACCTGGTACATGGCGAAACAAGCTAAAATAGGTGACGCATCCCGTCGAGTCCGGTCGACAATAGTTTACTTGATCAGATAGTTATTGTCAAATAGGTTAGCTCCAAAACTAATGTTAGCCTTAGTGGGCCTATTAGGCTGAATGGAATTGACATTGGGCTTCCTGTTAGACTATCCCATATCATGAGTTCTCCTAACTTGCGGTCCTAATCGAGGTTGTCGACGAGAAAGAGCAGGGAGTTATTAGGCAGTTACGACGATTAGCCATATTCGATTGGGGTTTTTGAATCCTCAACCAGGGTTTTTGAATTGCTGACCAGGGTTTGAGGCGGTTCTACTGCATTTAATGTGCCGGTTACTTCGTAGAATACAAAGTGTATGGAGACAGGGAGTATTCATAACTGACGCTTGGGTTCCCGTGCATAAACCCCTATAAATAATGGGGAGATATGTTTCAAATTACACTTTTGCTGAATCTATCTCTGGTCGAATTCCTACCTTTGAAGTTCTCCAACTTTGTACGGTTAAAGCTTGCCTAATATCCACTGTAAGTTACTCTGCCATCTGTTTCTTTAGTTCCCTTTTTTCTTTTAGGACAAAATGTCTACAAGCTCTGATAGTGAGGACATTAGGTCCAAGAACGTGGCCTATTAGGGGGGACTGAGGGTCAGAGTGCCTCTGAAACATCCTATGATAGTGACCTAAGTAGTTCTTCTAGTGATAGCTTGAGTGCAAGCAGTTTTAGTAGCACAAGTGACAAGTGGGCGATTTTTGAGGAGGAGGTGGTGCCACTCAAAGTTCCCGTAACTCAGGGACGATTGTTTGCCCCAGATCATTATATGGAGATAACATCCAAAATAACCTATGCTGACTTGTTACGAATTAGGGCAACATACCATATCCTTGAGGAGTATGAGTTGTTAGTTCTAAGGACTTGGGGCTGAATGCATTGACCTCCACAAGGGTACATCATTGTGTTTAAGGAAGGTTTGAAATGCGGTCTTAGGTTTCCCCTTGCTCGAGTGATAGTCGACCTCCTCATAGGCCTGGAAGTATGCACAACCCAACTATTGCTAAACTATTTTGCCACCCTATACAGTTTCGCTATACTGATGCACTTATATAATTAACCAACCTCTTTTGCCAACTTCTCAAATCTATTTCATTTACCTATGTCATGAAAGTCAGGTAGTACCGAGGAGTCTGGTTTCTACTACCTAACCGCTCGACCTCGCAGAAAATTCCTAGTATCCCCAGCCTCGTTATATGGCCAAGAATGGCAAAAATACTTTTTCTATATTCGAGGGCTAGGGGTTCTGTTGTTCCTTGGGGTTGGTAGAGGGGGCCTATGGAGATGCTTGGGAACCAAACACCTAGCTGGCCCAACACATTCATCAGGGACTTAGTTGTATTTGGGCATATAGAGGCCTCGATTCTGACTGAGGAAAGGTGTTTGGTCCTAGTTGGCTTGTCACCAGCCCAACTCGACCTACCTTAAGGGCGATCAGTTAGGTAGTAGTTCTTGTCGATAGTTATAACTGTAGGTACTGTCATTTCCTACTCGACTATGATGTTTGCTTATATTATCTGTGCCTGCAGATCGAGAATAAGTAATGGCATAGAGTAGACCTGAATCCTAAGCTCGAGCTCTGAGAAATACGGAGCGCTACCAAGCAATTGCTGCATAACCAGAGGGAGCACTAGCAGGTTCGACTTAATTGACGTCAGCTCCGATGCCCACTCAGATCGAACAAGCAGTAGAATCACAGTCCGCTCGTCGGGAAGATCCTATCTTGAGCAGCCTCATGGGTTGGAGCAAAAAGTTGATGGTCGAGAAAGGGGGCTCGGCTCTGAAAAAGATTGCCACAGGCAAAGAAAAATAGAAAGCAGCTACGAACTATGACTTGTTTGGGAAGCTTGGCGATGAGATACTATTCCAAATTCTGTGGTTGCCTACTCCTCGGTTCGTCACTAACCCAATAGAGGAGGTGAATGACTCGACTTCCATCATCTGATGAGGGATGATAGGCGGTAATGCTCTAAAATAGCTCTCGTTAGGCTGTTTGTATCTGACCAGCGGAGATTAATGAACCTTAACTAGGCTGGGGTTATCCAAGCACTGTCCGACTATTGCAACATGGTAAGGATGAGGTCGATAATTTTTAATCAAATTTCCATTTCACGATGGTATTGTGGAGTAATGCCATTTGATGTTCTAGGTGGGACAACTGGGCTATAAAAGGGTGGAAACCCTCAAAGTGCAGCTTGCGTCCTCGCAACTGTAGGTTGAGCAGCTGAATAAAAGGGTGGCCGAACTACATGAACAACTCAACTCCAAGGATCAACAATTAGTCCAGGCGATTGGGGAGTGGACTTGGTAGCTCAACTAAAGAAAAAAGAGGTTGACGTGGCGCAGTACGTGCTGTGCTCTACCAACTTTATGAGTGATGTTGTCGGGCTGTCCGAACCTCCTCAAGCGGTCTCATCGCTTGCATGCACAATGCCTAATCTAGACTTTGAATGGCCTGAAGGCGAGTAGGCAGGGACTAGCCAAAATTAATCTAGCACCCATACTGTCCCTTTGTTTTTTACTCTTTTTTTTTTGATGTAATGACAATCAAACATTTAGTGAATAAATACTGCTTTTCATTTCCTTTTGTCTTATTAAAGATAACAATTGACTATTTTCACCTTTGATTAAGTTGTTGTAACAATGTGTAGAGTAACTGATGAATGACTTGGCTACTGCTCTCATAGTTGAGAAAATTTAAAGATTGTTGTCAATCGAGTCGACTTGTTGTAAGCTTGTCCATTGCACGGCCATTCAACTACATCGTTGATTTTTAACACCTGTTAGATGACTACTGAGCCAACCACTGGATCTCCAACCCTAGGGTCGACAGGATCGACACAAGTTGATTGATTTCAATGCTAAGCTGTGTTGCTGCTTTGTCGACTGCAAAGGTCGATCTGGGCTTAGAAGCATGAAACTAAAGTGGCAGTATGGTTCTACTTATTTATCGATTATGGGGTCGACTTGAGTGGCAGCACGAGCTGCTTGTTCATCGACAAAGGGGTGGACTTGGATAGGGGCAGAAGAAGTTGCTTGATTGGCAGTGTGAGATGCTTATATGTTGACTATGGGGTCGACATAAGTAGGACCGATGTGAAGCTGCTTGAGTGGCAACACAAATTGCTTATGTGTTGACTACAGGGTCAACATTAGTAGTGGCAGCA
Organism: Jacaranda copaia; assembly: GCA_014898725.1. NCBI lineage: Eukaryota > Viridiplantae > Streptophyta > Magnoliopsida > Lamiales > Bignoniaceae > Jacaranda > Jacaranda copaia. Next base: position 232,451 of record JACGDI010001558.1, on the reverse strand, counting down.
TGAAGCTGCTTGAGTGGCAACGTGAACTGCTTACATATTGACTATGGGGTCAACATAAGTAGTGACGGTGTGAAGTTGCTTGAGTGGCAATGCAAACTGCTTATGTGTTAACTATGGGGTTGACATTAGTAGTGGCAGCATGAAGTCGCTTGAGTGGCAACGCAAACTGCTTATATGTCAATTACGGGATCAACTTTGGTAGTGGTGGCATGAAGCTACTTGAGTGGCAGCGCGAACTTCCTATATGTTGATTATGGGGTCGACTTTAGTAGTAGTGGCATGAAGTCGCTTGTGTGGCAGCACAAGCTGCTTATTCATTGACGATGGGGTTGGCTTGTTATAACAGTGATTTGGAATTTTATTTGAACTGACAACTTTCAACAAGTAAATACAACAAGGTTTCAAATGTAAAATTTCCTAAGATTGATTGCATTCCATGGGCGAGGGAGTTTTTCTCTTTGCATATTGGCCAGTCTATAAGCATTGTGTTTTGATACTTTGACAACCGTGTACGATCTATCCTATTTGAGGTTGAGCTTACCAACATTCTTGGAGATTTCAACTTTTTTGGGGATGAGATCTCCGACCTTAAAACGATGCAACTTAACTTCTTTGTTGTAGTTCTCGGCCATCTTCGACCTATAATGCTGCATGGTATTATAAGCTTCTTAGTGACGTTCATTAATAGTCTCGAGGTCAAGTTTTCTCTCCAATGTGTTTTGCAGTGGATGGAAATGAATAACTCGAGCTGTGTGCTGGATTAGTTCTGAGGGGATTACTGCTTCAGATTCATAAACTAGGTTATAAGGGGTATGGCCAGCGGCTATTCGAGGAGTTGTTCTATATGCCCATAACATGCTGCGTAGGTCATCTGCCTAGCTTGAACTAGTGTCTCGTACCCTTATTTTCAGATGGTCAAGGATCGTTCATTGGTCAACTTCGTCTGACCTTTTGATTGAGGATTGCCTACTGAAGTAAAGTGTCGTGTGATTCCCAAACTTTCACACCAGCCCCTAGTGCTTTTACTTTGGAATTGAGTACCATTGTCAAAAATAAGAACTTTGGGTAGACCAAAACGGCATATGATGTTCTTCCATATAAAATTTTTAATGGTTGCATCCGTTATCTTTGGAACAGCCTCCGCTTCAACCTACTTAGTAAAATATTCGATTGCTACAATTATAAATTTTTGCTATCCTATTAATTTTGGTAGCGAGCCCAGTATGTCAATTCCCCATTGATCAAAAGGCCAAGAAATTTGAACACCAACCATCGATGCTGTAGGTTGGTGTGGTAAATTTGAATGGACTTGACATGAAGTACATTTACACGTATAATCCACCAAGTTTTTCAACAAAGTTGGCCAAAAGTATCCGTACCTGATCACTTTGTGGGCCAGGGATCTTCCTCCAGAATGATTGCCACACATACTCACATGAATGTCTTGCAACGCCTCTAAAGCCTAATCGCGGTTGAGACACCTCAATGGGGGACCCGAGATCAACCTCTTATATAATTAACCATGCTCATTGAGAGCAAATTTGAAAGCCTGACCTCGAAGGCGTCGAGCCTCGCTCCTGTCCTCGGGGATGGTGCTACTGCTTAAATATAATTTAATCAGAGTCTGCCAATAAGCTGTTTCTCCTTCAATGCTTGTTATCAAATTCTCATCGATGGACCTAATGGACGACTGATTAGAAACAAAAAATGTGATTTTCTTATCCTTTGTCCCTCTGGTGGAGCTAGCAAATTTCAAAAGAGTATCTGCCCACTCATTCTCTGATTGAGGAACTTGAGCCAGCACGAAACGTTCGAATGATTATTGTAACCACTTCACCTCAGCCAAGTACCGGCTCATGGTTGCGTCCTTAGCTTTGAAATTTCCACCAATTTGCTTTGCCACTAATTAGGATTCTGTGTTTGTGACCAGCTGCTCAACTTCTCGCTCAAGTGCCATTTTCATTCCCATGAGAAGGGCCTCATGTTCCGCCTCATTATTTATGACTGCATAGTCCAATTTTATTGCAAAATCGTATTCTTCTGCCTCTACAGAGTGGAGAGCGACTCCTACTCCACCATCGAATGTGGTCGACAATCCATTGACGTGTATTGTCTAAACAAGAAGAGCTTCAGGACTCATCTCGGGAAGGTTGACTCACTCGACATAAAATTAGCCAAGACCTGTGCTTTGATGGTAGTTCGAGGCTGGAAAGTAATATTGAACTCTCCTAGTTTGATTGCCTATTTGGTCAATCTTCTAGAAGTATTCGGCTTTGCTAATACTTGCTTTAATAGCTGGTTGGTTAGCACTATGATAGAGTGAGATTGGAAGTATGGTCACAACTTTCAAGCCGCAGTCACAAGTGCTAAAGTAAATTTCTCAATTTCTAAATAATTATGCTCTAGCCCATAGAGGGACTTGCTGCAATAGTAGATCGACCAATGCGTGCCGTCTCAGGTGGAGATTAGTATTGAGTTGATTGATGCTGTGGAGACTACCAAATATACTTGGAGCACCTCACCCAGCTTGGGTTTTGCCAATATAGAGGGGGAGACCAAGTACTATTTTAGTTCGACCAGTATTTAATCACACTTTGCAGTCTATTGAAAGCCTGACTTCTTCGCATTTTTGAGAATTTTGAAAAAGGGTAGACTTTTGTCGACGAATCTTGTGATGAACTTGCCTAAGGCTATAATCTTGCCAACCAACCTTTGAACATCTTGAATAATTCTCAGAGGGGTAACGCTGAGAATTTCTTGGATTTTTTGCAAATTGGTTTCAATGCCTCTTTGGCTGACCATGTAGCCTAAAAAGTTTCCTCCCCAGACCCTGAACGTACACTTATTTAAGTTCAATTTTAGACTAAAGGCTCTTAATATTGCAAAAGTGTGACCAATGTCGAGTAAGTGATCCTGAGCTTTTTCTATTTTGATAATCATGTCGTTGACATAAACCTCCATCGTTTTACCAATTTGGTCTTTGAACATAAAATTGACAAGTCGCTAATAAGTTGCTCCAACATTCTTTAATCCAAAAGGCATGACCAGAAAATAATATAGTCCATTTGGAACCACAAAGGAGGTCTTGTCCCTATCCTCGTGAGCCATAAAAATCTGATGATATCCTTGAAATGCATCCATCATGCTCAATAACTCACACCCAGCAGTGGAATCAACTAATGAATTTATGCGAGGTAGGGGGTAAGGATCCTTAGGGCATGCTTTATTTAAATATGTAAAATCATTACACATTCACCACTACCCCTCATTTTTAGGGACCAAGACAACATTACAAAGCCAAGAGGGATATTGAATCTCTATAATATAACCACTATCTAAGAGTTTCCTAACCTTTTTTTTGATGATCTGTGTCCTCTCGGCATTAAACGTCCTTATCTTTTGCCTGACTAGTTTATATGAGGGATCAACATTAAGATGGTGTAAAATGATGTTGGGGTCGATTCCTTGAAGGTCTGATGCCTTCCACGCAAAGACGTAAATATTCTCTCTTAGAAAATCGACCATAAGACACTCTAAGTGGGGGCCTAAGTCCGTTCCAATGCGGGTCGTCTTGTTGAGGTTTCTTTGTTCGAGCTCGATGGTCTTAAAGTTCTTGACAGGTTCCACTTTGGTATCTTCAAACTTTTGCTTCTTGTTGGCCTAGGACTCCTCGAGTTTTGCTACAGGGGCACCCCCTGAGGTCTTCATGTGTGGTTGAGCTCTCCATTCGTTTGACTCGATCGAGATGTTATAGCATCTCCAGGCCTCCTTCATGTTGCATAAAAGTTCCCCTGAGATAATGTTGTTATTGAAGAGATAAATATAAAAAATGTCCAAGTCATCTGTAAATCTATTACTAAACAACTATACAAAGGATGATCAAGGCTCATTTGAGACAAATAACAACACAAGTCTTAAACAAACAAGAGAGACTTGGGGTTCCACATCGCAATCATTCTGTAAAAAAGGTTTTAATAGATATGGCTAGCTTTGTTAACAACATTTGAAAAAGCCACCCTTGAATTGATGGCCCTTAGGGAACTCCAACTCTCTAGCATTAGCATGCCGTTGATTGATTTGGTGGTAAGGATCTCTTTCCAATTGGTCGCATTATGCTTCTAACTTCTATAGGCTAGGAACCAATGAAAAAAATGGATAATGCAATATGAGATCATCAACACAATAATCCCATACAATGCTATCTTTGGCATACCAACTCTTAAAAGCTTTCAAATCACTTTTCATCGTAAATTAAGTTCCCAATACCCTCTATTGGAGGGAAAATCTCCTATAATAAGGAAGAGGTCTTGTAGTGTTTTGCACTTTCCTTACTTGCTAAGCCAGCTATAACCTAAGTGATGGCAGCTACAACACAACCTGGCACACCTATGCTTGATGTGCCAGGTGCCTACAAGAAGAGAGGATTCCAAGACACTTGCCTCCGACTGGTAGAGCATTATAAATACATAAAGCTTGAGCTAGGACACTAATGTAGAACCCCAAGGACATAATGATCTTGAAACTCCAAACACACAAATTGATTTTAAACAAACCCTAAAATAAAAAACCCTCTTTATTGAACTCGTAATCTAATTGATTTTAGAAATGAAAATAATTGGGAATAAATATTAGAAATTGAATAAACACTAAAAGGAATTAGTACATTGAAAAAACCTATTCAATTTCTTGATGTAACAAACATAGTAGTAGTTTTTCTTGAGAGAAAAACATAGAAAATAAAACTATATTCATCAAAATTTTTCCCATACATGTTATTAAGAAAGTATTTATACTCTCCTTGCAAGCTCAAATTAAAATAAACATAGACTACACCTATAGATAATAGACCAAGTCTAAGTTTAAATCCAATTAGGAATATGATTTTGACTTGGCCACAACTTCTTCTTTTCTCCATGAGTTCCACACATTTAGGACTTCTTTTGACATTCTTCTTGTACCTTTTCAAGCCATACATGCTAAGCACAAGGTGATGGGTTGTCCAACTTTATTCTTTTAACTTCTTGACTTGTTTTACTTTTCCTTAACCTACTCTTGTTGTATCTCTTCAATAAATAACTTAGCCAAATTTGCAAAACCATCTTTCAGTATCTTTTCTCTTGCTCTTGTGGTAAGTCCCCGCGGCATGTTGCAATCTCCATTTTACCCTCCAATGCAAAAATAACCATTTTGCCCTCTAATGCTCATCTTAGTTCTTTTGTCAAAAAGATTCATCCACGAACTTGAATCCTTATCAAAAGGAGAAATATTAGAAACATTAAATATAGTAGAAACTTTATACTTACCTAAAATGTCAATCTTTAAGCATTGTCATTAATCTTTTCCAGCACTTGGAATGAACCATCTCCTTGGGCATCAAGCTTGGATTTTATTTGATTAGGAAACCTTTCCTTTCTCAAATGAATCTAAACTTGGTCAACAAGTTCAAATATCACATGCTTCCGCCCTTTTTGCACTCTTTGGACAGTCAATCGATTTCTCTTTTTAATGATCTCAGTGCCTTTATATGTATGTCTTTAACCTTTTTAGCTTGTTTTCACCATTTGAGCTAGCAATATCACTTAAAAACAAAAGCGTCAAATCCAAAACAATTAAAGGACTAAAACTATATACTATCTCATAAGGTGAAAAACCTATGAAAGAATGTATTGACCTATTGTAAGCAAATTCAATAAAAGGCAAACAATCCTCCCAAGTTTTCAAATTCTTTCCTACAACAACACGCAATAAAGTACCCAAACTTCTATTTTCCACTTCATTTTGTTCATCGATTTATGGATGGCAAGTAGTAAAATACAAAAGTATAGTACTTGACTTACCTAATAAAACCTTCCAAAAGTAGCTTAAGAACTTAACATCCCTTTCAAAAATGATAGATCTAGGGATACCATGCAATCTTACAATTTCTCTAAAGAACAAATCAACAATGTTAGTAGCATTATCGGTTTATGACAAGCACTAAAGTGTGTCATCTTGTTGAATCCATCAACCACAACAGAAATACTATCTCTACCTTTCCTAGTTCTAGGCAAACCAAGCATAAAATCCACAAAAATATCAATCTAATGTGCAGTAGGAAACTGGAAAAACTTAAGAAACTTTGTAGTTATGGCACATTCTTTCGTCATTTCAACTACCCTAACTTTGGCAGGATCCACTTCTATTTCTTCTTAGGGGATCGTTGTGCAATGCCTCAATTTCCAAATCATGCCACATATTTGCAAATTTGACAATTGATTTATATTCATATATATGGCAATATCAACATAAGTAGTATCTATACCTTTTTTTGATTTTTTAGAAATGCCAAACGCTTTCAATAAGATCACCATAGATTGGCCAAAATAACACCATCTCGATTCATGACATCCATATTGCAAGTGGAAGGTAGCTCTTAATCCAGTTCCTCGAATTCCCATTTAATAGTATCCTCTCCTCAATTTTGATGTTAAACAAATCTAAACACCTAAAATAAGTTAACTTATGTCAAAAAAAATTTTCTAACCTAAACTTGGTAAGTTTTGTCATGCTCTTATTATTGTTCTACCAATTTTCTATCAATAATATGAGGTCTTCTCTAGAAGTAAGTAGTATACTCAGTTTATTTGTTTATCAAGTTAGCTCGATACTCAATTTATCTTGTATTCCTCAATCTGTACCCATATGTTCTATTTGTTTGATCCCCTACTAAATTTTGGGGTGGGGGGGAGGGGTGGGAAGGGGTGAAATTCTAGAAATTTATTGAGGTTGCCCTTCATATAGCTTATGCTATCATTGTAAAATTACCAACCTAATTCGCTCATTAATAGAGTCGTACACTTTACTGTTCTACTACAACATAAATAATGCATCATATCTCTCTACCTTTGGATCAATTAGTAGAGTGAATAGGTCTGTTGTTGTCTTTATTTTTCTCACAAAAAGTTTCTACTTAGGGCGTCTTCATCACAATTTTCGAGCATATTAGTTCAGCTGATTATGACCATCCACTATGATTCAATTGACATACCATCATGTTTATGCTTGAGGATGTTCTAGCAATGTCTTAACTTATCGTATCATGATTTTAGGCTCTATAGGATGAGTTTTAGTTTGTTTAGCCATAGTGTTCATCTTAAGTGTTAATAATATCAAGATGTCTATTTTCTTCTAGAAAATATAAGATATCTTAAATGTTAGGCAAGTTTCCATAGAATTTAATTTAGTATATATACACATAGGTTAGTTTAGCTCTCAAGAATATTTAGACTGTGAATTGATCTAGCTAATGTTTGATTCATGATGGGCAAAACTTATTAGGTTTAGTACATCTTCCTTAAAACTAAGTATTCCATCATACTCCAATTGTAGACCTAAGCTAGTTATTTGTATGCATATATATATATATATGTATTGACTATTTCTCTAACTAGCATACATCATAATTCTTGTTTTCTCTCATCGATGTTGGGGTGTGTACTCCAATGGTCTTACTTTTCATTCATATTTCCTATGTTGTCAAATTTGGGGATCATGTTTTAGTAAAACACCAGTCTCTATCCTTTATCCACATTTCTTACTTGCTATGCTAATAACAAACCTTTAACTTGTCTTTCCTATTTATTTTTCCAATTCCTTCTTAATTGATTCCTATGTCCTTATCTATTTTTGTTTTCAATTTCCAGTACTCACTAAATACGTCTCCTTATTCAATAGCTAGTTGCATTTCTTTATAGATTCATAATGCAATTTCTCAAAACTTCACATGCTTGGGATATTCATCCTTTTCTTCTTATTCACCTCCATTTTGTAGTTATACAATTTAATTTTTGTTATTAGTGAACTAGTTTTTCCAGATAACCACATTATCTTTGCAAATAGTTTCCCTTTATATTAGTATCCTATTTTTATCTTGTCATTTCTATTGGAATAGTGCCCCACAAGCCAATAAGATTTGCATGTAAGCTATTTCATTTGTGATATAATCTTGATTGAATGATATTTCTTATAAATAGCCATCTTTATCTTATGCTTATATTACTTCACTAGCATATGGATGAAGCCTATAGATCACATAAGACTATGGAGCTTGGTCATGCACTTGGTGGTGATCATGGAATAAGTTTTACACCATTGTGATCTTAAATATGATATCACATGTGGTTCTTATATTTGTAATTTGTTACAAAGAATAGAAAGAAGAATAAACTAAATGATATAGTTATGATCTATTGCCTTGGCAAAAGAGCAAGAGTTGTAGCTTAGGCCGAAGGCATATAACAAGTTAGACTTAGAAAACTGCATACTTGTATTGAATCCTTATTATTATGTACCATATATTGTTGTGAACAATTTTACAATTCTTATTTGGATAGTGAAGGATTGATCCTTCTATATCACATGGGAGATTGAAGGCATTAAAGAAATTAGTTCTTTAGTTGCTCATAGTACACTTAACAAAATATTATACATTTTTAGATTCTCAACCATCACTAATGCACATTCAATCAAGTAAGTGAAAATTAGATATCCAAGAAGATGCCATTCTATGGCATGTAAGACTTGGGCAATGAGGAACTTCCAACTTGTGAGTCTTGTTTGAAGGAAAAATAACTAAGGCTCCTTTTGTAGGACAATCGAAGTGAAGCACAAGTCATTTGAATTTGATCTATACGGATGTGTACTAAGAGGTAGTGCACAACGTGGTCATTCTTACTTCATCACCTTCATTGATGATCACATTCGATTCGGATATGTGTACCTTAGAAAGTACAAGTTTAAAGCCTTTGAAAGGTTCAAAGAGTATAGGTATGAGGTAGAAAAGAAAAAAGGACTTAGTATTAAAACTTTTCAATTAGATCGTGAAATATAATACTTAAGTAGCAAATTCTTGAATTATTTAAAAGAGAATAAGATTATCTCTCTCAATGGACTCCATTTGACACACCTCAACTTAATGGAGTGGCCGAGAGAAGAAACTATACCTTGTTGGACATGATATGTTCCATGATAAGCTTCTCTAATATGCTTATATCTTTTGGGGATACGCCTTAGAAACGGTTGAGAGGCTACTAAATATAATATTCTCAAAGTCGGTGCCAAAGAATCCACATGAGATGTGGTGTGGTATCTTACCATTACTTAAAGGTTTGGGGGTCTCTCGTATATGTGAAGAGGTTAGTGGGAGACAAGTTGGGTAGTCAATCCTCTTTGTGCAAAAAAATTGTGGGATACTGTAAAGAGTCTATGGGTTATTACTTTTATGATCCCTCAGAACAAAAGGTGTTTATCTCGAGGAATGCCACCATTTCGAAAAAGGAATTTCTATTAGATAGACAAGGCATTGTTGTTGAACTTGATAAAGTTCAAGATGATCAATAAATCTCAGAAAAGTGGTAGAAACAAAGAATATTAAAGAGCCTCACAAACAACCTTCGAGAAGATCGAACCAAATCAAGAAGTAACTTGAAAAGTTTGAATTTCTTCATGAAATGTGCCAATTGGATATAGATTCAAAGGCCTACAAGGAAACTATATTGGACATAGACTTGGGACATTGGTTGGATGCCATGAGATCCAAAATGAACTGCATGTATTCCAACAAAGTATGAATTTTAGTAGATCTACCAGAGGGAATCATTTTCGTCAGTTGCAAGTGGATCTATAAGCAAAAGCTTGGAGTTGATGAAGAGATAATAATGACCTTTAAGGTACGACTAGTGGCAAAAGGTTATACTCAAAGACCCAATATTAATTTTGAGGAAATCTTTTCATCCATTTCAATGCTTAAGTTCATTCAGATTCTACTTTCCATTGCCGCATATTATGAATGTGAGATATGGAAAATGGATGTGAAAACCACTTTCCTTAATGATAGCATTGAAGAAGAAATCTATATGGAGCAACCACATAGTTTTACATCTAAGAAAAGTGAGAAAAAGATTCGCAAACTCAAGAGATTCATTTATGGACTAAAATAGGAGTCCTAAACTTGGAACATATGTTTTAATTAGAAAGTCAAATCATTTGTCTTTGTCAAAATGTGTATGAACCTCGTGTGCACAAAGGGCTAGTGAGAGTAGTATATAGTTTATTATGTTTTATGCCAATACATCTTTCTCATTGGGAATGAGATAGACATGTTAGAGTGTACTAAAGCGTGGTTGTCTACTCAATTCTTCATGAAGGATTTGGGGAAGCTTTATATATATTGGGAATACTTACTTATGGAGATAGATCGAAGAGGATACGGGGGCTATCCCAAACCTAGTACATTAACAAATGACTAAAGCGACTTAGTATGGAGGAATCTAAGAAGGGTTTCTTCCCTTGGGACATGGTATTCATCTCTCTAAGCATATGGCCCCTATGGCTGAGACGGAGAGATAAAAGATGTCTAGGATACCTTATGCGTTCACTATAGTAAGCATAATGTATGTAATTCAATGTACAAGGCCAAATGTGGCACATGTTCTAAGTGTTATGAGGAGGATTCAATCTAATCCCAACGAGAGTCACTGGATGGTCGTAAAAATGATCCTTAAGTATTTAAGAAGGACTAAGGAATTATTTTTAGTATACGATAATGGAGAATTGACACTTGAGGGGTTTTTGGATTCAAGTTTCCATTCTAATAACATAGATGACCTAAACTCCACTTCTAGATTTATGTTTTACCTTAATAGTGGCATGGTGAATTAAAAGAGTTCCAAACTAGACACCACAGTCGATTCCACAATTAAAGTAAAATAATTTGAGGTTTTGGAAACCGCAAAGGAAAGTGTTTAGATAGAAACCTCATCCAAGAGTTAGATGTGATGCCAAGCGTGCATGAACAAAGGGTTCTCTTTGGAAAATAGCTTAGGACTTAAGCCAAGATCTCATCAGTAATTCAAATATAATAAATATAATATTATTTTCTATGAGATATCAATTAATAGAGATGACAACTAAGTGGATAAAGAGCTTCAAAGGAGAATACAATAGAACCACTATCTTAACCCCTATCGCAAAAAATCTTTGAAGATTTTCTTATGAATATGGGTCTTAAGACTATGGAGAATTGGTTTTATGGAAAGTGGGAGGTTGTTGGAATAATGCCCCGCATTACTTGTGACACAATCTTGATTGAATAATATTTCTTATAAATGATCATTTTTATCTTGTGCTTATATTACTTCACTAGCATATGGTTGAAGCCCATATATCACAAAAAACTATGGGACTTAGTTACGCACTAGGTGGTGATCATGGAATAAGTTTTACACAGTCGTGATCTTAAATATCCCAAGTCATAGATTCTTATGAGATAGGGCATCTAAGATTCAAATAGACTTGCACTAATGATGTATAATCCAAGGGTTGGATATTGCTCCATTCCACGAGCAAACTATATGTGATATGGGTGCATGTTAGTGGGTGCTTGCTAAAGAACAAGGTACTGGAGACCTGCCCAAAGAATCCACTAGATAGCTATAGTAGCAAGTCGGTAATAGCTAGTTCTCTAGCTTACGCTAATGCATATAATTCGTCCTTTGACCTAAGGATCCATTGTAACTTTGTGTTTGGGTCTTTATGCTTTGACTCCATTTTGGCCACTCAGCGGGTGTTTTGGTGTTGATTGGGCATAAGCTACTTAGAAATGGAGGTTTATGAGGTCTAAGATGGAATTTGACTTCTTGTCTTTGTGAAGGATGAGTGTATCTTTTGTGCGTTCTATGATGATCGATTCTAATAAGTCCTTGGCCAAGGCATCATGATAATTTGAAATGGGGTTTTTTCAAAGATGATGTCACAAATTGGAATCAAACATAAGAATAGATACATAGCATTGAGGCTATTAGGGAGCAGACAAATATCTAGCCCTAGCCTTATTTCACTGAGATAGGAGATAAAAGGACTGTATTTGTATGGTACGCATAGAGCTAGAATGGTCCACCAAAAGCATCATTAGGCTAATTGTTGGGCTCCATGGGCTTGAGATTGGACATTGACCATAGATATTTGATACTTTTCAATTAATAGAGATTAATTGAATTGAGTCAGTTAGTTTAAGAGAGTTTAAACTAATGTGAATATATGATATCAATTGATAGAGGTGACAATTGAGTGGATAAACGTTGCCTTATAAAAGAATATAGCAGAATCACTATCTAAACCCCTAAAAGTTAAAGGTCTTTAAAGGACATCTTATGAAAATGGATCTCAAGGCCATGGGGCTTTAGCTTTCGGGCATGTGGGGAATTTGCTAGAATAGTGTCTTGCAAGCCAATGCGAGTGGCCTTGTAAACTATTTTACTCGTGGTACAATCTTGATTGAATGATATTCTTTATATGGCCATCTTTACGTAGAACCTAATGGGTCACATACAAAAGCCAATAAGCAATACTGAATGTTGAGGAAAAGTTTCTAAGTGTTAAAACAATTCCAAGTTAGCCAAAAATTGTGGGAATTAGTTGACATAATTTTTAGTTATTTTAGCTTGATCAATTTAACTATTGAATTGATATGATTAATTTAAGGGTATAGCAATATGTTAAAACAATGGTTGATCAATTTATTTATGATTGACATAAATAAGAAAATGCACTTAGCATGCTCTTAGGGTGGGATGACCATGAGCTTAACCAAGTGAAGCACTTAGAGCTATAGGTGCATGACTCGGTTGATTTTAAGTGAGTTGATTAAACTAAGTTATTACATAAGTGTAGACCCATACATTCATGGGTCTTCAAGCCTCCACAGATCATCTTTGCTCCCTGCAACTTTTACAAGAGAAAGAAAACCTCAGTCCTAGTGATTTTACTCTCATAACTTTTACAAAATAAAACAAGAGACTTGTAAAGCCCATCTAATACAGCCCATTTCAACAACTTGAAATTAATAAAATCTATAATAAAAAATCTCATGATCATCCCCATTCATTTATCATTCATTCAATACTTAAATGAACAATAAATAAATCAACAATTGACATTCAATTCCAACAATTAAATGCTCATCATATAAATAATTAATTGGAGAAGCAAAAACAAGCATAACATTATGCATCCTATTTTTCCAATAATTACATATTAACTTTAACGAGATTTAAGAAATAAAAAATGTCAAACATAGTTTTGAGTACTTACACAATACTTGTACATCTATTATGTGTGAAACAATACACTTATGATCATAAAATAAAGAGCTAAAATCAAACCAAAATCAAGCTATGACCATGACTAGCACACTACCTAGCCATGCTGAGTGCTCAGCCACTCGATAGGCACATACTAGGCATGCCCACTGCTAGCTAGCGCCTTACTAGGCTAGCCAATTGCTCGATCACTATGTCTTAAGGGATTTTGCTCTGTTTTGCTCAACTTTTTGTTGGAGTAGTGCCCTGAAAGCCAATAAGATTGGCATGTAAACTATTTCACTTGTCACTTAAAAGTGCCACATGACTATCACTTAGTCAAGGCAACTTAAAGTATTGAGTTAACAGAAATATAGCTTAAAGAGTTAAGCTAGTTGACTTAAAAGTTAAGTCAAAGTTTAATTAAATTAAAATATTTAATTTAATTAAAATGAAGAATTTATTTTGGAGGGAGAATTCTAATGCAATGCTTATTTGGAGTGGAATTAGAATTTATTTAGTAGACATTTCATAAGATGAAATATAGATTCCAAATGAAATTCAAACTCATATAAATTAACATGTAACTTGAAAGATGCTCGCAAGTTGGCATGCTTAGGTGGCTCCCCCACCTTAAGGAAGGTGTGATGCCACCTTGACATCACACCATCCTCTCTCTATATATAGATATAGAGGGGAAGGCTAATAGCTAAATATGATTCACACATTTTGTGTATCTAAAAGTTAAATCCAAAATTTCCTTCAAAAACTGATTCTCTCATGTGTTGAGGCTTCACTCTCTTCTTCACCTCTCACCATTTTTAGCCTCCAACCAATCTACATTTCTTAGTTTTTCCAGCTGAATTAAGGAGAGAAGGATTGTCTATTGGTGTGTGGACTTTGGCATTAGAGGCAAGACGAATTTCAGATTGCTTGTTTTGGTGATCCTTTGTTCTAGCAATGTGTTTCTAAATTCTATTCCAGGTCTTTTCGAAGGAGTTTGGTGGTGAAATTTTAACTGGACATTCTCTATTGAGTTGATAAAATTTGGTCTAAATTTGGCTTGAATTTGATGTGTTCTGCAAAATCATAAGTTGATCACACCTTTTGCGCCATGAGTGGTTTGCTTTCAGAAAAGGAAGCAAAACTTCAAGTTTTAGTTGGATGCTACTTAAGAGGTAGCAATCTAACCTTAATCTATTATATAAGCATGATTTAGATCTTTGTAATGGGGTAATCTAAGTTAGATTTTAGTTTTTAAATGTTTTAAATTGGATCCCTAGCATTATACCTTTTTCAACTTCCGTTTAATGGCCTCAACTCCAATTATTTTCATGTCCTCATTTGATGTTTTTATTTCAAACTTTTATTTTTTCCACATAAATCACTTGTAACCTATAGTTGGCATAACACTAGTTTCCTTAAACTTGCAATATGAATTCTTGTAACTTTATTTCTGATAGGAAATCTTCACTTTTCATTATCTACTATTATTCTATAGCCACATTGATTTCATTTTCAATACACTAATTTTCTACTCAATTTTCAATAATATCTCATAGGTTATTGTCTTCTCTTCAATCTAATGCCGTCTTATGCCCATTCAAATCATATTCACTATTAGTATACCAACCTTTTACAATGTAATTATACAACTTAAATCTCAACTGTATTCATGCGCCAAATACTATTCATCCTAAAATAATCATGCACTTCCCCAAATATATTTCTTTCCAAAGTAATCTTATACTTGTTAGATATAACTTTCATGAATATTGCTTGTGCAACATTGATTTACAAAATAATTTTTAACTAAATACATGTCTTTCCAAAATTGACCTTTGCTCATCAAATTTAACCCTCATCGATATTGTTCACATAACATAATAATTTGAAACAATATCATCCTTTCCAAAAATAATAAGATCATATGCTTGACACACCAAAAATAAGAGGTTATACATTGGTTTGCCACCTCAATCATAACCTTTCACTTCTTAAATGTCGAGCATTATCCCAAAAGTTCATATCTTATTCAACTCCATTATCAAACTCTATCTTTACTTGCCCAAAATCCCATGTTCTAAGAATCATATCTTAACATAACTCGAGTTTTATTTAACCCAACGTGTTCATATCCTAAACGATTCCTAGCTCAAGCTTAATTGCTAATAAACCTATCAATTTCAACTGCAGAGATCATTCTCGCAATTTACCTAGGTCCTCAAATACACTTTCAAATAAGTTATAAGTGCACATGTTAGGAAATCGGCTATACAAAAACATTTTCACTATGATCTTTATGCCATAATCACCATATGGGGTAGAATAAATCAAAAATCACTTTCAAGTTGATAAGTGAAAATAGCTTCCATAACCAATGTTGGAATAGTGCCTCACAAGCCAATTAGATTTGTATGTAGAACTACTCCATGAAAACAATCTAGATTGAAGGATATTCAATAAAACAACCATCTTCATCTTATGTATTTATGATTTCTTCACATGTATTTGGTTGAAGCCTTTAAAGCTTGCAAGACTATGGGACTTGGTCATACATAAGATAGTGATCATGAAACAAGTCTCGATAGTCAATATTAAATATTTCAAGTCATAGAATCTTATGTGATGGGGCATCTAAGATTTGGATAGACTTGCAATAATGATGCATACTCTGAAGAGTTGGATGTTGCCATATTTCATGGGCAATATAAATTAGATATGGATACATGTTAGTGTGTGTTTGTTAAAGAACAACTTCACTAAAGACTCGCTTAAAGAAACCACAAGGTAGTCAAAGTGGCACCTTGGTAATGGGAAATTCTCTAACTTACGATAATGCATATAATTGATCCTTTGACTTGAGGTTCCATGATAACCTAGTATTTAAGTCCTTGTATTTGGATTTTGTTTTAACCATGTAACGGCTCGCCCAGGGCTTAGGTTGGGCACAAGCTACCTAAATATGGAGGTTGGTGAGTTTCAAGATGGGATTTATTTCGCCCATCTGTGAAGAATGGGTTGACCTCTTATGTATTCTAAGATGATTAGTTCCAAGAATTCCATCTGTAGTGTGATATGACAATTTAAAAAAGGAGTTTTCCAAAGTTGAGATCATAATGAGGCATCGAATGTCAAGACTAGATACATAGTTAACTAGTCTATTAGGGAACCAACAAATATCTTGCTTTAGGCCTCTTTTCAGAGATAGAAAATGGAAGGATTATATTTGCACAATAATCATAGGTAATAATAGTTCGCCCTCGAATTAATTCATCCAATTGGTTGGGCTCCATAGGCTTGTGCTGGACATCAATTATGGAGATTGGGAACTCTTCAGTTAATAGGGATTAATTGATAAAATGATTAGTTTAAAAAATTTTAAACCAATTGGAACATTCTATACTCAATAAATAATAAAGAGTTGTTCTCTCATGTCTAATTAATTGGTGAACTTAAAGGGTCACACACAAAAGCATAGGACACTTTAATTAGTTTGGAGAAATTATCTAAGTAGTTAGATAATTAAAGTGGTCAAGTTTGGAAGGGAGACCAAGTTGACTAATTAAGAGTTGATCACAATGGCTTGATAATTAAGTGTTAAATTAATCAAAGTTATTTGAAAAGATAAATTTGACCAATTAAATTAAGGAGTTAATTTGGCAATTCAATTAGTCAAGTCAACTTAAAGAGTAAAGTTAATTAACTTAATTAGCAAGAGAATCTAATTTTGAAGGAAAAATTAAAATGGAAGAGTCCATTTTAAAATTAATGAGGTGGCATTTTAATTTTGGAAATTAAAATTGAACAATGCTAACTAATAAGCATGCAATTTGACAATATAAGAAGAGTGTGATGGAGGCTTCCAAGAGCTTCCTAATTGCACTATAGATACCCCACAATGGCCAGCCATTAGAGCTAATTTTGCTGCACATTTTTCCCTCCCAAGGTTGTGAACTCATATGTTGAGAAAAACAACCTCATTCGATTCAACTTAACTATCTTATCTCTCCTTCAACTCCTTTACACTTGTTTTCCATTCATCCTCCTTTTCCCTACTCCATGTTTTGGCATATTGAGTGAGGATTAAGAGTGCATCTAGGTGTGAGGATTACCTTTAGAGGCACAAACAAGTGGTGTGCTCTAGTGTTGGTAAACTCATTCCTTCAATCCAAGATATTTTTGAAGGATCTCCTTGACTGGTGGATTTGGTGACTTGATCAAGATTTTGCTGCCATTTTTGTGTCATTTTGGAGGTGATAAAAGTTAGAAAAAGTTGTTGACCTTGTTGATTGTTGGTGTGGAGAAGTAGATCCAAGAGAAAAAGGAGATAGATATTACTTAGAAAGTTTTGTAGAGGAAGATCTTTCTACTTGCATACAAATATCTATTTTATGGTAACTTCTATTTCGTTTTAAATCCTCAATTATGGCCTGAAAAACGAACATTGGTTAGAGAAATCGCAAGTTAATTTATGCTTCAATTTTGTAGTTATTTTGGACCCTTGCAATGCCAATTTCTTAAAGTTGTATTGAAGCCAATTTTATACCTAATTTTGGATTTTTGGATTGATTCATGTGATGAATTGATTATAGGACTCCAATGTCTTGTTTTGGGGTTGATTTGTGTGGCTCTATATGTGTGGAATTAAAATATATCAATATGTGCTTACTTGTGAATTTCATATATTGGCATGAGTTTTAATTCAAATCCTATTATGTTAAATGTTGATTTAGCATTCAATGATGTTAAATGTTGATTATTGCATAAAAAAGATTTGGTAATTTTTTGGATCAAATTTGGTTGGATGCTTTGAAAGTATATGAAGAATGCTGATTCTTCCTTGAGTTTGATTTTTGAAGCACTTTAAGGAGTTTAATTTCCACTGTTTAAGGTGTTTAAATTTTTGAAATTTGTAAAAAAATATGTGGAATAATGTTTTGGAGGTGTCCAAGAGCTTTGCATGAAAAAGTGCACAAAATGGGATAATGATGCCCATTGGTGCTGTAGACGGGTGGCTCTAGCCCTTGGCCAGGTCGTAGGGGCATTGTGAGTGCCTGTGCAGCCCACTTGGATAGTTGGTATGGTAGTGGCCCACCCACAAGCAACTAAAGAGGCGTCGTCTTGCTATTTTAGTGTATTTTTGTTTGCTAAACTCTATTTTTCCAAACAATTTTGATGCATAAGTGTTATGCAACTCCTCAAACTAATGTTGGACATTTTTGCATGCTTTTAAGATCAAATTTAAGTATGCACTTCAAGTATGTACAAAATTAGGATGCATAAGAGTTATGCTTAGTTTTGCCTTTGATTAATTATTTATATGATACGCGCTTAATTGTTGGATTGAATGTCTATTCTTACTATTATTCATTTAATTGTTGAATGAATTATGGATGTATGGGAAAGAACATGAGCCTTTAATTTGATTTTATTAAAGTTTAATGTTGATTGAATGAGTTGTATTAAATGGGGCTTACACGCCTCTTGATTTCTACTTTGTAATTGTTATGAGAGTAGAACTCTAGGGGTGAGGTTTTCTTTCTCTTGTAAATTATTGCAAGGAGGCAAAGAAGGCCAAGAGGATCTAGGACGCTTGAATGCACATGAGCATATGGGATATATTCATGTAATGATAGGATTTATTGATTTAATCAATCCACCTAAAATCAACTAAGAACAACAGCTCTAAGTGTACTAGTTGGTTAAGGTTTGTGGCTTTCCCAACCTTAGATGCATGCTACATTTATTTACTTATTTATACTTTCTTTATCCTATTGATGTATGTGATGCATGGTGAGGAAAGAAAACATAAATAAGCAAAGATAAAAATTGATGAGATCTTCCAAGAACTAAAATGTCTCAACTTAAAAGTGTCTAAGTTCAATAAAATATTTAGTCAAATTAGATAAAATTAAGTAGGGTTTAATAATCCAAGCATTCTACCAATAGAAAAGTGGCATGAGATAGTACCCTAATTTTGTGTCGGCTTAAGAGTCTTGGGGCACATTATTTGTGGAAAGCTATGATCATTACCTGGGCATAAGATGCACTTTAATTGAAATTTGCTATGACATTATCTCATAAGTTGTGGAATGATCATAGTTGAATTTATAATTAAAGATTGATTGGTTGGTATAACTTAATACCTAGTAGTATAGATGTCACATGAGTTATAAGTCTGTGCAAAAAATGAGGTAAAATACATCAAGGATTGCATGGAGATGCAATTGGTAATAGTTACGTACCTTAGGATCATTAATGGATGTCTTATGAGTTGTGGGTCCACAATTGATGCCTTTAGATCTTGATTTTCACTAGAAAATATGATTTACTGAATTCTTAAGGGGGCTAGGAATTTGATAAAATAGTAAGGAGTAAAATATGCTTGAAAGACCATAATCATGTTTTTAATATCAAATTTAATCAAATACTTATATTCTCTTCTTTGCTTATGTAGATTTGCGAAATCTCAAGAACGGCTAAAAATCTACTAAGCATCATTTTGGAAACTAATAAACTAATCGGGTTGAACTATCACAGTAGACTAAACCTCAAAATTATTCTAGATTTTGAGAAACAAACATATGTCCTATATTAAGTTGCTTTGATTCCCATAGGGTAAATGCAGATCAAGAGATAGGTGAAATGTTCAAGAATTTGGTTGAGGATCACCTCCTATATCCCATAGTCTCATGCTGGCATCTATGAACTTTAAAAATTTCATGAACACATAAAACATACCTCAATCAATTGCTTGCAAAAGTCGTATAGCAAGTAATGCATGAGAGGCTCATGTAATCAAGGGCAATTTTTCAAGCCAGGATGGCTAAGGGGCCATGTGTCCTCAACTACAATCTAAAGATGATTAGGCTTGTCGAAAAGCTTTTCAAATTGGGCAAGGTGATGGATAATGATCTCTAAGGGGATTTCATTCACTGATCTTTATTGAGTTTATTTGACCAAAGTGTTGGTCAAGGTGGAGACAACCACAAAAGGGTAAATCTCTAATGATTGCTTCATTTTCCTATTCTAAAGGCAGTAAAGGCAATTGGAAAGGGGGAGATAGAAGAAAGATTCTTTTTCTTCAAAGACATGAAACAAACTTTTAAGGCATCTGGTGGAGTTAAGAATATAATTAAGGATAATGAAGATGTAATTTATTTTAATTATGGTATATCGGGACATTAGAAGTTCAACACAAGGATTGCCTTGTAACTTTAGGGATAGGTTGTTTATTGAAATACACTTAAGGATAAGTTCTTTATTGTAGGTATTTGATATTGCATGTGGTTCTCATCTTTGTAATTTGTTATTAAGGATAGAAAGAAGAATAAATCTTAGTGATGGAGATATGATCTACCACCAAGATAAAGGCTAAAGAGTTGCTGCCAAAATCGAAAGCATAAGTTAAGTTAGATTTAAGAAATTCTAAAGCTTGTATAAAAGATTATACATTTTAAATTCTCCACCATCATTAATACACATTCATTGAAACAACAAAAGAAAATTAGATAATGAAGAAAATGCATAACTTTGGCATGCTAGGCTTGGACATATTTCCAAAAATATTGGAATCGTACTCCGCAAGATAATTATATCTGCGTTGTAAACTATTTTACTTGTGATACAAATTTGATTGAATGATATTCATCCAATCGCCATCTTTATCTTATGCTTATACTTATTTCACTAGCATTTGGTTGAAGCTCTTAGATCACACATGACTATAGGACTTGGTTAGTATACTGGGCAATGATCATGAAACAAATTTTACATGATCATGATCTTAAATCTTCTAAGTCATAGGATCATTAGAGATGGGGCAGTTAAAACCTAGATAGACTTGCATTAACGATGCATAAATCTAAGGAGTTGGATATTGTTTCATTTCATAAATAATACCATATGAGATATGGGTGTATGTTAGTGGTTGCTTGTTAGGGAACAAGGCACTGAAGGCCCACTCAGAGAATCCACTAGATAGCCGAGTTGGTAGGTCAGTAGTGGCAAGTTCTCCAACTTACACTAGTGCATATAATTAGTCCTTTGACTTAAGGATCTAAGGTAGCCTTGTGTTTATTTAACTCTTCCTTGGCCATGTAGCGAGCTGTTCAGATGGTGATTGGGCATAAACTACTTAGCCATGGAGGTTCATCAAATCCAAGATAGGTCTGACTTCTTTTCATTGTGAAGGTTAAGTGCATCTCTTATATATTTACAATGATTGATTCTAAAAAATCCCTACGCAAGGTAGTATGGAAATTTGTAAAAAGAGTTTTCCAAAAATGAGGTCATAAAGTGGAATCGAACATTTGAATAGAAATATAGAATCAAGGCTATTAGAGAGTCGACAAATATATTACCTTAGGCCTCTTTCTGGAGATAGGAGATGGAAGGACCGTATTTGCATGGCACTTGTAGAGCTAGAACAGTTCTCTAAAAGCATTTATTTTGGCCAATTAGTTGGGCTGTATGGGCTTAAGGTTGGACATTAACCATGGAGATTGAGTACTTTTCAATTAATGGAGATTAATTAAATTGAGTCGATTAATTTAAAAGAGTTTAAACTAATATGAATATTAGATATTATAAAGCTAGTAAGAGTCGTGAGCCCATATCCAATGAATGATAGAACCTAATGGGTCACACAGAAAAGCCATTAGCATATGCCAGGCGATAAAGGGGAATTTTCTGAGGAGTTAGAAATGTTTGTATTTGATTGATTTGGAGGTTAATCGATTAACATAAATGTTGTGGTCATTTTGCTTGGTCTATTTAAGGATTTAAATTGATCTAATTAATTTAAGGAGTTAAATTAGACTAATTAATTAAAGAGTTAATTATTTAGTGCCACATGACCATCAATTGGTCAAGTTAACTTAAGTGTTAAGTTAAGAATTGTTAGCTTAAGGAGTTAAGCTAATTGACTTAAAGAGTTAAGTTAATGTAATTAATTAAATTAAAAGAGTTTTATTTAATTAAAATGGAGACTTAATTTTGGAGGAAAAATTCAAATGGAAAGTTCATTTGGTGTGGTATTAGAATTTATTTGAATGATATTTCATGAGATGAAATAAAAATTCCAAATAAAATCCAAATGCATACAAAACTTAGATTCACATGCCAATTTGCAAGACCAAGTTGGTAGTCACCTTGAGGAAGGTGTGATGCCACCTTGGTATCACACCATCCTCCCATTTTATAGATGTAGAGAGATAGGCGGCCACATTTATTGAATGCGTGATTTGCAAGTTGGAATTAGATTCTGTCATTTTTCCTCAAATTCCAAGTGTTGCCTCATATGTTGAAGCTTCACTTCTCTTCTTGTTCTATCTCCAATTCCTGCCTTCATCTTTGTATAGTCTCCTCTTTATCTTCAGCTAATATTAAGAAGAATCATATATAGCATTGGTGTGTAGATATTAACGTTAGAGACAAGACAATTGGATTGCTAGCCTTTGGAGATCCAACAACTTGGTGGCAGTTTTGGAGAACCTTTTTGAGTTTTGATTGAGTTGATTTTTGGTGGATCCATCAAGGTGTTGGGGAGTTCTAGTTAAATTTTCAGCTCAAACAAAAGTTGTTTGGTTGGGGAAATCTTGTCACGACTTTGTTGTGCTGCTGGAAGGCAATTTCAAGGAGTTAAAGTGCTTCTTCTAGCTTTCTTTGTTTTTGAGAAAAATAAGATAATCTTGATACCAAATCTGAATCAATGGCATATTTAGATCCTTGTTATCATATGTAGCCTAGTTATTTTGCATTTTTATTGCTTTGATAATTGAATCCTTAGGCTACATGTGACTTTTAAGAATAGAATGAACTAGTTAGTAACCCAAAAATCATTAAATATTAGTGGATTACAGGATTTACTTTCTTGTGGGAATTGTTTAGAAGAAAAAATGATCAAGGCTATTTTTTTAGGAAAAATAGAGCAATCCACAAGTCCCTTTGATTTGATCTATATGGGCATATGTGGTTGATTAAGAGTTTGTATAAGAAGAGGCTATTCTTACTTCATTACCTTCATCGATTAGTTCACTCAGTGTGGACATTTTATCTTATGAAGTATAAATCCAAAACCTTTGAAAAATTAAAAAACTATAGGAATGAATTAGAAAAGCAATTAGGATTTAGTATAAAAGCTCTTCAATTAGATTGAGGAGGTGAATACTTAAGTACTAAATTCTTAGGTTATTTAAGAGAAAATGAAATTCTCTCATGATGAACTTTACCTAGCATACCCTAAATATAATGGACTAGCTGAGAGGAGAAATCATAATTATTAGACATGGTACGGTCCATGATGAGATTCACCAATGTCCCTATCTTCTTTAAGGGATACGCTTTGGAGACAATAGTGGGGTTATTAAATTTAATACCCTCGAAGTTAGTGTCAAAAATACTGCATGATATATGGTTTGGCAAAGTACCCTCTTACTCTTATTTAAGAGTTTAGAGTTCTCCCACCTAAGTCAAGAGACTAATGGGAGACAAGTTGGATGTAAGATCTACCTTATGCTAGTTTGTGGGATACCTAAAAGAGTCTTTGAGTTGTTACTTCTATGATCCCTTAAAACAAAAGATGTTTATTTTGAGGAACATTACTTTTTTAGAAAAGGAATTTCTATTAAATAAAAAAGGTGTTGTTGAACTTGGTAAAGTTCAAGACGATTATACTATCCCACAAGCATTAGAAACTAAAGAGCATCATGAGCCTAACATACGATTTCTTAGAAAGTCAAATCAAATCAAGAAGTAACACGAAAGGTTTGGATTCCTTTATGAGACGGGCCAAATAAATAGTGATCTAAGGATTTATAAAGAATCTATGTCAAATATAGATTTGAGTCATTGGTTTGAAGCTATGAAATTCAAAATAGACTCTATGTATTCTAAGAAAGTATGAATTTTGGCAGATCCACTAAAGGGTATAGCACCCGTCGGTTGCAAGTGGATCTATAAGCCTAAGGTTGAAACTGATAGAGAGGTTACAACCTTTAAGGTTAAACTCGTGGCAAAAGGTTATACTTAAATACCTAATATTGGCATTGAGGAAACCTTTTCACCAGTTGCAACGCTTAAGTCCATAAAGATTTTGCTTGCCATAGTTGTTTACCTCAACTATGAGATTTGGCAAATAGATATTAAAATCGCCTTTCTGAATGGAAACATTGATAAAGAAATCTATATAGAGCAACTACAATGTTTTACATTAAAAAAAAGTAAGCAAATGGTTTGCAAACTTCAAAGGGTCAATTAATGGACTAAAAGTAAGCATCCTGAAGTAGGAACATATATTTTGATAAAATAGTCAAGTCGTTTAGCTTTATAAAAAATGTGTATAAACTATGTGTGTATAAAAAGGCTAATAGGAGTTCGATAAGATTTATTATGCTTTATGTTGATGACATCCTTTTCCCTGGGAATGAGAAAGAGACGTTAGATTGTACTAAAGCATAGTTATCTTCACAATTCTCCATGAAGGATTTAAGAGAAGCATCCTTCATGTTAGGAATATAGATCTATTGAGATAACTCAAAGAAGATGTTAGGGTTTTCCTAATTAACGTACATTGATATGATACTAAAGAGGTTTAGTATGGAGAAATCTAAGAGGGGATACCTCCCAATGGAATATAACATTTGTCCCTCTAGGTCTTTGGCCCCTAAGACTAAGAAGGAGAGAAAGAGAATGTCCCACATACCTTGTGCTTACATGCCTTATGCATTCACTATTGCAAGCATAATGTATGTTGTTTTGTGTATGAGAATGGATATAGCTCACACTTTATACGTTATAAACTGCTACCAATCTAATCCAAGTGAGAGTCGCTAGAAAGCTGTGAAAATAATCCTTAAGTACTTGAGAAAAACTAAGAATTTATTTCTAGTATATGGTAGTGGAAAGTTAAAAATTGAATGGTTTTTAGATTCTAGTTTTCAATCCGATGAAAAAGACCTCAAATCCATTTTTGGATTTATATTTTACCTCAATAATGATGCGGTAAGTTGGAAGACTTTCAAACAAGACATCATGGCTGACCATACCATTGAAGCAAAATACATTGAGGTGTTGGATACCATAAAGAAAGGGGTTTGGATGAAAAATGCATCAAGAGTTAGATGTACTGCCTAGCATTCCAAAATAACCAATAGTTATGTATTGAGACAACAAAGGAACCATTACACTGGCAATAAATCTAAGATCTCATTAGTGATTCAAATACGAATAAATGTGTTATCATTTGATTTGTAAGGTCATTGATAGAGGTAACATTCAAGTAGATAGAGTTGCCTTGGAAGAGAATATAGTAAATCCATTATCTAAACCCCTAGAAGCAATAGGTCTTTAAAGGTATCTTAAGAGCATAGGCTTATACTATAGGGAATTGGCTTTAAGACAAATGAGATATTATTGGAATTATACCCCACAACCCAATTAAATTGCCATGCAGAACTACTCCAAGAAACAATCTTGATTGAATGATATTCTTAATATGGCCATCTTCATCTTATGCTTACTATTTTTTCACAAGAATTTGGATGAAATCCTTAGATCATACTAGACTATAGGACTTGGTCAATTCATTGGGTGGTGATCATGGAATAAGTCTACAAGGTCGTGATCTTAAACCTTTTAAGTCAAATGATCTTATGAGATAGAGCTTCTAAGATCCAAATAAACTTGCAATAATGATGCATCAATCCAAAGGTTGGATATTGCCTCGTTCTATGGGCAATATTATATGAAATATAGGTGTATGTTAGTGGGTGGTTGTTGGAGAACAAGGCACTAAAGACTTACAAGAGAACCCACTAGATAACTAGAGTAGCAAGTCGATAATGGCAAGTTCTCCAGCTTATGTTAGTGCATATTATTAGTCTTTTGACTTGAGGATCCATAACATCCTTGTATTTTCTCTTCATGCTTTGACTCATCCTGGATCACCTAGAAGGCAATTTGGGTTGGGATTGGGTATGAGCTACTTGGCATGCAGGTTTGTGAGATCTAAGATGGAATTCGACTTCTCATCTTTGTGAAAGGCGAGTACATCTTTTATGCATTCTAAATAATTGATTCCAAGAAATTCTTGCACAATGTGATATGATAATTTGGAAAAGAAGTTTTCCAAACATGAGGTCACACAAGGAAATTAAACATTGAGAATAGAAACTTAGTATTGAGGCTATTGGGGAGCTGAGAAATATCTTGTGCTAGGCCTTTTTTGGGGAGATAGGACATGGAAGACCATGTTTGCATGGTACGTGTCAAGCTACAATGGTTCTTTAAGAGCATTCATTTCAACCAATTAGCTGGGCCCCATGGGCTTGAGGTTGGACATCGATCATGGAGTTGGGTACTCTTTAATTAATAAGATTAATTAAATTAAGTTGATTAGTTTAAAAATATTTTGAACTACAATGAATATAAGATATTCAAAAGTTACAAGGAGTTGTGAGCCCATATTTGATGAATGGTAGAACTTATTAGTTCACATGCAAAATCCAATTGGCTTCCTAATTGATGGAGGATTTTCTATGTATTGGAATATTCACTCATAGTGGACCGATTTGAGGTGATCATTTTTGTGGTCAATTTTGATTTGATTAATTTAACTGTTAATTTAAGGATTTAATTGGAGTAATAATCAAGAAGTTAATTATTTGGTGCCAAAATGATCATTAATTGGTCAAGTTAACTTAAAGACTTATGTTAACAAAATTAAGCTAAAGAGTTAAGCTTGTTGATTTAAGTGTTAAGTCAAAGGTTAATTAATTAAATTAAAATGTTTAATTTAATTAATGACAAGAATCTATTTTAGAGGGAAAATTCAAATGAAGAGTTCAATTGAATTAGTATTTTAATTAAGTTGAAATACACATGAAATTCAAATGAGATTTGAATTTAAATTTTGCCACCTAAGCTTGCAAGTGGCCACCCACCTTGAGAAATCCTAGTTGACATCATACCATCCTCCCTCTCTATATAGATAAATAGGTGAGATGATTCTTTATTTTGCACAATTGGTGTGAAGATTTAGATTCTTTGCATTTCCCTCCAAAAACCTCTCTCCAAGCATTGCCTCATGAGTTGAAGCTTTGCTCTTTCTTATTCTCCCAAACTCAAAATCAGCCTTCACTATGCCTTTGTCCTCTAATTTATCCAGCCAAATCATAGGATAAATTGGATGTTCAATTGGTGTGTGGATCATATCAATAGAAGCAAAACATTTGGTTTGCTTGCCTTGGAGATCCACTTTGCAGAGCAGCGATTTTGTGGAATTTCTCGAAGAAGATCCATATCTATTTTTGGTCCAATTTTTTCAAAATATATTAAAAATTTAATATATAATTTTCATATTTAATTTTGTGATTTTTGGAGATCTCTATGCTAGGAAAAAGTTGCTGATTCTTTGATGTGCCAATTTTTGGTAGATTCTGGATTTGTTAATTTTTCACAATTTTCTTCTTGAAAATTTGTTTATCAAGGTATTCCTCTTGCCAAATCATGATCTATATCATGTTTGGTTCCTTGGCTTCTTGATTAACCTAGTTAATTTTAGCTTTTGAAGTTTTAATTATTGGATTCTAGTGTTACTCTTGCCTTAAAGTGGTATCGGGGCATAATTCATGTTATGTTTTGGATTTTGAATGATTGATTCATGTGATGAATTGATGAAAATCACCAAATACTTGATTCATATTATGGATTCAAGTTTTTGGATGATGTTGTGTGTTGATCTTTGATTGATAGATTGAAAGCATGCTATTATGTGATTTAAGTGTTAATTCATGTAGTTGGTATGTTTTAATTCATAGTTGCAAATGTTAAATGTTAATTTAGCATTAGTTGATGTTATATGTTGATATAGCATGTTGAGTTCTGGCTGAAAGAGTTTTGGTCATTTTTTAGATCTAATGAGATTGGAGTTTGGTTGGAGATTTTTGGAGAATTTAATTTTCACTTAGGCTTAAATTTTTGGAGCATGATTGAACACTTTAATTTTCAATTTTGAAATGAATTTTAGATTTGGAAATTAGTCTATAATGTGTGATATAATGTTTAGAAAGTGTTATACAATTTTTGGTGCATAAAATTTAAGCTAAAAATAGGCTTGACTAGCCTTTAGCCCCAAAATAGGGATTGCTAACAAGCAACAACACAGCTAGCAAGGCAGTGGCTGAGAACTATTGCCTAGTTGTGTGCTTAGCTTGACCAGCAATGCCCAGTTTTAGGTTGGGCAATTTTTGGCTCCATTAGTGGGTAGAAATGACGTCAAATCATGTGTCATGGATGAACAAGTGTTGTGCAAGTACTCAAAATTATGTTTGACATTTCTGATTGCTTCTAAAATCTTGTTAAAGTTAATCTCAATTTATTGCATAAATGTTATGCTTGACCAATTATTTGTTTATGAGATAAGCATTTAATTGTTGGAGTTAATTGTTAATTCTTGATTTATTTATTGCTCATTTAATTGTTGAATGAATTATGAATGAAAGAGGATCTAAGGAGGCTTGAAAACTCAAGAATGTATGGGATACGCTCATGCAATAGCTTAGTTTAATCAACTCACTTAGAATCAATTAAGTGGTGCACCTATGGCTCTAAATACACCTTTAACTTAACACTTAGTACTATAGATGGTGCATGATCTCATGGGTCTATATAAAAAGTGAGGTAAAATATATGAAGAGTTGCATCAGATGCAATTTGCAAACGTTTCTTACCTTTTGATTGCTCGTGGATAGTACGTGTTCATGGGGTCCTTTAGTAAGTTATTGGGATCTTGATTCTCACTAGGAAATATGATTTCTTGAATTCTTCTTGGGGATGAAGAATTTAATAAAATAATGGGAGAAAAACATGCTTCAAAGGCCATAAATATATTTTTAATATTAAATTCAATTGCATGCTTATATTCACTTTTTTGCCTTTGATGATTTGTGAAATCTCAAGAGTGGCTTAATATTCTACTCAACGTTATTTTGAATACCAAAAAACCAATTGAGCTAAACGTCCACCACTATTTAACCTTGCAAATCATTCTAGATTCCTAAAAGCGAATATATGTCCTATATTAAGGTGTTCCTAATCCCATAGGAATTATAGTAGATCGAGAGACATGTGAAAAGTCGCAAATTGGGTTTAGGATCATCCTATCCCATAATCTCATGATGTTATCTATAAATTTCAAAATTCTCAAGGGTAAAGAAATGGTACCTTGGTTAAAGTTTACAAGAGTTGTAAAGTAAATGAGGTATGAGAAATTCATGTTGTCAAAGTAGACTTTTCAAGCTAGGATAGATGTGAAGTCATGTGTCATCAACTATGGTCTAAAGATAATTGGGCTTGGAAAAGTTTTTTCTACTTGGACGTAGTAATAGATGATGATCTACATAAGGATTTGATCATCACATCATCGCAGAGTTTTATTGATCAAAGTGTTGATTTAGAAGGATATGACCATGATAAGGGTAAACCTTTGACACTTGTTTTCTCCTCTAAGTTTATGGGCCCTAAGGGTGCTAGAAAAAGAGGTAAAAGGAAGAAAAGTTCTTCCTCCAAGGGAAAGCAACCATTAAAGGCATTTGGAGGAGTTAAGAAGATTATAGAGGAAATAGTTGATATTATTTGTTTTTGCTTTGGCTAGATAAGCCATTGGAAGCTATTTGCAAAGATACCTTGCAACCCTTAAGAAGGGTTTCTACTTTATTGAAGTGCATTTAAAATAAATTCTTTCTCATGGATATATGATATCATATGTGGTTCTTATCTTTGTAAGTTATTGCAAAGAATAAGAAAGAAGAATAAAATTAAGTGATGTGGATATGATCCATTACCTTGGCTAAGAAGCAAGAGTTATGACCAAATTAGAAGGCATATAATAAGTTAGACTTAGAGAATTCCGTATTTGTATTAGATCTTTATTATAATATACCATAGATTGTTGAAAAAATTATTTTAATTCCCATTTTGGATAGGGAAGGATTTGATCGTTCTATATCCAATGGAATATTAAAGGCATTAAAGAATGGGTTCTTTAATTGCTTATGATGCTCTTAATAGAGGATTGTAAATAATGGATATTCAACCATCATTTATGTACTCTTAACAAAGTAAGAAAATTAGATATCCAAGAAGATGCCATTTTATGGCATACAAGACTTGGTTTATATCTCTTAAAATAGGATAAACAAGTTAGAATCTTTCAAAGCACTAAATGTTAGAGGCATTGAGGACCTTTCTTTTTATGATTCTTGTTTGAAGGGAAAAATAACCTAGGCTTCTTTTGTAGGACAACTGGAGTGCTTTACAAATCTATTAGAATTAATCTATAAGGATGTTTGTGAACTACTAAGAATTAGCGGGATAAGAGGCTATTCTTACTTCATCACCTTGACTAATGATTATAGTCAGTTCGAACATGTGTATCTTCTGAAGTGCAAATTCGAAACCTTTTGAAAAGTTCAAAGAGCATAGGAATGAAGTGGAAAAGCAACCGACGCATAGTATCAAAGCTCTTCAATTAGATCAAGGGGAAAAATACTTAAGCATCAACTTCTTGGATTATCTAAATGAGAATGAGATTCTTTCACAATGGACTCCATTTGGCACACCCCAACATAATAAAGTAGTCAAGAAGAGAAACTATATTTTGTTAGAGATAGTATATTCCATGATAAGCTTCTTCAATGAGCTTATTAATTTTGGGGATATGCCTAATAAATGGTGGTAAAATTACTAAACGTAGTACCTTCAAAGTCGATGCTAAAGACACCGTATGAGATGTGGTTTGGAAAAGCACCCTCTTATTATTATCTAAAAATTTGGGGATTTCCTACCTATGTAAGATGGATAGTAGGAGATAAGTTGGATAGTAAATCCATCTTGTGCAAGTTTGTCGGATGCCCATGAGAGTTTATGGGTTATTAGTTCTATGATTCATCAGAAAAAAATGTGTTTGTTCTAAGCAATGCCACCTTTTTGAAAAATGAATTTCTATAAGATATAAAAGGCATTGTTGTTGAACTTGGTAAAATTCAAGATGATCATCAAATCCTACAAGTAGTAGAAATAAATAAATAAATATCAAAAAACCTTACATACAAACTCTAAGAAAGTCGGACCGAATTAAGAAGCAATTCTAAAAGTTTGGATTTCTTCATGGAATGGGCTAATTGGCTAATGATCTGAAGACTTATGAGGAATTTATGTTGGACATAAACTTGGGACATTGGCTTGAAGCTATAAGATCCAAAATAGACTCTATGTACTTAAAAAAAGTATAGACTTTGGTAGATTCACTAAAGGGAATAGTTTCTGTTAGTTGCAAGTGGATCTATAAGCAAAAGATTGGAGTAAATAAATAAGTAACAACTTTTAAGATGCGACTAGTAGCAAAAGGTTATACTCGAAGATCCGATATCAATTTTGAGGAAACCTTTTCTTCAGTCACAATGCCTAAGTCCATTCAAATTCTACTCACCATAACCACATATTCTGACTATGAGTATGGTAAATGGATATAAAAATTGCTTTTCTCAATGGCGACATTGAATAGAAAATTTATATAAAGCAACCACAAGATTTTACATCCAAAGGGAGTGAGCAAAAGGTTTGCAAACTCTGAAAATTCATTTATGGACTCAAACAAGCGTCCTGAACTTGGAACATTCATTTTTTATAGGATAGTCAAATCATTTAGCTTTGTCAAAAAGGTGTTTGAACCTTATGTGTACAAATTGCTAGTGGGAGTAGTATACACCTTATTGTGCTTTATGTGGATAACATTCTTCTCATTAGAAATTGGGTAAGAATGTCATAGTGTACTCAAGCATGGCCATCAACACAATTCTCTATGAAGGATTTGGGAGAAACCTTCTCCATATTAGTAATATGTATCTATAAAGATAGACTGAAGAGAATACTAGGGCTATCCCAAACCTTGTACATTAACTAAATACTAAAGGGGTTTAGTATAGAAGAATCTAAGAAGGGATTCCTTCCTATGGAATATAGCATTCATCTCTCTAAGTCTATAGCCCCCAAGACAGAGAAAGGAAAATGAAGGAAGCCCCACATAACTTATGCCTTTGCCAGAAAAGCATAATGTATGCAGTTCAATATACAAGATTAGATGTGGCACACTTACTAAGTGTTATGAGTAGTTTCCAATTCAATCTTAGTGAGAGTTATTGTAGGCCATGAAAGCAATTCTTAAATACTTAAGAAGGACTAAGGGCTTGTTTTTTGTATATGACAATGGAGAATTGAAACTTGAGGGGTTTTTGGATTCAAGTTTCCTATCCGATGTAGATAACCTGAAATCCATTTTTTGATTTATATTTTACCTTAATGATGACATGGTGAGTTGGAAGAGTTCCAGCAAGATACCATGACTGAGATAACTACCAAGGTGAAATATATTGCGATTTTGGAAATCACAAAGGAAAGTGTTTGGATAAAAACTTCATACAAGAGTTGGATATAATGCCTAGTGTGCATGTGCCTATGATTGTTTTCGAAAGATAATTCAAGACTTGAGCCTAAATCTCATTAGTGATCCAAATGTAGTAAATGTGTTATCATTTGATATATGGTAT
This sequence comes from Jacaranda copaia, assembly GCA_014898725.1. Taxonomy (NCBI): domain Eukaryota; kingdom Viridiplantae; phylum Streptophyta; class Magnoliopsida; order Lamiales; family Bignoniaceae; genus Jacaranda; species Jacaranda copaia. Next base: position 199,726 of record JACGDI010001558.1, on the reverse strand, counting down.
CAGCTGATAGAGGTGACAACTAAGTGGATAAAGTTGCCTCAGAAGAGATTTTAGTAGAACCACTGTTTAACCCCAAAAGTAAACCATTTTTGAAAGGTATCTTGAGAAAATAGGTCTTAAGGCCATGGGGTATTAGCTTTAAGGCAAGTGAGAGATTATTGGAATAGTGCCTGGCAAGCCAATTACATTGGCTTTGTAAAACTATTTTATTTTAAAATAATTTTAATTGAATGATATTCTCAATTTGGTCGTCTTCATTTCATGCTCGTTTAGTTATGGGATATATTAAGACCACTGAGAAAATTACAATGTTTAGTAATAGTTACAAAAAGAGAATGAGGGCATCCTATTCAAAATTTCAGAAGTTAAAATATGCACAATTAAAGAGTTACATTGGTAACACCAAAATTTATATAAATCGTGTGCATTTACAAAAAGGAAAGAAGCCTACAATATATACTTGGCAATTGAAGATTACAAAATTTTCATTTTATGCTCATTATTTCTTTACAAGCATTTGGATAAAGCCCTTAGATCTCAAATGACTACAAGACTTGGTCAGTTCACTAGTTAGTGATCATGGAATAAGTCTTACATAATTATGATCTTAAATCTTTCAAGTTAAAGGATCTTATGAGACAAGGCATCTAAGATCCAAACAGACTTGCACTAGCGATGCATCAATCCAAAGGTTGTATATTACCTCATTCCATGGGCAATACTGTATGAGACACGAGTGTATGTTAGTGGGTACTTGTTAGAGAACATAGCATTGAAGACCCATAAGAGAATTTATTAGATAGTCGTAGTAGTAAGTCGATAGTAGCAAGTTTTTTAGCTTACGCTAATGCATATTATTAGTCCTCTAACCTAAGGATCCAGGTAATCTTGTGTCTGGTCTTCATTTTTTGACTCATCCTTAGTCACCTAGTAGGGTCATTTGGGTTGTGATTGGGTATGAGCTACTTAGCATGGAGATTTGTGAGATTCAAGATGGAATCCGACTTTTCATCTTAGTGAAGGGTGAATACATCTTCTATGCATTCTATAATGATTGATTCCAAGAAATTCTTATGCAAGGAGGTGTGATAATTTGGAGAAGGTATTTTCCAAAGATGAGGTCACATAAGGGAATTGAACATAAAGAATAGAAGCATAGTATCGAGGCTATTTGGGAGTCGACAAATATCTTACCCTAGACCTCTTTTGAAATATAGGAGATGAAAGGACTATATTTCCATGGTATGCATAGAGCTACAATGGTTCTTCAAGAACATTCATTTGGACAATTAGTTAAGCTCTATAGGCTTAAGGTTGGACATTGACTATGGAGATTGGGTACTTTTCAATTAATGAGATTAATTGAATTGAGTTAATTAGTTTAAAAGTATTTTGAGCTAAAATGAATATAAGACACTCAAAAGTCACAAGAATTTGTGAGCCCATGTCTAATGAATGGTAGAACATATTGGGTCACACAAAATCTAATTGGCTTTCTAATTGATGGAGGAATTTTCTAAGTGGTGATCAATTTTGTGGTCAATTTTGGCTTGATTAATTTAAGGAGTTAAATTAGACCAATAGTTAAGGAGTTAATTATTTGGTGCCACAATGATCATTAATTGGTCAAGTTAACCTAAAGACTTAAGTCAACAAAATTAAGCTTGAGAGTTAAGCTTGTTGACTTAAGTGTTAAGTCAAAGGTTAATTAATGAAATTAAAGTGTTTAATTTAATTAATGAGAAGAATATATTTTGGAGAGAAAATTAAAATGAAGATTTCATTTGAATTAGCACTTTAATCAATTTGGAATTAGATTACAAATTAAGTTGAAATTCACATGAAATTTAAATGAGATTTGAATTTAAATTTGCCACCTAAGCTTGCTAGTTTCCGCTCACCTTGAGGAAGGTGTAATGCCTAGTTGGCATCACACCATCCTCTCTCTCTATATAGATATATAGGTCAGAGCATTCATTATTTTGCACAATTTGTGTGAAGAATTAGATTCTTGGCATTTCTCTCCAAAAACTTCTCACCAAGCATTACCTCATGAGTTGAAGCTTTGCTCTCTCTTTTTATCCCAACCTCAAAATCGGCCTTCACCATGCCTTTGTACTCTCATTTCTACAGCTAAATCATAGGATAAATTGGAAGTTCATTTGCTGTGTGGATCATATCAATAAAGGTAAAATATTTCATTTGCTTGCCTTGGAGATCCACTATGAAGAGCAGTAGTTTTGTGGAATTTTTTTGATGAGATACAGAATATTTTTATTCCTAATTGTTCAGAGTTTCTTCACCATTAAGTGTAAGAGTTCCTTATTTAATTTCATGATTTTTGGAGATCTTGAAGCCAGGCAAAAGTTGCTAATTCTCTGCTGTGTTGGTTTTCTGGCAAATTTTGGATTCGTGTATTGTTCACCATTTTGTCCTTGGAAATTTGCTTATCAAGGTTTTCCTCTTGCCAAATCTAGATATGTAGCATGTTTATATCCTTGGTTGCTTGAGTGGCCTAGTTAATTTTTGCTTTTGAAGTTTCAATTATTAGATCCTAGTGCTACTTTTGCCTTCAGTTTTTAATCCAAATACCCTTCTTTGATGTTTTCGAAGCTACAATATATTCCGGTTTGGTGTATTTTTTGGAGCTCTTTCAACTCATTGTGCCACCATTGAGGGGAAATATAAATCTAAAGTAAATTTTAGGTCATCCACATTGGATTGAAAACTAGAATTTGAAAACCCCTTGAGTTTCAATTCTTCATGGCCGTATACCAAAAACGAATCCTTTGTTGTTCTCAAGTAATTAAGGATTGCTTTTATGGCTATCTAGTGATGTTTGATGGGGTAGGAATGAAAGCAGCTTGTAATACTTTGAGTGTGTGCTACATCTAACCTTGTACATTGAACGGCTTACATTATGCTCCCAATAGTGAATGCATAAGGTATGTAGGACAATCTTTCTGTCTTGTCATCACTCTTAGGTGCCATAGACTTGGATAGATGAAGACCAGGGCCCATAAGAAGAAATTCCTACTTAGATTCCTCCATACTAAACCTTTTTTATATCTTGTCAATATATGGTATTTCAAAAAGTCTTAACATCCTCTTCAATCTATCTCTATGGATTCGTATTCCAAATATGAAGGATGCTTCTCCCAAAACCTTCATAGATTTGTGTAGATAACCATGCTTTAGTATACTCTAACATTTCTCTGACATTCCTAATGAGAAAAATGTCATTGACATAAAGCATAATAAACTATACGCTACTCCTGAATGAGGTGTAATGCTAAGGATCCAATTTAAAATATTTAAAAACTAAAATCTAACTTAGATTACACTAATCTAAGGATCTAAATCATGCCTATATAATGGATTAACATCATATTGTTACGTATCAAGAAAAATCAAACCAAAACTTGAAGTTGCGCTTCTTTTCCCGAAAGTAGACTGCTTCTAGTGTAGCAAGTTGTGATCAACTTTCGATTGGGAAAATCACCTCAAATTCAAGCTAAATTTGGACAAAAATTTTTCCAACTCAATGGAGAATATCCAATTAAAATTTCAGCACTAAAATCCTTCAGCAATACCTTGAACAAAATCAAGAAACTTGATACTAGAATAGAGGATCACCAAAGCAAGCAATCTAAAATTTGTCTTGCCTCTAATGCCAAAGTCCAGACACCAATGGACAATCCTTTTCTCCTTAATTCAGCTGGAAAAAATAAGAAGAGATATAGCTTTGTTGGAGGCTGAAAATGGTGAGGGAGGTGAAGAAGAGAGTGAAGCCTCAACACATGAGAGAATTAGTTTTGGAATGAAATTTTGGATTTAACTTTTAGATACACAAAATGTGTGAATCATATTTAGCTATTGGCCTTCCCCTCTATATCTATATATAAAGAGAGGATAGTGTGATGTCAAGGTTGCATCACACCTTCCTTAATGTGGGGGCGCTACCTAAACATGCCAACTTGCAAGCATCTTTCAAGTTGCATGTTAATTTATGTGAATTTGAATTTCATTTAGAATCTATATTTCATCTTATGAAATGTCTACTAAATAAATTCTAATTACACTCCAAATAAGCATTGCATTTGAATTCTCCCTCCCAAAATAAATTCTTCATTTTAATTAAATTAAATATTTTAATTTAATTAAACTTTGACTTAACTTTTAAGTCAACTAGCTTAACTCTTTAAGCTATATTTTTGTTAACTCAATACTTTAAGTTGCCTTGACCAAGTGATAGTCACGTGGCACTTTTACGTGACAAGTGAAATAGTTTACAAGCCAATCTTATTGGCTTGCGGTGCACTATTCCAACAAAAAGTTGAGCAAAATAGAGCAAAATCCCCTAAAACCTAGTGATCAAGCAATTGGCTAGCCTAGCAAGGCGTTGGCTAGCAATGGGCATGCCTGGTGTGTGCTTGTTGAGTGGCAGAGCACTCAGCATGGCTAGGCAATGTGCTAGTCATGGTCATGGCTTGATTTTAGTTTGATTTTGGCTCTATGTTTTTGACCATAAGTGTATTGTTTCACACATAATAGATGCACAAGTGTTGTGCAAGTACTCAAAATTATGTTAGACATTTTTTTGCTTTCTTAAATCTTGTTAAAATTAATATGTAATTATTGGAAAAATAGGATGCATAATGTTATGCTTGTTTTTGCTTCTCCAATTAATTGTTTATATGACAAGCATTCAATTGTTGGAATTGAATGTCAATTGTTGATTTATTTATTGTTCATTTAAGTATCGAATGAATGATAAATGAATGGGGATGATCATAAGCCTTTTATTATAGATTTTATTACTTTCAAGTTGTTGAAATGGGTTGTATTAGATTGGGCTTGCAAGTCTCTTATTATGTTTTGTAAAAGTTATAAGAGTAGAATCACTAGGACTGAGGTTTTCTTTCTCTTGTAAAAGTTGCAGGGAGCAAAGATGATCCATGGAGGCTTGAAGGCCTATGAATGTATAGGTCTACACTTATGTAATAACTTAGTTTAATCAACTCACTTAAAATCAATCAAGTAACTAAGTGTATCACTTGGTTAGGCTCATGGTCATTTCACCCTAGGAGTATGCTAGGTGCATTTTCTTATTTATATTTTAAGTTAACTAACTTAACTCTTTAAGCTCATTTTATTAACTTAACTCTTTAAGTTAACTTGATCAATTGATAGTCATGTGGCAAGAAATTAAATTAACACTTAATTTAATTGATCTTAATTCAATTCCTTAAATTAATCATATCAATTCAACAGTTAAATTAATCAAGCTAAAGTGACTAAAAATTGTGTCAACTAATTCCCACAATTTTTGGCCAACTTGGAATTATTTTAACACTTCGAAACTTTTCCTCAACATTCGGTATTGCTGATTGGCTTTTATATGTGACCCATTAGGTTCTACCTAAAGATGGCTATATAAAGATTATCATTTAATCAAGATTGTACAACGAGTAAAATAGTTTACAAGGCCAATCTCATTGGCTTGCAAGGCACTATTCTAGCAAATCCCCCACATGCCCTAAAGCCAATGCCCCATGGCCTTGAGATCTATCTTCATAAGATGTCCTTTAAAGACCTTTAGCTTTTAAGGGTTTAGATAGTGGTTCTGCTATATTCTTTTATAAGGCAACATTTATCAACTCAGTTGTCACCTCTATCACTTGATATCATAAATCAAATGATAGCACATTTGTTGTGTATGGATCACTGATGAGATCTTAGCTCAAGTCCTAAATTATCTTCCAAAGACAATCGCAGGCTCATGCACGTTAGGCACTATATCTAATGCTTTGATGAAGTTTTTATCCAAACATATTCCTTTGTGGTTTTCAAAACAACAAAGTATTTCACTTGAATGGTTATCTAGGCCATGGTGTCTGGTTGGAACTTTTCTAACACACCATGCCACCATTAAGGCAGAATATATATCCAAAAGTGGATATCAGGTCATCTATATCAGATTGGAAACTAAAATATAAAACTTCTCAAGTTTTAATTCTCTATTGTTGTATAACAAAAATAAATCTTTAGTCATATTATGGATTGTTTTAATGGCCTTCTGGTGACATTCATCAGGATCAGATTGAAGCCCACTCATAACATTTAACGAGTGCACCGTATCTAGTCTTGTACATTGAATAACATACAATTATGCTCTATTTAGTGGATGCATAAGGTATGTGGAACATTTTATGTCTCTCCTCGTCAGTCTTGGGGATCATAGACTTGAAGAGATGAAGATCATATGCTAAAGGGAGGAATTTTTTCTTAAATTTTTCCATATTAAACCTTTTTAGCATCTTGTCAATGTACGGGATTTGGAAATGCCTCAGCATCCTCTCCTTAATAGATACGAATTCCTAATAAGTAGGATGCTTTTCCTAAATTCTTCATGGAGAATTGCGTAGACAATCACGCTTTAGTACAGTCTAAAATTTTTTTCCCATTTTCAATGAGAAGAATGTTATTGACATAAGGCACAATAAACTGTACGTTACTCCTATTGGCCCTTTTGTACACACAAAGTTTATATACCTTTTTACCAAAGCTAAACAATTTCATTATCTTATCAAAAATGTATGTTCCAAGTTTGGGATGTCAATTAGAGTCTATAAATGGATCTCTGGGGCTTGCAAAGTTTTTGCTTACTCCCTAACCTTGTGGTTGCTCCATATAAATTTCTTCTTTAATGTTGCCATTGAGAAAAATGGTTTTCACATCCATCTGCCATATCTTATAGTTATAATATGCAGTGAAGGCAAATAGAATTTGAATGCACTTAAGCATAACGGTTGGTGTAAAGATTTTCTCAAAATTGATACCGGGTCTTTGATTGTAACCTTTTGCCACTAGTCGCGCCTTAAAAGTCACCACTTCTCAATCTACCCCAAGCTTTCGCTCATAAATCCACTTGCAACCAATGGAAACTATTCCTTTTGGTAGATCTATCAATGTCCACATTTATTTGAGTACATGAAGTCTATTTCGAATCTAATGACTTCAAGCTAATGTCTCGAATCTATATCCATCATAGCTTCCTCATAGGTTTTTGGATCATTATCTGAATGCCATAGCTCATGAAGAAATTCAAACCTTTTGGGTTGCTTCTTTATCCAATTCGACCTCCTTGGAGGTTGTGTGTGAGTGCTTTAATATTTATTTATTTCTATTGCTTGTGGGATTTATTGATCATTTTGAACTTCACCAAGTTCAATTACTACACCTTTTCTATCTTATAGAAATTCCTTTTCCAAAAAGGTGGCATTTCTCAAAACAAACACATCTTGTTCTGAAGGATCATAAAACTAATAACCCATAGACTCTTTTGGGTATCCCAATGTTGGAATAGTGCCCTACAAGCCAATGAGATTGACCTTGTATATTTTATTTCCTAGTGAAATGATCTTGATTGAATGATATTTTTGTATGGCTATCTTCATCTTATACTTTATTTCACTTCACTAGCATTTGGATAAAGCCTTTAGATCACCTAAGCCTATGGGACCTGATTTGGTGACCATGGAATACGTCTCACATGATCATGATCTTAAATCTTCCAAGTTATAGAATCTTACGAGATGGGGCATCTAAGATCCGAATGGACTTGCACTGAAGATGCATAAATCTAAGAGTTGCAGATTACTTTATTCCATGAGCTACTGTATGAGATACATTTGCATGTTAATGGGTGCTTGTTAGAGAATAAGATACTGAAAATTGATTGGAGTATCTACTGGATAGCCATAGTGGCAAATCGATAGTGGCTAGTTCTCTTATTTACACTAGTGGATATTATTAGTCCTTTGACCTGAGGATCTATGGTAACCTTGTATCTAGTCTTCATACTTTGACTCTTGCTTAACCACCTAGCGGGTCTTTTGGGTTGAGATTGGGTATGCGCTATTTGGCATAGAAGTTTGTGAGATCCAAGATGGAATCTGACTTCTCACTGTTGTGCAGGGCAAATACATCTCCTATGTGTTCTATGATGATTGATTCCCAGAAATTCTATGCCAAGAAGGTGTGAAAATTTGGAAAAGAAATTTTTCAAAGGTGAGGTCACATAATAGGGATCATACATTAAGAATAGAGATATAGTATCAAAGCTATTAGGGAGCTAACAAATATCTTACGCTAGGCCACTTGTGGGAGATAGGAAATAAAAAGACTGTATTTGAATGGCACCCATAGAGTGATGATAGTTTTCAGAATATTCATTTTGGCTAATTAGTTGGGCTCCATGAGTTTGAAGTTGGACATCGACCATAGAGATTAGGTACTTTTTAATTAATGAGATAAATTAAATTGAGTCAGCTAACTTAAAAGGAGTTTTAAACTAGAATGAATATAAGATATTCAAAAGTCACAAGAAGTTGTGAGCCCATGTCAAATGAATAGTAGAATCTATTAGGTCACACATAAAATCTAATTAGCTTCCTAATTATTGGAGAGAATTTTCTAAGGTGTTAGAAAATGGCGTCTCCTAAGGGACCCATTTTTGGTGCCAAGTTTGAGGGTCAATTTTGGCTTGATTGATTTATGTGTTAAATTAATCAACTAATTTAAGAGTTAAATTAGACTAATAATTAAGGAGTTAATTATTTAATGCCAATATGACCATCAATTGGTCAAATTAACTTAAAGAGTTAAGTTAATGAATTTAGCTTAAGGAGTTAAGCTAGTTTGACTTAAAGAGTTAAGTCAAAGGATAATTAATTAAATTAAAGAGTTTAATTTGATTAATTAGGAAGGATGAAGTTTGGAGGAAAAACTCGAATTATACTTGAGATGATATCTTAATTAATCTAAACAGAGATTCCAAATGTAATTAATATGCAAATGAAATTCAAATGAAATTTAGATTCAAATTTTGCCACATATGCACCCATAATTGGCCACCTCCTTTATGGATGTGTGATGCCATCATGGCATCACACTATTCCACATCTATATATAGATATAGAGAGAGGGTTAGCCAGATCATGCTTATTGGTGTGAAGAATTAGATTCTTCGTTTCCCTCCAAAACTACTTGCAAGCTAGCATTTCATATGTTGAAAGCTAAGTTCCTTCCTCTTCTTCCTACCAAAATTTAGCCTCCACCATTAGCAAATCTCTGGTCTTACTCCAACTCATAGACTAGAGATTTAGGAAGATCTCATTGGTGTGTAGATCATTACAATAGAGGTAAGGTGTGTGACTTGATTATTTCTAGAGATCCACCTGCATAGGGTTCAAATTTTCAATTTTCTATAGGGTGTTCATTATTACCAATTGATCTAAAATTTTTACTGAATGTTCAAAAAGGTGTTTTATAGCTGTATATATTTTTTAAGAATTTTTGGAGGTGATTTGATAGGGCGATTGTTGTAATCTTCTTGTTGTGCCACTAGCAGACAAATTCTAGAACTAGTGAAGTGTTCACTTAATACTCCTTGGATTTGCTTATCAAGATAATCCTCTATCTAAATCTAAATCCTAGTCATGGTTAGATCCTTATTTAACTTTAGGCATTAGTTACTTTCATGTTTTGAACTTTTGATATTGGATCCTAGTGCTTTACTAGCCTGCACCCACAAATTTACACAAAGAGGATCTACCATCCAATTTATCTCCCACTGTCCATCTCATGTAGGTATGAGATCACTAAACCTTTAGATAATGGTGAGAGGGTGCTTCAACATGCCATATCTCATACGACATCTATGGCACCAACTTTGAAGGTGCTACTCTTAGTAACTTTGCTGTCGTCTACAAGGTATATCTCTTAAAAGGATATATGCACATCAAAGATGCTTATCATGGAATGTACCATGTCTAACAAGGTATGGTTGCTCCTCTTAACTACTCCATTGTGTTGGAGTGTGCCGGGTGGACTCCATTAAGAGAGAATCCCATTCTTCTTTAGATAATTCAAGAATTTGGTACGTCAGTATTTTCTCCCTTGATCTGACCGAAGGCCTTTAATACTAAGTCCATTTTGTTTTCCTACTACACTCCTCTACTCATTAAACCTTTCTAAGGCCTTAGACTTGTATTTCATAAAATACACATGTTTGTATAGACTATAATAATCGATTAAGGTAATGAAGTAAGAATAACCATTTCTTTCACTAACTTTCAGCAGACCACAAACATCCATATGGATCAAATTTAAAGGACTTGTGGAGCATTTCATTTATCCTACAAAGGGAGCCTTGGTCATTTTTCCCTTCAAACAAGATTCACAAGTGGGAAGGTCTTTAATACCACAAACCTTTAGTACTTTGAGTGCCTTAAACTTGTTCATCTTATTTTTGGAGATATAACCAAGTCTTACATCCCACATCATGGCATCATCTTGGATATCTAATTTTCTTACTTAGTTGAAAGTGCATTAGTGATAGTTGAGAATCCAATATGTATAATCCTTTGTTAAGTGTACCATAAGTAGTTAAAGAACCTATTCTTTAATGCCTTCAATCTCCTATTAATGTAGAATGATCAAATCCTTCGCTATCCAAAATGGAAATTGAAATAATGTTCTCAACATAAAATGGTACTGTATAACAAAGGTCTAATACAGGTATGGAGTTCTCTAAGTTTAACTTATTGTATGCCTTCGGCTTTAGTCATAACTCTTGCTCTTTAGCCAAGATGGTGGATCATATCTATATCATTTTGTTCTATTCTTCTTTTTATTCTTCATAACAACTTACGAAGAAAAGAATCACATGCGATATCAAACATCCATATGAAAGAGTTTACACCAAATGTATTTCAATAGAGTACATACCTTTCTTAAGGGTTGTAAGGTAACTCTTGCAAATAGCTTCCAATGGCCTATCTAGCCAAAGTGAAAATAAATAATATTGACTATATCCTTTATGATCTTCTTGACTCCTTCGAATGCCTTTGATTGTTTTTTTCCCTTAGAGAAAGAATGTTTATTCCTTTTATCTCCATTTCTAGCACCCCTAGGGCCCATAAACTTGGAGGAAGAAATAAGTGTCAAGAGTTTGCCCTTATTGTTCTAGTCTTCTTCTAGATCAACACTTTGATCAATAAACCTTAGTGAGGATATGAGGATCAAATTCTCATGGAGATCATTGTCCATCACTATGTCTAAGTTGAAAAGCTTTTTCAAGCCTAATGATCTTTAGACCATAGTTGATGACATATGACTTCATATCCATCCTTGCTTGAAAAATCTACTTTGACAACATAAAATTCTCATACCTTATTTGTTTTACAACTTTTGTAAAGTTTAAGCAAGGTATTATTCATGTGTCCTCGAGACTTTTGAAGTTTGTAGATGCCATAATGAGACTAAGAGATAAGATGATCCTAAGCCCAATTCGTGAACTTTTTACGTATCTCTAGATCTACATTAATCCCAAAAAGATTCGGAGTACCATGATATAGGACTTATATCTGCTCTAGAAATCTAGAATGATTTTTAAGGTTAAGTTAATTGTGAAATTTTGGCCTCTGTTAGTTTATTAGTTTTTGAAATAACATTGGGTGGATTTTAGCTATTCTTGAGATTTCAAAAATCCTCAAAGGTGAAAAAGAAAATATGCATGTGATTGAATTTTGATATTAAAACATGTTTATGATCTTTCAAGCATGTTTTTCTCCCACTATTTTATTGAATCTTTCACCCCAAGAAGAATTCAAGAAATCCAATTTTCTAGTGAGAATCAAGACCCCAATGCCTTACCAATGGACCCCCGTGACCGAGTGCCATCTACAAGCAATCAAAGAGTGAGCAACTTTTGCTAATTACATCTCATGCAGCTCTTGATATAATTTGCCTCACTTTTTATATAGACCCATGCGACCATGTGCCATCTATACTACTAAGTGTTAAGTCAAACTTACCAATCAAACTTTATCTTAAGATGACCTCACGACATCCTCCATGACGAGTGCCAATGCATGAGGGTTCCTAAGTTTGAGGTGTATCTAAGTGCGTGCTCATAGCTTTTCTCCTAAGTATGACCTTCGTGATTGTGTGCCATCACACAAAATCAGTAGTATCGTCATGGTATACACTATTGGTGGAAGGCTTGGATTAATTAAGACTCTTTTAGCTTGTATCCATTTTAACTTTATATTTTAAAATATTTAGATATTTTAAGTAGAGGATTTTTTGCTTGCAAAGGTCTCATTATTTTTATCTTTTTATTTTGGTTTTCTGTATCCTAATCATATATCTCATACATCAATAGGATATGGAAAGCGTAAATAAGTAAATGTGCCTAGCATGCTCCTAGGGTGAGATGACCATGACCCTAACCAAGTGATGCACTTAGAGTTATAGGTGTATCACTTGGTTGATTTTAAGTTGGTTGATTAAACTAAACTATTACATGAGTGTATCGTATACATTTATGGGTCTTCATGCCTCCTTGGATCCTCTTTGCTCCTTGAAACTTTTATAAGAGAAAGAAAACCTCACTCCTAGTGATTCTACTCTTATAACTTTTACAAGATATAATAAGAGGCATACAAACCCCATTAAATACAACCTATTTCAACAACTTGAAATAAATAAAATTAATATTTATATCTCATGCTCACCCCCATTCATTCATTATTCATTCAACAATAAAATAAACAATAAATAAATCTAGAATTAACATATAATTCCATCAATTAAATGCTTATCTCATAAACAAATAATTGGTCAAGCAAAAATAAGCATAACCTTTATGCATCTCATTTTTGCAATAATTGGAAATCAACTTTAACAAGATTTAAGAAGTAATAAAAAATATCAAACATAGTTTTGAGGACTTGCACAACACTTATGCATCCATTGTGTATGATTTAAATCGATTTTTAGTCATTTAAGGAACTAAAAGAAGGCTTAAAACTCGATCAACCCTAAACATAGGACTATTGGCCAAGGCAAGCTCATGGCTAGGCAAAATTTTTTTACCGCCGCCCTACCGTGGTTGCAATGTGCCGGCAATTCCCCTATTTTGGGGTCAAGACCAAATTAAGCCTATTTTAGCTCAACTTTTGTGCACCAAAAATTTTAGAACACCTTCTAAACATTAAAAGACACATTATCAATGAAATTTTAAATCTAAAATACCTTTCCAAACTAAAATTTCAAGTGCCCAATCATGCTTCAAAAATCAAGTTTAAGTAGGAATCAAATTCTCCAAAAATCTCCAACTAAACTCTAATATCATCAAATCCAAAAATGACCAAAACTCTTTCAGCCATAATACAACATGCTATATCAATATATAACATCAATTAGTGCCAAATCAACATTCAACATTAATCACTATGAATTAAAACATACTAACTACATGAATTAACAAATAAATCTCATAATAGCATGCTTTCAATTCATCATTCCAGCATCAACATGTTGGAATAGTACCCTGCAAGCCAATGACATTGGCTTTGTAAACTATTTCACTCATGGCACAATCTTGATTGAATGATATTCTTTATTTGACCATCTTTATCTTATGTTGTGTTGCACTTTACTAGTATTTGAATGAAGCCCTTAGATCACTTATGACTGTGGGACTTGGTTTGGTGACCATGGAAAAAGTCTCACATGGTCATGATCTTAAATCTTCCAAGTCATAGGATCTCATGAGATGGGGCACCTAAGATTCAAATAGACTAGCACTAATGGTGTAACTGTATATGATACGGGTGCATGTTAATGGGTGCTTGTTAGAAAATAAAGCATGAAGACCCATTGGAGAATCCACTAGATAGCTGTAGTGGCAAGTTGATAGTGGCTAGTTCTCTTACTTACGTTAGTGCATATTATTAGTCCTTTGACCTGAGGATCCATGATAACCCAGTGTCCAGTTCTTATGCTTTAACTCTTTCTTGACTACATAGCAAGTCTTTCGCGTTGAGAGTGGGCTTGCGTTACTTAGCATGGAGGTTTGTGAGATTCAAGATGGAATCTGACTCCCCACTATTGTGAAAGGCGAGTGCATCTCCTATGTATTTTATAATGATCAATTTTTAGAAATTCTTACGTAAAAGTGGTGTGACAATTTGGAAAAGGAGTTTTTCAAAGGTGAGGTCGCACAAAAGGGATCAAACATTGAGAATAGAGACATAGGATTGAGGCTATTAGGGAGCTAACAAATATCTTGCCCTAGGCCTCTTTCGGGAGATAGGAGATGGAAAGACCATATTTGCATGGTACGTGTAGAGCAATGATGGTTCTCCAAAATGTTCATTTTGGCCAATTAGTTGGGCTGCATGGGCTTGAGGTTGGACAACGACCATGAGGATTGGATACTCTTCAATTAATGAGATTAATTAAATTGTGATGACTAGTTTAGAAGGAGTTTTAAACTAAAATAAATGTAACATATTCAAAAGTTACAAGGAGTTGTGAGCCCATATTCAATGAATGGTAGAACTTATAGGGTCACACAAAAAATTCAATTAGTTTCCTAGTTAATGGAGAAAATTTTCTATTGTGTTAGAAAATAGTCTCTCCTAAAGGACCGATTTTTAGGGCCAACTTTAAGAGTCAATTTTTGCTTGATTGATTTAAGTGTTAAATTAATAAACTAATTTAAAAGTTAAATTAGACCAATAATTAAGGAGTTAATTATTTGGTGCCAACATGACCATCAATTGGTCAAGTCAACTTAAAGAGTTAAGTTAATGAATTTATTTGAAGGAGTTAAACTAATTTGATTTAAAGAATTAAGTCAAAGGATAATTAATTAAATTAAAAGTATAATTTAATTGATTATGAAGAATAAAGTTTGGAGGAAAAATTCAAATGAGATTTGAGATTGAATCTTAATTAATATGAAATGAGATTTCAAATGTAATTAAGATTTGAATGAAATTCAAATGAAATTTGGAATCAAATTTTGCCACTTAAGCACACCCCATTGGCCGCCTCCCTCATGGAATATGTGATGCCAACTAGGCATCACACTATTCAACATCTATATGTAGACATAGATAGCTGGCCAGCGGTAAGCAATGCTAATTGATGTGGTGAATTAGATTCTTCATTTCTCTCCAAAACATTTGCAAGCTAGCATTTCATGTGTTGAAGGCTAAGCTTTTCTTTTTCTTCTTCCTACCCCAAAATTCGATCTCCATCATTATAAGATATCTGGTATTATTCCAAATAATGGACTAGAGATCTAGGAAGTTCTCTTTGGTGTGTGGACTTTTACAATAGAGGCAAGGTGTGCGACTTGCTTAATTTCTGGAGATTCATCTGCATGAGGTCTGATTTTATAATTTTCTCCAAGATGTTCTAGATGGCCAATCGATCTAAAATTTTAATTAGATGTTATCCAAGGTGTTGGATATCTCTAGGTAATATTTTAGAATTTTTGGAGGTGATTTGATAGGGCAATTGTCGTAATCTTTTTGCTATACCACATGCTAATAGATCCTGTAATCAATGAAGTGTTCACTTGATACTCCTTGGATTTTCTCATCAAGGTAATCCTATATCTAAATCTAAAACATAAGCATGATTAGATCTTTGATTAGCTTTTAGGCACTAGTTACTTTGATGTTTTGAAGTTTTGATATTAAATCCTAGTGCCTTATTAGTTTTCACCACACACAACATCAACCAAATATGCCAATCCATCAGCTAAATTGTGAATTTTGTGATCTAGCTTAATATTTCACATAAGTCAATCAACCAAGGAAGATCCAAATCTAAGCATGATATAGGCTTTGATAAGATTCTATCGAAAGCAAGAAGGCATTAGGATCCAATTATCAAAACATCAAAAGCATGAAATTAACTAGTGCATACAAGCATAACAAGGATATAATCATGCTAGGCATTCAGATTTAGTGAGAGGGTTACCTTGAAAAGCAAAATCCAAGGAGAGATTAGTAAACTCTTCACTATTCTAGAAATTGTCTACAACTAGTGCAGCTGGAAGAGTGCAAAAATTGCCCAACCAAAATTCCTCCAAAAATTCTGAAACAATTAATGGAGCTTCTCAACACCTTGAATAACTCTCTATAAACAATTTTGGATCAACAAAACTTTAGGAACTCCTTGAAAAAATTCTCCAAACTTGACTATGAATAGGTGGATCTTCAAAATCCAGCAAGTCAAGTGCTTTGCTTCTATTGTTATGCTCCACACAGTAATTAGATATTCCAAGTTGTTTGATCTATAAGTTGGAGTAAGACTAGAGATTCAACAATGGTGGAGGCTGATTTTAGGTTGGAAGGAAGAAAAAAAAAGCAAAATTTTCAACACATGAATACAATGCTTGCAAGTAGTTTTTGGAGGGAATTTGCAAAGATTCTAATCTTCACAATTAAGATCTTAATAACCAATCCTCTCTCTATAGATCTGTATATAGATGCTAAAATGTGTGATGCCATGGTGGCATCACAAACTCCATAAGGGGGTGGGGGTGGGGTGGTTAATGGGGTGCCAAGTTGGCAAATTTGAATCCAAATCTCATTTGAATTTCATTTGTATCTTAATTTCATTTGGAATCTCATTTCAAATTAATTAAGATGCTAATCCAAATGAACTCTTCATTTAAATTTTCCCTCCAAAATTCATTCTTCCCATTAATTTAATTAAACTCTTTAATTTAATTAATTATTCTTTAACTTAACTATTTAAGTCAAACTAGCTTAACTCTTTATGTTTATTTTGTTAACTTAACTCTTTACATTAACTTGACCAATTAATGGTCATGTTGGCACCAAATAATTAACTTCTTAATTATTGGTCTAATTTAATTCTTTAAATTAGTTGATTAATTTAACACTTCAATAAATCAAGCCGAAATTGACCTTCAAACTTGGTACCTAAAAACTAGAAAATGTTCTCCATTAATTAGGAAGCTAATTAGATTTTGTGTGTGACCTAATAGGTTCTATCATTCATTGGACAATAGCTTGCAACTCGTTGTGACTTTTGAATATATGATATTCATTCTAATTTAAAACTCTTTTTAAACTAGTCGACTTAATTTAATTAATCTTATTGATTGAAGAGTACCTAATTTCCATAGTCGATGTCCAACCTCAAGCCTATGGAGCCCAACTAATTAGCCGAAATGAATCTTCTGGAGAACCATCAAGCATTACGCTTACCATGCAAATATGATCTTTTTGTCTTCTATCTCTCAAAAGAGATCAAGGTAAGATATTTGTCAGCTCCCTAATAGCCATGATACTATGTATCTATTCTTAATGTTTGACTCCCTTGTGTGACCTCACATATGGAAAATGCCTTTTCTAAATTATCTCACCACCTTGCACAAGGATTTCTTGAAATTGATCATTATAAAAAATATAGGGGATACACTTGCCCTTCACTAAAGCGAGGAGTTAGATTTCATTTTAGATCTCACAAATCTCCATGCCAAGTAGCTCATATCCAATCTCAACCTGAAAGACCTACGAAGTGGTCAAGGAAGAGTTAAAGCATGAGGATCAAACACAAGGTTACCATAGATCCTCAAGTTAGGGGTATAACAATATATACTAATGTAAGTAGAAGAACTAGCCACTACCGATTTGCCACTATAGCTAACTAGTAGATTCGCTATTAGGTCTTCAGTACCTTATTCTCTAACAAGCACTTGCTAATATACATTCGTATCTCATATAATTGCTCATGGAATAGAGCAATCTCCAACTCTTAGATTTATGCAACGTTAGTGCTAGTTTATTCAGATTTTAGATGCCCTATCTCATAAGATCTTATGACTTGGAAGATTTAAGATCATGACTGTGTGAGACTTATTCCATGGTCACCAAACCAAGTATCGCAGCCATAGGTGATCTAAGGACTTTATCTAAATACTAATAAAGTGATATAGAGCATAAGATGAAGATGGTCACATAAAGAATATTATTCAATCAAGATTGTACCACGAGTAAAATAGTTTACAAGGCCAATCTCATTGGGTTGTACGGCACTATTTCAACATCTATGACTTGGGATATTTAAGATCACATTCATATCAGACTTATTCTGTGATCACCACTTAGTGCATGACTAAGTCCCATATCTTGCCAATGAAGTAATATAAGCATTTGATGAAGATGGCCATTTATAAGAAATATCATTTAATCAAGATTATATCACAAATGAAATAGTTTACATGCCAATCTTATTGGCTTATGGGGCACTATTCTAACAACTCCAACTAGCTTTCTTGTACATATAAGGTTCACACACATTTTTGATAAAGCAAAATGATTTGACCATCTTATCAAAATGTATGTTTCTATTTTAGGGTGCCTGTTTAAGTCCATAAATGAACTTTTCGAGTTTGTAAACTTTTTGCTCACTTTCTTTTGATGTAAAATCTTGAGGTTGCTCCATAAATATTTTTTCTTCAATATTTTCATTGAGGAAAGAAGTCTTTACATCTATTTGCCATATCTTATAGTCATAATATGCAGCTATGGCAAGCATAATCTTTTTTTTATGGCAAGCATAATTTAAGTGGACTTAGGTATAGTGACTAGTGCAAAAGTTTCTTCTAATTCGATACCGGGTCTTTAATTGTAAACTTTTTCCATTAGTCAAGGTTGTAACCTCTCCATCGACTCTTAGTTTTTGTTTATAGATCTATTTACAACCAATGGGTACTATACATTCTAGTGGATCTACTAAAGTCCATACTTTGTTGGAGTACTTGTAGTCCATTTTAAATTTCATGTCATCTAACCAATGTCCCAAACTATGTCCAACACATCTTCTTCCTTGTTCTTAAGATCACTATTCATTTAGCCCATCTCCTAAAGGAATTTGAACCTTTCATGTTGCTTCTTGATATGGTCTAACCTTCTTAATGAAAGCAAGATAGGCATTAAAATCTACTATCCAACTTATGTACCACTATCCATCTCAAGTAGGTGGGAGATCCCTAAACCTGTAGATAATAGTATGAGGGTGCTTTGCCATGCCACATCTCATATGGTGTTTTTGGCAACAACTTTGAAGGTATTACTCTTAGTAACTTTGCTATCGTCATAAAGGCATATCCTTAAAAGGATATAGGCACATCGAAAAAGCTTATTATGGAACATACCATGTCCAACAAAGTACAGTGTCTCCTCTCAGCTGCTCTATTGTGTTGAGGTATGCATTGAGAGAGAATCCCATTCTCTTTTAAACAATCCAAGAATAAGGTACTTAAGTATTTTTCCACTTGATCCAATTGAAGTGCTTTAATACTAGGACCTTTTTTATTTTTCTACTTCATTTCTATACTCTTAGAACTTTTCAAATCCCTCATACTTGTACTTCATAAGATACATTTATCCAAATCAACTATTACCATCGATGAAAGCAATAAAGTAAGAATAACCTCATTTCCCACTAACTCTTAGTGGTCTAGAAACATTCGTATGGATCAAATCCAAAGGATTTGTGGAGGGCTCCATTTGTCCTAAAAAAGGAGTTTTGATCATTTATCCCTTCAAACAAGATTCATAAGTAGGAAGGTTCTTAATGCCACTAACATTTAGTGCTTTGAGGGCTTCTAACTTATTCATACTAATTTTTGGAGATCTAAAGTCTTGTACGCCACATCATGGCATTATCTTGGATATCCAATTTCTTACTTAGTTGAGTGTGCATTAATGATGGTTGAGAATCCAATATATACAATCCTTTGTTAATTATACCACAAACAACTAAAGAACTCATCCTTTAATGCATTCAATCTCTCATTTTATGTAGAAGGATCAAACCCTTCACTATCCAAAAACGGGAGTTGAAATAATGTTCTCAATGATATGTGGTACTATATGACAAAGGTCCAATGCAAATATGGAGTTCTCTAAGTATAACTTATTGTACGTCTTCAGTTTTGGACTCAACTCTTGCTTCTTAGCCAAAGTGGTGGATCATATCCACATCACTTAGTTATATTCTTCTTTCTATTCCTTTGTAACAACTTATAAAGAAAATAACCACATGTGATATCATATATCTATGAGGAAAAATTTATCCTAAATGCACCTCAGTAAAGTACATGTCTTTCTTAAGGGTTGCAAGGTATTTCTTGTAATGGTGCTTCTAATACCTATTTTATACCCAAGTAGAAACAAACTATATTGACTATTTCCTCTATGATCTTCTTAACTCCTTCGAATGCCTTTGATAGTTGTTTTCCCATAGAGAAAGAACATTTCTTCCTTTTTACCTCTCTTTCTAGCACCCAGAGGGCCTATAGACTAAGAGGACAAAACAAGTGTCAAAGGTTTTCCCTTATTGTGGTAGTCTCCTTTTAGATCAACACTTTGATAAATAAAACTCAACAAGCATGTGAGGATCAAATCCTCATGGAGATCATTGTCCATCACTACATCCAAGTTGAAAAGCTTCTCCAAGCCTAATCATCTTTAGACCAAGTCGATGACACAACTTTCTATTCATCCTAGCTTGAAAAGTCTATTTTGACAATATGAACTTCTCATGCCTTGTTTACTTTTACAACTCTTTGTAAATTTTAACCAAGGTATAATTTATGTGTCTATGAGACTTTTAAAGTTTGTAGATGTCATCATAAGACTAAGGGATAGGACAAACCTAAGGCCAATTCGTGAAATTTTCACGTGTCTCTAGATCTACATTAATCCTAAAGAAATTAGGAGCACTATGATATAGGACTTATATCCACTTGTAGGAATCTAGAACAATTTTTGAGGCTAAGTAAATCATGGAAGTTCGTTCCAGTTGGTTTATTGGTTTCCAAAATAACATTGAGTGAAATTTTTAGCCATTTCTTGAGATTTTACAAATCCTCAAAGGTGAAAAAGAGAATATGGGCATGTGATTGAATTTGATATTAAAACATGTTCATGATTTTTCAAGCATGTTTTTCTCCCATTATTTTATCAAATCCTTCACCCTTATGAAAAATTTGGGAAATTATATTTCCTAGTGAGAATAAAGACCCCAATGATTTACCAATGGACACCCATGACCGGTGCCATCCACAAGCAATCAAAGGATAAGCAACTTTTGCTAAATGTATCTCATGCAACTATTGATATATTTACCTCACTTTTCATATAGACCCACGTGACCATGTACCATCTATACTACTAAATGTTAAGTCAAACCCACCAATAAAACTTTATCTTAAGATGGCCTCACAACATCCCCTATGACTGAGTGCTAATGCGTGAGGGTTCCCAAGCAAAAGGTATATCTCATGCTAAGTATATGCTCATAGCTTTTCTCCTAATTGTGACCCCTGCGACCTAGTGCCATCACACAAAGTCGGTAGCATCATTATGACACACACTATTGATAGAAGGCTTGGATTAATTAAAACTCTTTTAATTTGTATCTATTTTGAGTTAATTTTTGAAAATACTCAAACATTCTATGTGGAGGATTTTTGCTTGCAAAGATCTCATTATCTTCTTATTTAGGTTCTCGATATCCTAATTATGTATCTCATATATCAATAGGCTATGAAAAGCGTAAATAAGTAAAAAGCCCAGCATGTTCCTAGGTTGGGATGACCATGAGTCTAACCAAGTGATGCACTTAGAGCCATGGGTGCATCACTTTAGTCAATTTTAAGTGGTTTGAATTAAACTAAACTATTACATGAGTGTATCCTATACATTCATGGGTCTTCAAATGGCTTTTATGCCTCCATTGGACTCTTTGCTCTGTGCAACATTTACATGAAATGGAAAACCTCACTCCTAGTGGTTCTACTCTCATAACTTTTAAAAGATAGAACAAGAGTCATGTAAACCCTATTTAATTCAATCCATTTCAATAATTTTGAAACAAAATAAAATCAACTTAAAAGGCTCATGATCATCCCCATTAATTTATCATTCATTCAATAATTAATTAAACAATAAATAAATCTAGAATTAAAAATTAATTCCAACAATTAAATGCTTATCTCATAAATAAATTAATTGAACCAAGCATCACACTTGTGCCATAAGTTGGAGATTAACTTTAACAAGTTTTAAGAAACAACAAAAAATGTCAAACATTATTTTGAGGACTTGCACAACATTTGTGCATCCATAAAATACAATTTAACATCATTTTTAGCCACTTAAGAAGCCAAACAAATGATTCAAAACCTGCCCAACCCTCAATCGGTGGCTATTGGCTGAGCTGAGCATGCTACTGCCCTGGCAGCTTGTTCAAAGCTAGCCAGCAACCACTGTTTTGGGGTCAAAGGCAAGTTAAGCCAATTTTTCGCTCAAATTTTGTGCACCAAAAATTATAGAACACATTCTAAACATTAAATCACACATAATGGACCAATTTCTAGATCTAAAACTCATTTTAAAGTTGAAAATTAAAGTTCTTAAATATGCTTCAAAAATCAACTCTAAGTGAGAATCAAATTCTCCAAAAATCTCCAACTAAATTGCAACATATAACATCAATTATTGTCAAATCAACATTCAACATTAATCACTATGAATTAAAACATCCTAACTATATGAATTAACACTTAAAACACATAATAGCATGCCTTTAATTCATCAATCAAGAAACCACATACAAATCAACTAAATTCTCCAATCCATCAGTTGAATTAAGAATATGGTAATGAAGATCAATCCATCACATGAATCAATCAACCAAGCAAAATCCAAATATAAGCATGATTTAGTCTTTGATACCACTTGAAAGCAAGATAGGTACTAGGATATATAATCAAAATTGGAAAACATAAAATAACTAGTGCCTACAAGCCTCCCAAGGATATAATCATACATTGGATTCATATTTAGATAGAGGATTACCTTGATAAGAAAATTTGAGATGAAACAAGTGAACACTTCATCGATTCCAGAATCTATTTACTTGTGGCACAATGAAAGAATTGCGACAATCGCCTACCAGATCACCTCCAAATATTTTAAAAAAATTAATGGAGATAGACAACACATTGAAGAATCTCCATGAAACAATTCATATTGATTGACTATATGGATTGTCCAAAAGAAAATCAAAAAGTTGAACTTTGTGTAGAGAGCTCTTCAGAAACAGAGCAAAGCATATGCCCTGCCTTTATTGAAATAGTCCACACACCAATGGGACATTCTAGATATCTAGTCTTTTAGTTGGAATAAGACCAAAGATTTGGTGATGATGGAAGCTAAATTTGGGGTTAGGAAGATGAAGAAAGAAGCTTAGCCTTCAACACATGAAATGCTAGTTTGTAAATATTTTTGGTGGGAAATGAAGAATCTAATTCTTCACACCATTTGTCATATCCACGATCTCCTCTCTTTATATCTATATATAGAGGCTAAAAATTTATGGTGCCAAGTTGGCATCACACAATGCATGAGTGGGGGGGTGGCCAAGTGGGGTTGCTTAGGTGGTAAAATTTGAATCCAAATCTCATTTAAATTTCATTTGCATCTTAATTACATTTGGAAATCTCATTTCAAATTAATTAAGATGCCATCTTAAATCTAATTTAAGTCTTCTCCCCAAAATTCATTCTTCCTTAATTAATCAAATTAAACACTTTAATTTAATTAATTTTCCTTTAACTTAACTCCATAAGTCAAACTAGTTTAACTCCTTTAGCTAAATTCGTTAACTTAACTCTTTAAGTTAACTTGACCAATTGATGATCATGTTGGAGCCAAATAATTAAATCCTTAATTATTGGTCTAATTTAACTCTTAAATTAGTTGATTAATTTGACATTTAATTCAATCAAACCAAAATTGACCCTCAAAGTTGGCCCCAAAAATTGGTCTTTTAGGAGACACTATTTTCTAACACCTTAGAAAATTCTCTCCATTAATTAGGAAGCTAATTGGATTTTGTTTGTGACCCAATAGGTTTTACCATTCATTGGACATGGGTACACAACTCTTTGTGACTTTTGAATATCTTATATTCATTTTAGTTTAAAACTTCTTTTAAACTAGTCGACTCAATTCAATTAATCTCATTAATTGATGAGTACCCAATCTCTATGATTGATGTCCAACTTTAAGCCCATAGAGCCCAACTAATTAGTCAAAATGAATATTTTTGAGAACCATCATCGCTCTATGCGTGCAATGCAAATATGGTACTTTTATCTCCTATCTCTTGAAAGAGACTTAGGGCAAGATATTTGTCAGCTCCCTAATAACCTCGATACTATGTCTCTATTTTCAATGTTCTATCCCTATTGTGTGATCTCACCTTTGGAAAACTTCTTTTCCAAATTATCACACCATCTTATGTAAGTATTTCTTAGAATCAATCATCATAGAATACATAGGAGATATACTTATCCTTTATAATAGTGAGGAGTTGAATTCCCTCTTGGATCTCACAAACCTCTATGACAATTAGCCCATACCTAATCTCAACCTGAAAGACCCGCTAGGTGGTTGAGGATGAGTTAAAACATGCGGATTGGATACAAAGTTACCATATATCTTCAGGTTAGAGGACTAACAATATGTACTAGCATAAGTGGGAGAACTAGCAGCTATCAACTTGTCATTTTAGCTATCTAGTGGATTCTTTGGTGGGTCGTTAGTGCCTTATTCTCTAACAAGCACTTATTAACATGCACTTGTATCTCATACAGTTGCTTATGGAATGGAGCAATATCTAACCCTTGGATTTATGTATCATTAGTGCAAGTCTATTTAGATCTTAGATGTCTCATCTCATAAGATCCTATGACTTGGAAGATTTAATATCACGGCCATATGAAACTTATTCCATGGTCACCAAACCAAGTCTCGCAGTCATAGGTGATCTAAGGGCTTCATCCTATTGGAATAGTACTCTACAAGCTAATGAGATTAGCCTTGTACAAACTATTACCTTGTAAAATAATCTTGATTGAATGATATTCTCTATATGGTCACCTTTATCTTATGCTTTATTATACTTCACTTGCATTTGGATGAAGCTCTTAGATCACCTTAGACTATGGGACTTGGCTTGGTGACCATGGAATAAGTATCACACGATCATGATCTTAAAACTTTCAAATCTTAAGATCTTATGAGATAGGGCATCTAAGATTTGGATAGTCTTACACTAACAATGCATAAATCTAAGAGTTGGAGATTTCTCCATTCCATGAGCAACTATATGAGATATGGATGTGCTTGTTAGAAAGCAAGGTACTAAAGACCCACCGGAGAATCCACTAGATAGTCAAAGTGGCAAGTCGGTAGTGGCTAATTCTCCTACTTACGTTAGTACATATTATTAGTCAGTTGACTTGAGGATCCATAATAACCTTATGTTTGGTCCTCATACTTTGACTCATCCTTGACCACTTAACGGGTTTTTTAGGTTGAGATTGAGTATGAGCTATTTGGTATGGAGGTTCATGAAATTCAAGATGGAATATGACTCCTCGCTATTGTGAAGGGTGAGTACATCTCCTATATATTTTATAATAATCGATTCTAAGAAATTCTTGCGCAAATTGGTGTGATAATTTGAAAAAGGGGTTTTCCAAAGGTGAGGTCACACAAACGTAGTTGAATATTGAGAATAGAGACATAGTATCAAGGCCAATAAGGATTCGACAAATATCTTACCTTAGGCCTCTTTTGGGAGATAGGAGATGGAAGGACCATAGTTGCATGGCATGTGTAGAGCAATGATGGTTCTCCAGAATATTCATTTTAGCCAATTAGTTAGGCTCCGTGGGCTTGAGGTTGGACATTGACCATGGAGATTTGGTATTTTTTAATTAATGAGATTAATTAAATTGAGTTGACTAGTTTAAAAGGAGTTTTAAAGTAAAATGAATATAAGATATTCAAAAGTCACAAGGCATTGTGAGGCTATGTGCATTGAATGGTAAAACCTATTGGGTCATACACAAAATCAAATTAGCTTCCTGATTGATGGAGAGAATTTTTTAAAGAGTTAGAAAAGAGATCTCTCTATCCTAATGGATCGAATTTTGGTACCAAGTTTGAAGGTCAATTTTAGCTTTATTGATTTAAGTGTTAAATTGATCAACTAATTTAAGAAGTTAAATTAGACCAATAATTAAGAAGTTAATTATTTGGTACCAAGATGACCATCAATTGATCAACTTAAAAAGTTAACAATTAAGCATAAAGAGTTAAGTTAGTTTGACTTAAAGTGTTAAGTCTAAGCATAATTAATTGAATTAAAGAGTTTAATTTGATTAATTAGGAGAAATTTATTTTTGGAGGGAAGACTCAACTGATATTTGAGATGACATCTTAATAAATTTGAAATGAGATTTCAAATGAAATTAAGATGCAAATGAAATTCAAAAGAAATTTGGATTCTCTTGCCACCTAAGCATCTTGGCTGCCCCTCTTTCATGGAATATAAATATATATAGATATAGCATGGGAGCTGGCTAGATAGAGAATGTGGTGTGCAAAAGGCGTGAAGAATTAGATTTTTCATTTTTCCCTCAAAAATCAATTGCTTGTGCAAGCTAGTATTTCATGTGTTGAAGGCTTAGCTTTTTCCTCCTCCTCCAATCAATTTCCTACCTCTTTCATCCCCAATTCTCTATTTCTATTCCATCTTCTGAATTATAAAATTTAGGAAGTTTCATTGGTGTGTGTACTATCACAATAGAGGCAAGATGTGTGGCTTGCACTATTTCTAGAGAGCTCTCTGCGTGAGGTCCGACTTTATGAATTTTTCCAGGATGATCCAGATGACCAATTGATCTAAATTTTTAACTGAAGATTCTCCAAGGTGTTAGCTATGGTCACTAGTATTTTTGGAAATTTTAGAGGTGATTGGGTGGGGCAATCGTTGCTATTCTTTCTCTGTGCCGCAAGCAAGCAAAATTTAGAATTGGTGAAGAGTTCACTTGTTTCATTCCAGATTTACTTATCAAGCTAATCCTCTATCTAAATCTGAATTCAAGGCATGATTTGACCTCTGTAATGCTTTTATGCACTAGTTATTTCATGTTCTAAAGTTTTGATTATAGATCCTAGTGTCTAACTTGCTTTCACATCCAAATGCTAGTGAAGTGATACAAAATATAAGATGAAGATGGCCATATAAAGAATATCCTTCAATCAAGATTGTAGCATGAGTGAAATAGTTTACAAGGTCAATCTCATTGGCTTGTAAGGCACTATTCTAATACTTAGCAGTTGTGTGTTAGGCTCTTGATGTTCACTTATTTCTACCACTTGTGGGATATTTTGATAATTTTGAACTTCATCAAGTTCAACAACAATGTCATTTTTGTGTAATAAAAATTCCTTTTCCCAATAAGGTGGTGTTCCTTGAAACAAACACCTTTTATTCCAAGGAATCATAAAAGGAATAACCTAAAGACTCTCTTGTGTATTCCATAAACTTGTACAAGGTAGATTTAGTATACAACCTATCTCTCACTAACCGCTTAATATAAGTACGAGACCACCAAACTCTTATAAAAGTGTAAAAAGATGCTTTGCCATGCCATATCGCATGCGGTGTTTTTGACATGAACTTTGGGGGTATTGTATCTAGTAGCTTCATTGCCATTTCTAAGGCGTATCCCTAAAAAGATATAGGCATACTGGTGAAGCTCATCATGGAATGTACCATGTCCAAACAAGGTATGGTTTCTGCTCTCAACTATTCTATTATGTTGGGATGTGTTAGGTGGAGTCCATTGAGAAAAAATCCTACTTTCCTTTTGATAATCCAACAATTCAATACTTAAGTATTTTCCTCCTTGATCTAATTGAAGAGCTTTAATACTTAGTCCCAATTATTTTTCTACTTCATTTCTATATTCTTTGAACTTTTTAAAAGCTTTGGACTCATACTTCATAAGATACGCATGTGCAAATTGAGTATGAACATCAGTGAAGGTAATGAAGCATAAAAAGCCACCTCTGGCACTAACTCTTAGTGGTCCACAAACTCTGTATAGATCAAATCAAAAGTACATGTGGTTTGGTCTGATTGTTCTATAAAAGGAGCCTTAGTCATTTTTCCTTTAAAATAATATTTACAAGTTGGAAGATCCTCTATGCCACTAACATTTAGTACTTTGAGGGCTTCTAATTTGTTCATCCTACTCTTAGAAATATGTCTAAGTTTGGCATGCCATAACATGGCATCTTCTTAGTTGTCTAATTTTTCCTTACATTGTTAGACGTGCATTAATGATGGTTCAGAATCCAATTGTTATAACCTATTGTTTTGTTTACTAATAACAACTAAAGAACCATTCTTTATTACCATCAATTTTCCATTTGATATTGAAAAATCATATCTTTCATTATCCAAAATGGGAATTGAAATAATATTCTTAACAAGATTCAATACATAAGAATGGATCTAATACAAATAAGGAGTTCCCTAAGTCTAACTTATTTTATGTCTTTGGCTTTGGACGCAACTCTTACTCCTTTACTAAGGTGGTGGATTTTATCCCCATTACTAAGACTTATTTTTCTTTCCATTTTTTTTTAACAAATTACAAAGATGAAAACCACGTGTAGTATCAAATATCTATGAGAAAGAATTTATTATTCTATACATTTCAATAGAGTACATACCTTTCCAAAGGGTTGGAAGTATTCCTTGCAATACTACTTCCAATGGTCTTTCTTACCAAAGTGAAAATAAGTAGCATCAACTTTGGCCACTTTTTTTTTCTTAACTCCACCTAAGGTATTTGATGGTTGTTTTCCCTTAGAAAAAGAACTTTTCTTCCTTTTATCTCCCTCTCCAGTACTTCTAGGGCCCTTAGACTTGGAAAAGAAAGTAAGCATTAATGGTTTATCTTTCTTCATAATTATCTCGATGGTCACCAACATGTTGACCAATTTGTTGATCATCACCTCTTAATTTGACATGCTGAAGTTTATAGCAAATTGGACAATGATTGAAGGATCAAATCCAAATAAAGCTTGCTGCCCATAACCATGTCCAATTGAGCAAGTTTCTCAGTGAGACCGACATCTTAAGGCTATGATCATGGACACTTAAGCTTTCATTCATTCTAGTTTGGAAGAGTTCTCAGACAATGAGAACCTTTCATATCTAGTTTAGACACCATATAACTCTTGTAGGTGCAAGTGAATCTTATTAGTTGATTTCATGTGCTTATTGGACATAGAAGCCATCATAAGGCATTGTGTTTGTAGATTATCATCTACCCACTTCATGAATGTTTTATGTGCTTTATCTCTAGCATCATTGCCTATAGTAGCTAGCCGACTTTGAATAAGCACATAAGTCCTCTTTTTGGAATCAAGAATTATCTTGAGGTTTCTAAGCCAATCGTAAAAGTTTAGGTTAGCTAGCTTATTAGTTTCCAAAATCACATTGAGTGGATTCTCAGCCATTTTGATTTTGAGATTTCAAAAATCTACAAAGGCAGAAAAAAAGAATATAAGCATGTGATTGAGTATAGATATTGAAAACATGTTCATGGACTTTCAAGTATGTTTTTCTCCCACTATTTTATCAAATTCCTCACCTCTTAAGGAATTCTAGAATTCTCATTTTTTAGTAAGAATTAAGGCCCAAAAGGACTTGCAATGGATCATGACATATGAGACATCCACAAACAATCCAAAGGTAAGTAACTTTTGCTAATTGCATTTCTATGCAACCTTTGATATATTTTGCCTCACTTTTCACGTAAACCTATGATTCATGGGACATCTACACTACTAGGTGTTTAAGTTAGACTTACTAATCAATTTTTGATTTGAAATCACATTATGGCATTCCACGACTCATGAGATAATGAATAGTATGCGTCAATCAAAGGTGCATCGTATGCTAAACATGTGAGCATAGCTTTCCACCATAAATGTGATCCACGACTCATGAGATATCATGTAAATGTAGTAGCATCTCATGTCACATATTATTAGTAGAAGGCATAAACTAATTAAAACTCTTTTTAATTTGTATCCATTTTGACTTAATATTTTGAAAGCACTTAGACTTCTCCAAGTGGAGGGATTTTCATGCTTGCAAAGATCTTATCAATTTTATTTTCTGTTATTTAGGTTTTCTATGTCCTAACCATGCATCTCATACATTAATAGGATAAAGAAAGCACAACTAAGTAAATGCGCCTAGCATGCTCCTAGGATAGAATGACCATGAGCCTTAACCAAGTAGTGCACTTTAGAGCCAATGGTGCACTACTTAGTTGATTTTAAATGGGATGATTAAATCTAGCTATTACATAAATATATCCCATACATTCATGGGTCTTTGTACCTCCATTGACCTTCTAGTTTCCTCGCAACAATTACATGAGAACAGAAATCCTCACTCCTAGAAATTAAGATAGAAATTAAGAGGCATACAAGACCTAACTTAGTACAACCCTTTTCAACAACTTGTAACATACAAAACCAATTTGAAGGCTCATAATCATCCCCATACATTCATCATCCATTCAACAATTAAATGAATAATAAATAAGAATTGACATTCAATTCAACAAATTAAATGCTTATTTCATAAACAATTAGTTAACTAGAAAAAATAATCATAACAATTATGCATCTCATTTGTGCACTTAATTGAAGATTAATTTAAATAAGACTTTGAAAGTATGCAAAAATGTCCAACAATGTTTTGAACACTTACACAACATTTGAGCATCAAAACAAGGATGAAATAATCAAGTTTGATATGCCAAAAATACCAAAATAGCACAAAAATGTGTTCTAGGGTGATGGGCATGCAGCGGGCATGCACAAGGCACACCTACAGCCGTGCCTAGCTACTACCTTGCAGTATGGCAGCCCTGCCACAATTTGCACCAATCAACAGTTTAAGCTCTATTTTTTATTTTTGTACTCCAAACCATATGGACAACTGTATAATATCATTTTGTACAAATTTTGACAAATTTCCAGATTATAAACACTTTAAAAACTGGAAAATGGAAATTAAAGTGATCAAACAAGCTTAAAAAATCAAGTAAAAGTGAGAATCAAAATCCTCCAAAAATCTCTAATTAACTCCAATCTAGTTGGATCCAAAAAAGCCAAAAACACCTTAAGGCCAAATTAAATATACTATATCAATATATAACTTAGATCAATGCTAAATCAATATTCAACATAATAAACATCGATAAATAAAAAACATGCTAACATATGAATTAATATTTAAAACACGTATTAGCATATCACAATTCATAAACAAAGGAGCCACAAACAAAGTCAACTGAAACTCAAATCCATGATTTGAATCAAGTATTTGGTGATTAAGATTAATTCATCGCAAGAATCAATCCAACAAAATCCAAATTAAAGCATGAATTAGGCACCGATACCACTTAAAAAAAGGAGTAACAGAAGGATCCATAATGTGAAGCCAAAATAGCCAAATAAAACTTTTCTAGTCCACATCCAAGGATATAATCATGAATGTAATGAGGATTTAAGGTCCGAAAGTTACCTTGAATGCCAAATCCAAAGGTTGAATAAGGATGACACCAATGAACACTTCAAAGAGCCAATCTGTGCACAGAAGAATCAAGCCAAAAATTGACCAACCAAATCAACTCCAAATTGGCTGAAAATTTGTAGAGAGAACCTCAACACATTTGGGCACATTAGATAAAAAATTCAGCCCAATATTATCACCAAAAGGCCTCCACATCTATCTCCAGAGTCTCTAAACAGCTGTGGATCTTTAAGAGCACAAGCTCCCCAAATGTGAAACCTATAATGTTATGATCCACACCCCCAAGGAGAGCTCCAATCCATATTTAATAAGCTATAGAATTAGAGGGAGAAGGATAGGGAGGGGTGGATATGGAGAAATGGGAGGAAGAAGATTTAGAGAGTGTGAAACTTCAACATATGAGTGAATCACACTTTTGGAAAGAAAAAGAGAATCTTGCTTGCTCATTACCCAATGACTGGTCACTTCTATCCTATTTATAGAGAGGATGGTGTGATGATAGTTGGCATCACACCCTTGATGAGGTGGTTTGCCAACTTGGCAATTCACTTGTATGTGAAATGTGAATTTCACTTGTATTTAAATTTAGTTTGAATCTATATTTCATCTCATGAAATGTAATCCAAATTAATTCTAAATTAACCTCAAATGAACTCCTTCATTTGAATTTTCCTCTAGAACTGATTCCTCATCTTACTTAAATTAGCTTCATAATTTAATTAATTAGTTTGACTTAACTCCTTAAGTCAACTAACTTAGCTCTTTAAGTTAAAAGGTGCCAACTTAACTCTTTAAGTTAACTTGACTAATTAAATATCATACGACATCAATTAAATTAACTTCTTAATTTAGTTGGTATAATTTAACTCCTTTAATTATTTTGATTAATGTAACAATTAAATTAATCAAGCCAAAATGACCAAAAAATTAGTCAACTGATTTCTCCAAAATAACCACCAATGGTGAACTTGCTAACTCTTTAGAAAATTCTGCCCATTAAATAGAGTTTCCTTTAAGCTTTTGTGTGTAACCCATTATGTTGTCCCACTCATTAGACATGAGCTCACAACTATTGTGATATTATGAATACTGAAAGATTTGCACTAGTTTATACTTTTTTAAACCAATAAATTTTTCAATTAATCTCTATAACATTGAAGAGTACTCAATCTCCATGGTTAATGGTCTAGCTTCAAGCCCATGGAGCCTAACTAATTGATAAAAATAAACATGCTCCTGGTGATCCATTATAACTCTATGATACTTGCTGACTTCTTAATGGCCTCAATAACTGTGTTTATTTTCCTAATGTTTGATTCCTCTTTGTGAACTCATCTTTGAAAAACTCTTTTTCCAAATTATCATATTTTCTTGTGCAAAAATTTTTTGGAATCAATCATTATTGAATATATAGGAGATGCGCTCTCCCTTCATAATGATGAGGAAATAGATCCTAACTTGAATCTCCCAAACCTCTATGCCTAAGTAGCTCATACCTAGTCTCAACCCGAATGGTCCACTATGTGGTTAAGGAAAAGTTAAAGTGTGAGGCCCTAAACATATGGTTACCATAGATCTTTCAGTTAAATGACTAATTGTATGTGTTAGAATAGTACCCCACAAGCTAATTAGATTGGCCTTGTAAACTATTTTCTTATCAAATAATCTTAATTGAATGATATGCATTATAAAGCTATCATCATCTTATGCTCATTATTTTCTCACTTGCAATTGGATGAAGCCCATAGATCAAACAAGACTATGGGACTTAGTTACACACTAGGTGGTGATCATAGAATAAGTCTTACACAGCTATGACCTTAAATCTTTCAAGTTATAGGATCTTATGAGATAGGGCATCTAAGATTCGGATAGAATTGCACTGATGATGCATAAATCCAAGGACTGGATATTGCTCCATTTCATGAGCAATCCCATATTAGATATAGATGTATTTTAGTTGGTGTTTGTTAGAGAATATGATGCTAAAAATGCATTCAGAGAATCTACTAGATAGCTAAAGTGGTAAAGAATGCCTTTGGAGGTATGAAGACCTATGAATGTATGGGATACAATCATGTAATAGCTAATTTAATCAACCCACTTAAAATAAAATAGGTGGTGTATCTATGACTCTAAGTGCACCACTTGGTTAGGCTCATAGTTATCCCACCCTTGAAGCCTGCTAGGTGTATTTACTTTTTTATGCTTTTCATATCCTATTAATGTATGAGATGCATGATTAAGATATAGATAACCTAAGTAAAGAAATAAAATGATGAGATCTTTGCAAGCAAAAACCCTTAACATAGAATGTATAAGTGCTTTCAAATATTAAGTCAAAATAGATACAAATTAAAAGATTTTTAATTAATTCATGCCTTCTACCGATAGTGTATGCTATGATGATGCTATCAATTTTGTGTGATGGCACTCAATCACGAGGGTCATGCTTAGGAGGAAAGCTGTGAGCACACAATTAGCATGAGATATACCTTTGACTTAAGAACCCTCACGCATTAGCACTCAATCATGAGGGATGTCATGAGACCATCTTGAATTGAAGTTTGCTTGGTAGGTTGGACTTAACACCTAGTAGTATAGATAGCACACAGTCACATAGGTCTATATAAAAAGTGAGACAAAATATATAAAGAGTTGCATGAGATACAATTAGCAAAGTTGCTTACCCGTTGATTACTTGTGGATAGGGCTCGATCATGGGGGTCTACTTGCAAGTGCTCAAGGTCTTGATTATCATTAGAAAATATGATTTCTTGAAATCTTTTAGAGGGTGAAGGATTTGCTAAAATAGTGGGAGAGAAACATACTTGAAAGACTATGAACACGTTTTCAATATCAATATTCAATCACAAGCTCATATTTCATTTCTTGCCTTTGAGAATTTGTGAAATCTCAAGAATGGTTAACAATTTCACTCAATGTTAATTTAGAAACTAATAAATCAACAGGGCTAAAATACCCTGATTGGCTTAACTTCAAAAATTATTCAAGGATTCCTAGAAGTGAATATATGTCATATATCAAGGTGCTCTTAATCCTATGGGGATTATAATAGATCAAGAGATATGTAAACAGTTCACAAATTGGGTTTAGGATTGTTCTATCCTTTAGTCTTATGACGACATCTACAAACTTTAAAAGTCTCATGGACACATAAATAGTACCTTGGTTAAAGTTTAAAAAAGTTGTTAAGCAAACAAGGTATGAAAAGTTCATGTTGTCAAAGGAGATTTTTCAAGCTAGGATAGATGTGAAGTTATGTGTCATCAACTACTATATAAAGACGATAAGCTTAGAGAAGCTTTTCAAGTTGGACATAGTGATGGACAATGATCTCTACGAGGGTTTGATCTTCACATCCTCGCCAAATTTCATTGATCAAAGTGTTAATTTAGAAGGAGATATCATGAAAAGGGCATAACATTAATGCTTGTTTCCTCTTCCAAGTCT
Organism: Jacaranda copaia; assembly: GCA_014898725.1. Taxonomy (NCBI): domain Eukaryota; kingdom Viridiplantae; phylum Streptophyta; class Magnoliopsida; order Lamiales; family Bignoniaceae; genus Jacaranda; species Jacaranda copaia. The sequence goes on along the minus strand of JACGDI010001558.1, from coordinate 164,851 downwards.
ATAGGCTCTAGAGGTGTTAAAAAGGTAGGTAAAAGGAAACAAAGTTCTTCTTCCAAGGGAAAGCAACTATTAAGGGGATCCAGGAGAGTTAAGAAGATTATAGAAGAAATAGTTTTTTTTTTGTTTCTGCTTTGGCGAGATGGGCTACTGGAAATGGTATTGCAAGGAATCCCTTACAACCCTTAAGAAAGGCATATACTTTTTTGAAATTCATTTAGGATAAATTCTTCCACATGAATATATGATATCACATGTGGTTCTTTTCTTTGTAAGTTATTACAAGGAATAGAAATAAGAATAATAATAAATGATGAGGAAATGATCCACTACCTTAGCTAAGGTGCAAAAGTTGCGTCCAAAGTCAAAGGCGTATTATAAGTTAAACTTAGGGAATTCCATGCTAGTATTGGACCTTTGTTATCATGTACCATATATTATTTAGAACATTATTTCAATTCTCATTTTGTATAATGAAGGATTTGATCCTTCTATATCAAATTGGAAATTGAAGGCATTAAAGAATGCGTTCTTTAGTTGCTTATAGTATACTTACCGAAGGATTGTACATTTTTGGATTCTCAATCATAACTGATGCACTTTTAACAAAGTAATAAAATTAGATGTCCAAGAAGATGCCATGTTATGACATGCAAGACTTGGGCATATTTCTAAAAATAGGATGAACAAGATGAAAGCTCTCAAAGCACTAAAAGTTAGTGGTATTGAGGACCATCCTACTTGAGAATTTTGTTAGAAGAGAAAAATGACCAATACTCTTTTTGTAAAACAATTAGAGTGCTCCACAAGTCCTTTGAATTTGATCCATATAAATGTTTGTGGTCTACTAAGAGTTAGTATGAGAAATGGCTATTCATACTTCATCATCTTCACTAATGGCTATAGTCAGTTTGGACATGTGTATCTTATGAAGTACAAGTCCAAAGTTTTTAAAAAGTTCAAAGCAAATCGAGTGACATGGAAAAATAAATTAGGACTTAGTATTAAAGTTTTTTGATTGAATTAAATATAAAGATGCTAAAGTATTGGATTCTTGGATTATCTAAAAGAGAATGGGATTCTCTCTTAATTGACTTCACCCGACACACCCCAACATTATGGAATAGTCAAGAGGAGAATTCGTATCTTGTTAGACATGGTAAGTTTCTTAATTAGCTTTTTTGATGTGTCTATATCCTTTTAGGTATATGCCTTAATGATGGTGGTAAAGCTACTGAGCAAGTATCTTTAAAGTTAATGCCATAGATACTGCATGAGATGTGGTGTTGCAAAGCACCCTCTCACTATTACCTTAGAGTTTGGGAGTCTCCTACTTACGTGAGATGAACAGTAGGAGGTGAATTAGATAGTAGATCCATTTTGTGCAAGTTTATGGGATACTATAAGAGAGTTTATAGGTTATTACTTTTATGATCCTTCAGAACAAAAAGATACTTATTTCGAGGAATGCCACCTTTTGGAAAAGGGATTTTCTATTAGATAGAAATGACATTGTTATTGAACTTTATAAATTTCAATGTGATCATCAAATCCTACAAATGGTATGAATAAATAAATATCAAAAGAGCTTTACATACAACTTCTAAGAAGGTCAGACTGAATTAAGAAGCAACCAAAAAAGTTTAGATTCCTTCTTGAGATGGGCCAATTGGATATTGATCTAAAGACATATGAGAATGCTATGTTGGACATAGATTCAGGACATTGGCTTAGAGCCATGAGATCTAAAATGGACTCCACATGCTCTAATAAAGTATGGACTTTGGTAGATCCACCAAAGAAAATAGTTCCCATTGGTTGCAAGTGGATCTATAATTGAAAGCTAGGAGTTAATGAAGAGGTATTGACCTTTAAGGCATGACTAATAGCAAAAGGTTACATTCAAAATCCATTATTGATTTTAAGGAAACCTTTTCACTAGTCGCAATGCCTAAGTGTGTTTGAATTTTACTTGCCATAGTCGCATATTATCACTATGAGATATGGGAAATAGATGTGAAAACCTCTTTCCTCAATAGAAACATTGAAGAAGAAATCTATATGGAACAACCACAAGATTTTACACTCGAGGGAAGTAAACAAAAGGTTTGCAAACTTTAGAGATTCATTTATAGACTTAAACAGGTGTCCCAAAGTTAGAACATACATTTTGATTAGAAAGTCAAATCATTTGACTTAGTTAAAACGTTGTATGAACCTTGTGAGTACAAAAGGCTAGTGGAAGTAGTGTACAATTTACTGTGCTTTATGTCAGTGATATTCTTTTTATTAAGAATGAAATAGAAATGTTAGAGTATATTAAAGTGTGGTAATCTACACAATTCTCCATGAAGGATTTGGGAGAGCATCTTGTGTATTGAGAATAAGTATTTATAAAGATTGATCAGGAAAGATGCTGGGGCTTTCCTAAATACCATACTTTGACTAGATACTAAAGATGGTTAGTATGGAAGAATCCAAAAGGTGATTTATCCTATTGGGACATAATCTTGGTCTCTTCAAGTCTTTGGCCCTGAAGACTAACAACAAGAGACATAGAATATCCCACATACCTTATGTAGAGCATATTGTATGCTGATCAATGCACAAGATCAGAATTGGCATACACTCTAAGTATTATGAGCTATTTCCAATCCAACCATGGTGAATGTCACTAGATGGCCATTAAAATGATCTTTAAGTACTTAAAAAGCACCAAAGGACTTGTTTTTCCATATACGGCAATGGAGAATTGAAACTTGAAGAGTGTTTAGATGCTAGTTTTCAATTCAATTTGGATGACCTAAAATTCGCTTTTGAATTTATATTTTGCCTTAATAGCAGTAAGGTGAGTTGGAAGAGTTATAACAAGATACCATGGTCAATATAACCACTGTGATGAAAAAATTTATGGTTTTGGAAACCATAAAAGAAGATATTTGGATAAAAACTTTATCTAAGAGTGGAATGCAATGCTTAGCATGCACGAGTCTGTGGTTGCCTTTGGAAGACAACTTAGAATATTATCCAAGATCTCATTAGTGATTCAAATACAATAAATGCATTATCATTTAATATATGATATCAACTGATAAAAGCAACAACTAAGTGGATAAAGTTGCCTCAGAGAAGAATATAGTAGAATCGCTATTTAAACCCCTAAATGGAAAAGGTTTTTAAAGGACATCTTGAAAGATGGATCTTAAGGCCATAGGGCATTGGCTTTTGGGCAAGTGAGAGATTATTGGAATAGTGCCTGACAAGCCAATTAGATTGGCCTTGTAAACTATTTCCTTGTCAAACAATCTTGATTAAATGATATTTATTATGTAGCTATCTTCATCTTATGCTCATTATTTTCTCACTTGCATTTAGATAAAGCCCATAGATCACACAAGAATATGGGACTTGGTCACATGCTAAGTGGGACTATGGGATAAGTCTTGCACAGTTGTGATCTTAAATCTTCTAAATCATAGGATCTTATGTGATAAGGCATCTAAGATCCGAAAAGACTCGCACTAACAATGCATAACTCCAAGGGTAGGATATTATTCTATTCCATGAGCAATCCCATATGAGATATAGATGTATGTCAGTGGTTGTTTGTTAGATAACAAGATACTAAAGACCCGCTTGGAGAATCCACTAGATAGCTAAAGTGGCAAGTCAATAGTAGCTAATTCTTTAATTTATGCTAGTGCATATTATTAGTCCTTTGACATGAGGATCTATGGTAACCTTGTTTTTGCTCCTTATGCTTTGAATCTTCATTGGTCACTTAGCATGCTACTCAAGTAGAGATTAGGCATGAGCTACTGGACAGGAAGATTTGTGAGATCCAAGATGGAATTCAACTTTTAGCTTCTGTGAAGGGCAAATACAACTCCTATGTGTTCTATAATGATTAATTCCAAAAAATCTTTGTGCAATGTAATGTGATAATTTGGAAAGGTATTTCCAAAGATGAGGTCACAAAAGAAATTAAACATTAAAAATAGAAGCATAGTATTGAGACTATTAGGGAGCTGACTAATATTTTGCCCTAGGCCTTTTTTGAGAGATAGGAGATGAAATGTTGTATTTGTATGTTATGCGTAATGCTGGAATAGTTCTTTAAGAGCATTCATTTCAGACAATTAGTTGGGCTTTATGGGCTTGAGGATGGTCATTGATCATGGAGATTGGGTACTCTTCAATTAATGAGATTAATTGAATTGAGTCAATTAGTTTAATGGAGTTTAAACTAATTGAAATATTTGATATTCCAAAAGTTACAAAGAGTTGTGAGCCCATGTCGAATGAAAGAAAGAGTCTAATAGGTCACACATAAAAGTGAATAGCATAACCTTTTGAAAGAAGGAGAATTTTCTGAGAGTTAGAAAATTCATGATCCAATTTGAAGGAAGTGAAACTTGTGGTCATTTTGACTTGATGAATTTATGTTTTGAATTGATCAAATTAATTTAAGAGTTAAATGTAGATAAATTAATTAAAAATTAATTAATGATGTCACATGACTATCAATTGATCAAATTAATTTAAGAGTTAAATTAATTTTGACTAGCTTAAGGAGTTAAGCACTTTGACTAAGAGTTAAGTCAAATTATTATTAATTAAATTAAAGTGTTTAATTTAATTAAATTGGAGAGTTATTTTTAGAGAGAATAATTAAATGAAGGGTTCATTTAATATGGAATTAAAATTTAATTGGAAGACATTTCATAAGATGAAATGTGAGCTTCATTTAATATTCTTATTCACTAATCTCTAAATGTTAGTAGCCACCTGTGTGGGCTGCGATTTGGTGTATGCAAGTATAGTGTGATTATTCTCCCAACAAATTAGAGTAGTGGGCACTTAATTTGTTAGCATCCCTATTATTCTATCCAACCTCCATCATCTTCCACCTTCATTTTTCCAAGCCTTCTCTCATCAATTCTTGGCAAATATATCCAGCCATATTTTATAGAATAGGCACTTACTATGGTATGTGAACTATGTCATTAAAGGCTAATCACTTAGGTTGTTGTTACTCTTGTTGAAGTAGTTTCTGGTAGCCTCTTCCGGTGAGTCCTTGGGAAGCTACTAGTGTTCTAATGTATTGGCTGATTTTAGGACTATAGAATCCTCAAGGAGTTAAGACATTTTAGTAAAAATTTTAGCCCAAAAGGATGAGTCTAACTTGGGGAAAATTGATGGTAAATTTGCCGCGCTGGTGAGAAGATTCTTCAGCAATTAAAAAGAGTTTTTCTTGCTCCTTGGATTTTTTGTTTTCACCTAGGTGTTTTCCCTCTCTAAATTTGATTTCTATTCATGTCTTAATCCTTGTGGATGTGTGTGGGCTAGTTACATTCATGTTTTTGAAAATATTTGGATCCTACCACCACACATATCTTCAATATGCTATTGCATGAGTAGGAGAACTTTGCTATTACTGACTTGCCATTTTAGCTATATAATGAATTCTTTGGGTGGGTCTTTAGTGAACTTTTTTCTAACAAGCACCTACTAACATGCACCTACATCTAACATAGATTGTTCATGAAATAGAGGAATATCCAACTCCTTAGATTTGTGCATCACTAGTGCAAGTCTATCTAAATCTTAGATCTCATAAGATTTTGTGACATGGAATATATTAAATCATGATTGTGTAAGATTTATTTCATGATCATCAACCAGTATGCAACCAAGTCTCAAAGTTATGTGTAATTTGGGGGCTTCAACAAAATGCTAGTGAAGTATAAAAACATAAGATGAAGATGGACATTTTGTTGGAATAGTGCTGATAGCTAATTAGAAAAGCATGTAATCTATTTCACTTGTGAGATAATCTTAATTGAATGATATTCATATTTCAATGGCCATTTTCATCTTATGCTTATTTTACTTCATTGGCATTTGGTTGAAGCCCTTAGATCACATAACACAATGAGATTTGGTCATACACTAGGCGGTGATCATGAAATAATTCCTACAAGTCATGATCTTAAAATATTCCAAGTCATAGAATCTTATGACACAAGGTATCTAAGATTCAAATAGACTATCACTAACAATGCATACATCCAAGGGGTAGGATATTGCTCCCTTTCATAAGCAATCCATGTTAAACATGGGTGCATGTTAAAGCACAAGTTCACTAGATAGCCATAGTGACCAGTTGATGGCGGCGAGTTCTTCAGCTTTCCTGAGTGCATATAATTAGTCTTTAGATTTGAGGATCCGTGGTAACCTTGTGCTTAAGTCCTTATGCTTTAGCTCTTCTTTAACCACTCTACAGGTCTTCTGGCTTGAGCTTAGTTATGGAGGATTATGAGATCCTAGATGGAATCTTTCTCCTTGTTATTATGAAGGACAAGTGCATCTCCTATGTATTCTATAATGATTGATTCATAAAATCCTTGCACAAGGTAGTATGAAAATTTAGAAAAGCCGTTTTTCAAAGATGAGTTCATGAAGGGGAATCAAATATTGAGAATAGAAACATAATTATCAAGGCTATTAAAGAGGTGGAAAATATCTTACCCTTGGCCTTTTTTGAGGGATAGAAGACAGAAGGACTATATGAGCATGGCAAGCATAGTGCTAGAATAGTTCACCAAGAGCATATTAATTTTGATCAATTAGTTGGTCTCTATGTGCATGTGGTTGGACATCGACTAAAAAGATCAGGTTCTTTTTAATTAGTAGAGATTAAATTGAATTGAGTTGTTAGTTTAATAGAGTTTAAACTAACGTGAATATTAAAGGTACGAGTAACACATAGGATCCAATAATTAAAACTTCAAAAGTTAAAATTAACTAGGCTACTCAAGTTAATAAGGATCTAAATATGCTCATGATTTAGATTTAGGTATAGATTTGCCTTGATTAGCTTAATTCCAAGGAGAAAATGAAGAACTCTTCTTCAATTTAGAATCTGCCAAGCAGCAGCATAGCATAGTTAATGAAACTTTTGTATGAGTCAAGCTTCTCCAAAACTTTCAAAAAAAATACTAAAAGCTCTTCAACTCTTTGATGATCTAATATGAAAATTTTAGATCAAAACACCTTTTAGATCTCCCGGAATAAAATCTCCAATTGACTTTTCCTGCTGGTGGATCTCCAAAGACTTTAGCAAACTATTTATTTTATCTTTATCAAAATAATCCACACACAAATCCAATTTCCAATCACTCATTATAATTAGCTAAATATTGAGAAGAGAGATGAGAGGTAGTGGCCAATTTTATAGGTTGGAGAAAAAGACGATAGTGAGCTTCAACACATGGATGAACACTTTGAAGAATTGAGGGAAAATATGAGAGATCTAATTCATCACATGTGTTGTAAATGCCTACCCACCCTCACCTCTATATCTATGTATAGAGGGAAAATGGTGTGATCCCAAGTTAGCCTCACACCTTGTACAAGATAAGGGGGACTACCAACATGCTTGCAATGCTTGCGAATTAATCAAGTTAAGTTTGACCTCTATTTCGGTTACCTCTAAAAGCAGTCCCATAGAGTGAATTTTCTAACACTTAGAAAGTTTCTCCAATATTTAGGAAATGCAATTGACTTTTGTGTGTGACCCGATATGTTCTATCATTAATTGGACATGGGATCATAAGTCCTTTGGACTTTTGAATATCTTATATTTATTTTAGTTTAAAACTCCTTTTAAACTAAATTAACTCAATTCAATTAATCTTCATTAATTAAAGAGTACCTAATCTCCATGGTTGATGTCCAATGTCAAGCCCATGAAGCCCATCTAATTGGTTGAAATGAATAATTTTGGAGAACCATTATAATTCTACGCATGCTATGTAAATACGGTTTTTCTGTCTCTTATCTCTTCAAAGAGGCCTCAGGCATGATGTTTGCAAGCTCCTTAATGGCCTTGATACTTTATCTCTATTCCCAATGTTTGATTCTATTATGTGGCCTTATCTTTGGAAAATTCTTTTTTTAAATTGTCACACAATCTTGCGCAAGGATTTCTTGAAATTGATCATTATAGATTACATAGAAAATGTAGTCACTCTTCATAAAGATGAGGAGTTGGATTCCAGCTCAAGCCTCACAAAGCTCTATGCCTAGTAGCTCATGTCTAATCTCTACCCGAGTGGTTTGCTAAGTGACCAAGGAAGAGTTAAACCATGAGGACCAAACACAAGGTTACCATGGATCCTCAAGTCAAAGGACTAATAATATGCATTTGCATAAGCAAGAGAACTTGACACTATAGCTATCTAATTGATTCCTCTGGATGGATCTTTAGTACTTTGTTCTCTAGCAAAAGTTGACTAACATGTATCCGTATCTCATATGGGATTACTCATGGAATGGGGCAATATCCAACTCTTGGATTTATGCATTGTTAGTGCAAATTTATCCAGATCTTCAATGCTCTATCTCATGAGATCCTACAATTTGGAAGGTTTAAGATCATAGCTATGTAAAACTTATTCCATAATTACCATCTAATGTGTAATTGAGCAATGGTCAAGTATGATCTAAGGTCTTTATCCAAATGCTACTGAAGTAATAAAGAGCATAAGATGAAGATAGTCATATGAAGAATATCATTCAATCAAGATTATTTTACAAGAAAATAGTTTTGCAAGGTTAATCTAATTGGCTTGTTGGGCATTATTTCAACAAATATTTAGATATTCAAAATATTGCAAGAGTTGTGAGCCCATCTCTAATGAATGGGACAACTTAATAGATCACACACAAAAGCCTAGAGGAAGTTCTATTTGATGAAGGAAATTTTCTATGATTTAGAAACTTCCTAGTGATCGATTTTATGGAGAAAATAGTTGGCTAATTCTTTGGTCATTTTGGCTTGATTGATTTAATTGTTAAATTGATCAAAAGAATTTATGGAGTTAAATTAAATCAATTAAATTGAGGAGTTAATTTAATTAGTTCCATATGACAATTAATTAGTTAAGTTAACTTAAAGGGTTATGTTAGCACATTCCAGCTTAAGGAGTTAAGTTAGCTGACTTAAGGAGTTATCAATTAATTAAATTAAGGAGTTAATTTAATTAATGTGAAGAATTAATCTTGGATGGAAATTCAAATGGAGTTCATTTCAGGTGCATTTAGAATTAATTTGGATGACATTTCATGAGATGAAATGAAAACTCCAAATGAAATTCAAATGTAAGTGAAATTCTCTTTTCACATGCAAGTTGTCTTGCTTTGTTGGCACACTACGTCAAGGGAGGTATGATGCCAACTTGTATCATACCTCTTCATTAATATATAGAGGGGTAGGTGGCCAAATGCAAAACGAACATGCTAGATTTTTTTTTCTTCCAAAAGTGTGGTCCACTCATGTGTTGAAGTTTCACTCATTTTTCCTAACCTTCTCAACACTTTTTGGTCTCCATTAATTCTTCATCCTTTGGTGATTGAACCTTTCCTTGGGTGTGTGGATCATTTCATTAAAGCCTAGACATTTGGATAGCTTTGCTCTTGAAGATCTACTGCAGTGTAGATTGATTCAAGGCAATTTTGGAGCACTTGTTGATTTTTGTTTTAGCTGAAATTTTTACTGCATATTCCTCAAGGTGTTGGGGAGGTTTTTTCCAAATTTTATCTCAATCAAAGGTGATTTTCTTTAGCAAACATTCCTAGATTTTCACTGCACCACGAGGAGAAAATTCTGAAGAGCTCCATCTTGTCGTCATATCTACCTTACATTTTAAGTGATCAAGGTATTTATCCTCATCTGAATCTATCTTAAGATAATGATTTCATCCTTGGATAGAGTGTAGTCAAGTTTTGATTTAGCTATTTTTGCTTTATTAATTGGATCCTTGTGCTACACTTTCCTTCAAGTAGTATTAGAGCCTATTTCTTGCTTTAATTTGGATTTGTGTTTGATTAATTCATGTGATGAATTGATCTAGATCTTAAAATACTTGATCCAAGTTGTGGATTGGAGTGTTTAGTTGATGTCCCTTGTAGCTCCTTTGATGATGAATTGAATTATGCTAATATATGTTTTAATAGTTAATTCATATGTTAGAATGTTTTTGATTCATGGATGATAATGTTAAATTTTATGCCCTGTATCCACTGAATAAGCTCTTTTACAGATCATAGCTTAAGAGACGATTCGTTATAGTCCCATAACCAAGTAGAAAGGGATTCATGGACAGAAGTAGCATGTAACCCCTCGATTTGCCCTTTTATATATATGATGATAGGGGAAAACTTCTTTGCTAGCTACCAGCTAAAGGTGTGACCTTGGATGACTCTAAAAAATACTTCTTTTTGATAAACCATATACGATATCAATGAAGGCTAGAAAAAGAAAGAGGGCGGGTTTGTAGTAGAGGTAAACTCTGGGAGTGGAGGAGATATAGTCGATGGGATGGGCGGTCTTCCATTAGTTTTCTATGTTTGCAAAGGTAAAGTCAAGTTGATTGATTTGCGATCAAAGGAGTAAAAGAACTTGGGATCATTGATCTCTTCCTTAAAGATTGAGATGAGTCGATGTCGGTGGATGGTGTGAAAAGACTTCATGATGTTGAATTTCAAAAACTAGTAAGAGGTTCCCCACTCTTCCTTAATCCATCTTAGGACTGAGTCACAGCCTCGACCCGAGCAGAAGTGTGATGTGTATGGAAAATTGGGATTGTAAATGGATTCATGTACCATTCTAATTTCCTCTTTCAAGATCCTTTGTATAGGTAAAACTCCTGTGAGCGGTCTAAACATTGATCCTTATTTCTTTTTTCATATTGTAAAGGGGAGCAAAGCCCATTTTTTGCTCCCTCTATTGATAGATCAAGGAAACCACCAAGCAGCGAGTGTTTTGGTCACTTTTGGTTCCAAATGGATTGGAGTTAATTGGAGATTTTTGAATAATGTTGATTCTTTTTTAAACTTGATTTTTGAAGCATGATTGAGTACTTGAATTTTCATTTTTAAAAGGTGTTTTAGATCTAGAAATTTGTCTATAATGTGTGATTTAGTGTTGAGGAGGTGCCCTTAAATTTTTGGTGCATAAAAGTTTAACCAAAATTGGCTTAACTCAGTCCAAACCCCAAAACAGGGGAGCTGATACGTAGTGGGCAAGCCTAGCATGCACCCGCCATGCAGTTGTGTGCCTAGACTAGGGTAGAAGTGCCTAGTTTGGGAGTAGATGAGTTTTGAGCAATTTTTTGTGTTGTTTTTGTAAGCAAAATTAATCTAAATCATGTTACATAGTTGCACAAGTGTTGTGTAAGTTCTCAAAATTATGTTTAACAATTTTGATTGCTTTTAAAATTTTGTTCAAGTTAATCTTCAATTTGGAGCAAAAAAGAGGCGTATAATTGTTATGCTTATTTTTACTAGATAATTAATTATTTATGAGATAAGTATTTAATTGTGGAATTAAATGTCAATTCAAGATTTAGTGTTCATTTAATTACTGAATAGATGATGAATGAATGGGGATGATCGTGAGCCTTTAATATTGATTTTATTTATTTCAAGTTGTTGAAAAGAGTTGTATTAAATTAGTCCTTGCATGTTTCTTAATTTCTATTCTGTAAATGTTATGAGAGTAGAATCACTATGAGTGAGGATTTCTTTTAACATGTAGATATTCCAAGGAGACAAAAAGATTGTTTAGGGATACATTTATGTAATGGCTACATTTAGTCAACCCACTTAAAATCAACTAAGTAATATACCTATGGCATTGAGTGCACTACTTAGTGAAGGCTCATGGTCATTCTACCTTAGGAGCATGCTAAGCGCATTTACTTATTTATAATTTTCATATCTTATTGATGTATGAGATGCATGGTTAGGATATAAAAATCTAAATAAGAAGATAAAAATTGATGAGATCTTTGCAAGCAAGAAGATCCCTCTATTTAGATGAGTCTAAGTTCTTCAAAATATTAAGTTAAAATGAATACAAATTAAAAAGAGTTTTAATTAGTCCATGATTTATATGAATATTATATGACATGGCGATGCTACTGTCTTTGTATGATGGCATACGACACGTAGGTCATAGTTATGGTAGAAAGCTATGATCATATATTTAGCATATGATGCATCTTTGATTTAACACTTCTTATGCTAATATTAGCACACGACACATGGGATGACATAGTGCGGTTTCAAATAAAAGTTTGTTGGTAGGTATGAGATAACACCTAGTAATGTAGATACCACACAACACGTATACCTACATGAATAGTGAGGTAAAATATATCATGGGTTGCATAGAGATGTAATTAGCAAACGTTGCTTGACTTTTGATTGTTTGGGGATAGCTCACGATGTGTGGGCCTATTTACAAGTATGTAAGACCTTGATTTTCACTAGGAAATGAGATTTCCCAAATTCTTCTAAAGAGTGAGGAATTTGGTAAAATAGTGGAAGACAAACATGTTTAAAAGTTCATAAACATATTTTCAATATCATTATTTAATCACATGCTTATACACTCTTTTTTGCCTTTGTAGATTTTTGAAATCTCAAACAAAATGGCTAAGAATCTACTTAACGCTATTTTGGAAACTAATAAATTTTATGGGCTTAACTCTCATGATTGGCTTAGAAGAAATCATGAGATTATTCTAGATTCTGAAAAGAGGACTTATATGCTTACTCAAAGGCCGATGGACACCATTGGCGATGATGTTGGAATAGTGCCCTGCAAGCCGATTAGATTAGCATTTTAAACTATTTCACTTGTAATACAATCTTAATTAAATGATATTTCATAAAATGGCCATTTTCATCTTATGTTTATATCTACTTCATTAGCATTTGAATGAAGCCCTTAGATCATACATGACTATAAGACTTGATCATATACTGAGTGGTGATGATGAGACAAGTCTTACATAATTGTGATCTTAAATCTTTTAAGTCATAGAATCCTATAAGATAGGCCATCTAAGATCTCAATAAACTTGCACTAACGATGCATAAATCTAAGGATTGGATGTTGCTCCATTTTATGAGCAAGGTTATATGAGATATGGGCACATATTATGGGTGCTCATTAGAGAACAAGGTACTGAAGACCCATCTAAAGATCCACTAGATAGCCAAAATGACAAGTTAATAGTGGCAAGTTTTTCAAATGGTAGTGCATATAGTTAATCCTTTGACCTGAGAATCTATGGTAATCTTATGTTTAGGTCCTCATGCTTTGACTATTCCTTGGCCGCGTAGGGATCCATTCGGTTGGTGATTAGGCATGAGATACTTGAACATGGAGGTTTGTGAGATCTACGATGGGATTCAACTCTACATCATTGTGAAGAGCGAACACATCTCCTATTTATTCTATAATAACAATTCCAAGAAGTCTATGCACAAGGTAGTATGACAATTTGGAAAAGGAGTTTTCAATAAATAAGGTCATAAAGGGAAATCAAATATTAGGAATAAAAACATAATATTGAGGCTATTAGGGATCCGACAAATATCTTGCCATAGGTCTTTTTCAAGAGATAGCAGACGAAATAACCATATTTGCATAGTACATGTAGTGCTAGAATGGTTTTGCAAAAGCATTCATTTTAACCAATTAGTTAGGCTCCATGGGATTGAGGTTGGACATCGACCATGGAGAATGCGTACTCTTCAATTAATAAAGATTAATTGAATCGAGTCAATTAATTTAAATAAGTTTAAACTAATGTGAATATTAGATATTCTAAAGTGACGAATAGTTGTGACCTCATGTCCAATGAATGGCACAACCTAATGGGTCACACACAAAAGCCAATTGCATATCCTAGGTGACCAAGAGGAATTTTTAGAGATTAATCAATTGACACAAGTTGTGGTCATCTTGGCTTGATTAATTTAATTGGTAAATTAATCTAATTAATTTAAGGAGTAAATTTAAGACCAATTAATTAAGGAGTTCATTATTTGGCACCACATAACTATCAATCGATCAACTTAAAGGATTAAGTTAACAATTTTTAGCTTAACGAGTTAAGCTAATTGACTTAAAGTGTTAAATTAAGGTAATTAATTAACTTAAAGGAGTTTAATTTAATTAAAGTGGAGAATTAATTTTGGAGGGAAAATTCAAATGAAAAGTTCATTTGGTGTGGCATTAGAATTTATTTGGACAACATTTCATGACATGAAATGAAGATTCCAAATGAAATTCAAATTCACACAAAATTTACATGCTACTTTCTTGTCAACTTACAAGCAAGTCGGCAGTCACTTGAGGAAGGTGTGATGCCACTTTAGCATCACACCATCCCCCTTCTATATATAGATATAGAGTGTGAAAGGAATGATTAGATACATTGCATGTGAAAGAATTAGAATATCTTATTTTCTCTCCAATTCTAAATGTTGTCTCATGTATTAAAGCTTTGCTTATCTTCTTCTCCTACCACCAATTCCAGCCTTCATCTTTGCATATTCTCCTATTTGTCTCTAGCTAATATTGAGGAGAATTAGATATAGCATTGGTGTGTGGATCTTAACATTAGAGGTAAGACAATTGGATTGCTAGCCTCTAGAGAATGGGTTTTTAGTGGCAACTTGGAGGTAGTTATAGGGAATCTTTTCGAATTCTTATTAAGTTAATGTTTGGACTATAGATCTATTAGGGTGTTAAGGAGTTCCAAGTAAATTTTTAGATGAAACAAAAATATTTTGGTTGGGGAAATCTGGTCACTACTCTGTTGTGGCGTTGGAAGGTAGATTCAAGGAGTTGAAGTGCTTTTTCTAGCTTCCTTCATTTTTGTGAAAAAATGCTAATTCTCAAACCAAATCTGAATCAATGGCATGTTTAGATTCTTGGAATCATGTGTAGCCTAGTTATTTTAGCATTTTTGAGCTTTGATAATTGGATCTTAGTGCTACATGTGCTTTCAAGTGGCATTGGATCCCAATTCATTCTATGATTTGGATTTTTGTTTGTTAGATTCATGTGATGAGTTGATCAAAATCATCAAACACTTGATCCAATATATGGATTGGAGTGTTTGGTTGAATTATGTGTGGCTTCATGCTTGATGAATTGAAATTATGCTAATATGTGTTTTAAATATTAATTTGTATGTTGAGCATATTTTAATTCATAGTTAATAATGTTAAATGTTGATTTGGTATTAGTTGATGTTATATGTTGATATAACATGTTATGTTTACCTTAAGTTGTTTTAGTCATTTTTAGATCTAATATGATTGGAGTTTCTTAGAGATTTTTGAAGAATGTGATTCTTACTTAAACTTGTTTTTAAAAGCATAATAAAGCACTTGAAATTTCATTCTTAAAAGGTGTTTTAGATATGAAATTTCATTTATATTGTGTGATTTAATGTTTAGGAGGTGTCCCAAATTTTTTGGTGCCCAAAAGTTGAGCCTAAAAAAACTTGACTCAATTAAGACCTTAAAACAGAGGCTACTGCCAGTGATTACCAGGCACTAGCGAGGCAGCAAGTGCGTAGCCATGCGCCCAGGCTGAACTGGCAGCAGTTATTTTGAGAGAAGGCAAGTTTTCAGTGATTTTTTTGGTCCCTTTAGTGACCAAAAGTGTTTTGTTTCACACATAATAGATGTACAAGTGTTGTGGAAGTTCTCAAAATTATGTTTGACGTGTTTGATTGCTTTTAAAAACTTGTAAAATTAATCTTCAATAATGTGGCATAATTGTTATACTTTTGCTTGTTTGCCAATTAATTGTTTATGAGATAAGCATTTAATTGTTAGAATTGAATGTTAATGCTAGATTTATTTATTTTTCATTTAATTTTTAAATGATTGATGAATGAATGGGGATGATCGTGAGCCTTTAATATTAATTTTACTTGTTTCAAATTGTTGAAATGAGTTGTATTAAATGGGCCTTGTATGCCTCTTTGTTCTACATTGTAAAAATTATAACAGTAGAATCACTAGAAGAGAGGATTTCTTTCTCTAGTAAAAGTTGGAAGGAGTAAAGAAGACATGTGGAGGCTTGGAGACCCATGAATATGTGGGGATACACTCATGTAATAGTTGGGTTTAATCAATCCACTTAAAATCAACTAACTAATGCACTTATGGCTTAGGTGCACCACTTGGTTAGACTCATGGTCATCCCACTATAGGAGCATGCTAGGTGCATTTACTTATTTACGCTTTCCATATCCTACTAATGTATAAGTTGCATGTTTAGGATATAGAAAACCTAAATTAGAAGACAAAAAATGATGAGGTCTTTGCAAGCAACAAAAGCCCTCCATTAAAACTGTCTAAGTGCTTTCAAATATTTAGTCAAAATAGATGCAAATTAAAAGGAGTTTTAATTAATCCATGTGTTCTACTAATAGTATATGCCATGACAACACTACCATTTTCATGTGATGGCACTCGGTCATGGAGGCCACACTTAGGTGGAAAGCTGTGAGCATATACTTAGCATGTGATGCACCTTTGATTTAAGGCTTCCTATGCATTGGGTAAAAGCAAATGTAGCATTAGGATCCTATAATCAAAACTTTAAAAATTAAAATAACAAGGATACACTTATCACCAAGGATCTAAACATGCCATTATTTCAAATTTGGTTAGAATAATACCTTGATTTTTAGAAAATCAATGGAAGGTGGAAGAAGATCTCCACTCATTGAATTTGTCTTGCAGCACCACAGTAGAGTTCGATCAATTTTTTTACCACAAAAATAAACTTTGATTTGAGTGAAACTTATACAAAAATATCAAAAATCCTTGATGCAACTTCAGTACAAAAATAATCTCAATAAGAACTCAAAAAGACTCCCAAAGGTTGCTATGAAGTTATTGCCAGAAACTGGATCTCACACAGGCGGCTTGGTTTGGATGCAACTTTTGCCGAATCGAAACTCCTAAAAGAATTCTAAAAATTTTAAATTGTGTTCTTAACTCATTTTTGAGAATATGGGAAAAAATACAACTCAAAACTCTGAGGGGAAGCTTCTATAAAAATTCGGCAAAGTTGTTGCCCTAAGTGTAGATCTTAAAAGGCTAGAAATCCAACAGTCCTACCTCTAATGTTATGATCCACACATTAATGTTAGATCCTATTCTCCGTAATATTAGCTATATATTAATGAAGATAATTGCAGAGATGAAAGTTTGATTTTAGAGGTAGGAGAGGAAGAGAAGTGAAGCTTTAGCACATAAGGCAACGGTTTGAAAAATGGAAAAAAAATGTGAGAGAATTTACTTCTTCACACAATTTGCAAGTGGCCACCCTTATCTCCCTCTATACCTATATATAGAGTGAGGTGTGATGCCGAGGTGGCATCACACCTTCCTTAAGGGGTGACGCTAATTAGCTTGCTTGGTAAATTTGAATTTTGTGTGGATTTTAATTTCATTTGGAATCTCATTTCAAATTAATTAAAATGCCACACCAAATGAACCTTTCATTTGAACTTTCCCTCCGAAAAGATTTTTTTGATTAATTAAATTAATTACTTTAATTTAATTAATTAATCTTTGACTTAATTTTTAGATCAGTTAGCGTAACTTTTTAAGCTTGTAATAGTTAATATAACTCTTTAAGCTAACTTGACTAATTGATTGTCATGTGGCACCAAATAAATAACTCCTTAATTATTGGTATAATTTAACTCTTTAAATTATTTGATCAATTTAACAATTAAATTGATCAAGCTCAAATGACCTCAATTTTTCCAACCTCCAAAATCGATCAAGTGATCAGTTTTCTAACTTTTAGAAAATTCTTCTTTACCAAGTACAAAATGCAAATGGCTTTTATGTGTTACCTATTAGGTTCTCTCTTTCATTGGACTTAGGCTCACAACTCTTGTGACTTATGAATATCAAATATTCATTTTAGTTTAAACTCTTTTAAACTAATTGACTCAATCCAATTAATCTCCACTAGTTGAAAAGTACCTAATCTCTATAGTGGATGTCCAATATTAAGCCCATAGAGCCCAACTACTTCACCAAAATGAATGCTTTTGGAGAAACACTCTAATTGTGCACATACTATGCACATATGGCCTTTCCATCTCTTATCTCCCAAAAGAGGACTAAGGCATAATAATTGTTGGCTATTAAGATTTAGATTTTTTGGCTATTAATTAATTTGCAATGAAATTCCAAATGTAATTAAAATGCAAATGAAATTCAAATGATATTTGGATTTAAAATTTTCCTCCTAAGTAACCCTACTTGGCCATCCCGTCCCCCACATTTTCAGTCTCTATATATAGATATAGAGAGAGAAGGTCGTGCATATGACCAATGGTGTGAAGAATTAGATTCTTCATTTCCCTCAAAAATATTTGCAAGCTAGCATTTTATTGTTGCAGGCTAAGCTTCTTTCTTTGTCTTCCTCCCCAAAATTCAGCCTCCATCATCACCAGATATCTAATTTTATTCCAACTAAAAGACTATATATCTATGAAGATCTCATTGGTGTGTGGACTTTTTCAATAGAAGGAAGGCGTGTGACTTGCTCAATTTCTGGAGATTCATCTATGTGAGGTCCGATTTTGAGATTTTCCCTAGGACGTTCTAGAAGGCTAATTGATCTGAATTTCTTGGTGGAAGTTCTTAAATGTGTTAGATATCTCTAGTAATGTTTTCAAAATTTTTAGAGGCAATTTGATAGGGCGATCGTTGCAATCTGCTCGCTACACCACTGGCAGACAAATTCTGTAATCAATGAAGTGTTCACTTGATTCTCCTTAGATTTTCTCATAAAGGTAATCCTCTATCTGCATCTAAATCATAGGAATGATTAGATCATTAATTAGCTTGTAGGCACTAGCTACTTTTATGTTTTGAAGTTTTGATATTAAATCCTAATGCCTTACTAACCTTCAAGTGGTATCAGAGCTTTTCTGATGGTTGATTGATTTATGTTATGGATTAATATGGATCACCATATTCTTGATTCAATTGATGGATTGAAGAATTTGGTTGATTTGTATGTGTCTCCGTGATTGACAAGTTAAAAGCATGCTATTATATGATTTAAGTGTTAATCATGTAGTTAGTATGTCTTAATTCATAGTGATTAATGTTGAATATTGATTTAGCATTAATTGATGTTATATAATGATATAGCATGTTGAATTATGACTAAAAGAGTTTTGGTCATTTTTGGATCCAATTGAACTAGAGTTTGGCTGGAGATTTTTGGAGAATTTGATTTTCACTTAAACTTGATTTTTGAAGCATGTTTGAGAACTTTAATTTTCAACTTAAAAATGAGTTTTAGATCTAAAAATTGGTCCATAATGTGTGATTTAATATTTAGAATGTGTTCTATAATTTTTGGTGCATAAAAATTGAGCTAAAAATCGGCTTGACTAGTCTCGGACCCCAAAATAAAGGCTACCGGCCAACTTTGAGCAAGCTGCCAGGGCAGTGGTAGCCCAATGGCACGCTCTGCTTGGCCAGAAGCTTCAAGTTGAGGATTGGGTAGGTTTTGAACCATTTTTTTAGCTTCTTAAGTGGCTAAAAATGATGTTCAATCATATGTTATAGATGCACAAATGTTGTGCAAGTCCTCAAAATGATGTTTGACATTTTTGTTGCTTCTTAAAACTTGTCAAAGCTAATCTCCAATTTGTGGCATAAGAGTTATGCTTGTGCAATTATTTTTTTATGAGATAAGCATTTAATTATTAGAATTAATTGTTAATTCTAGATTTATTTATTATTTATTTAATTGTTGAATGAATGATGAATGAATGGGGATAATCATGAACCTTTTAAATTGATTTTATTTGTTTCAAAGTTGTTGAAATGGGGCTTGCATGCCTCTTGTTCTATTTTGTAAAATTTATGAGAGTAGAACTACTAGGTGTGAGGATTTTCATTTCATGTAAATGTTGCATGGAGGAAGGAGTCTAATGGAGGCATTGAGGCCATTTGAAGACCCATGAATATATGGGATACACTCATGTAATAGTTTAGTTTAATTTAACCTACTTAAAATCAATCGAAGTGATGCACCTATGGCTCTAAGTGCATTACTTAGTTACGCTCATAGTCATCCCACCCTAGGGGCATGCTAAGCTATTTACTTATGCTTTTCATATCATATTGATGTATGGGATGTATGATTAAGATATAGAGAACCTAAATAAGAAGATAAAGTGATGAGATCTTTGCAAGCAAAAATCCTCCACTTAGAACGTCTAAGTATTTTCAAATATTTAGTCCAAATGGATACAAATTAAAAGAGTTTTAATTAATCAAAACCTTCCACCGATAGTGTATGCCATGATGATGCTATCGATTTTGTGTGATGGCACTTGATCATGAGGATCACACTTAAGAGGAAAGCTATGAGCATATACTTAGCATAAGATACACCTTTGACTTAAGACCCTTACGCATTAGCACTCAATTATGGGGGACGTCATAGGGTCATTTTGAGATAAAGTTTGATTGATAGGTTTAACTTAACGCTTAATAGTATAAATGGCGCATGGTCACATGGGTCTACATGAAAAGTGAGGTAAAATATATCAAGAGTTGCATGAGATGTAATTAGCAAAAGTTGTTTACCCTTTGGTTGCTCATGGATAGCACTCGATCATGGAGGTCCATTGGCAAGTCATTGGGATCTTGATTCTTACTAGAAAATTTGATTTCCTGAATTCTTCTTGGGGATGAAGAATTTGATAAAATAGTAGGAGAAAAACATGCTTGAAAGACATGAACATGTTTTAATATAAAATTCAATCACATGCTCATATTCGTTTTTTCACTGTTGAGGATTTGTAAAATCTCAAGAATGGTTAAAATTCCGCTCAACATTATTTTGTAAAGTAATGAAGCAACTGGGCCAAACTTTCACTATTGATTTAACTTTAAAAATCATTCTAGATTCCTAAAAGTGGATATAGGTCGTATATCATGGTACTCCTAATCCCTTTAGGATTAATGTAGATCTAGAGACATATAAAAAGTTCACAAATTGGGCTTAGGATCGTCCTATCCCTTTATCTCGTAATAGCATCTTCAAACTTTAAAAATCTCAAGGAGACATGAATTATAAAGTTTACAAAGAGTTGTAAAGCAAACGAGGTTTGAGAAGTTCATGTTATCAAAAGAGACTTTTCAAGCTAAGATATATGGGAAGTCGTGTCATTGACTATGGTCTAAAGATGATTAGGCTTAGAGAAGCTTTTCAACTTGGACATAGTTATGGACAATGATATCCATGAGGATTTGATCCTTACATCCTTATTGAGTTTTATTTATTAAAGTTGATCTAGAAGGAGACTACCACAATGAGGACAAGCCTTTGACACTTGTTTCCTTTTCCAAGTTTATAGGCCCTAAAGGTGTTAGAAAATGAGGTAAAAAGAAGAAATGTTCTTTCTTTATAGGAAAACAACTATCAAAGGCACCTGAAGGAGTCAAGATGATCATTGAGGATATAGTTGATATTATTTGTTTTTACTTGGGAAAAATAGGCCATTGGAAGCACTATGGTAAGGAATACCTTGCAACCCTTAGGAAGGGCATGTACTTTATTGAAGTGCATTTAGGATGAATTCTTTCTCATGGATATATGATATCACATGTGATTATTTTCTTCGTCAGTTGTTACAAAAGAATAGAATGAAGAATATAATGAAGTGATGTGGATATGATCCACCACCTTGGCTAAGGAGCAAGAGTTGTGTCCAAAGCTAAAGGCGTACAATAAGTTAGACTTAGAGAACTCCATACTTGTATTAGACCTTTGTCATATAGTACCATATATTATTGAGAACATTATTTCACTTCCTATTTTAGATAGTGAAGGATTTAATCCCTCTACATCAAATGAGAGATTGATTTTGAGGAAACCTTTTCATTAATCGCTATGCCTAAGTCCATTCGGATTTTACTTGCCATAGTTACATATTATGACTATGAGATATGGAAAATGGATGTGAAAACTGCTTTTCTCAATGGTCACATCAAAGAAGAAATTTATATAGGACAATCAAAATGTTTTACATCCAAAGAGAGTGAACAGAAGGTTTGTAAACTCTAGAGATCCATTTATAGACTCTGATTGGCATTATGAACTTAGAACATACATTTTTGATAAGATAGTTAAATTGTTTAGTTTTGTTAAAAAGATGTATGAACCTTGTGTGTACTAGTGGGTTAGTAAGAGTAATATATAGTTTATTGTGCTTTATGTCGTTGACATCCTTCTTATTAGTAATGAGGTAGGAATGTTAGAATATATTAAAGTATGGTTATCTACATAATTCTCCATGATGGACTTGGGAAAAGCACCATACGTATTAGGAAAACGTATCAATAGAGATAGACTAAAAAGAATGTTGGGGCTTTCTCAAATCCCGTAATTGAACAAGATACTAAAGAGGTTTAGTATGGATAAATCCAATAGGGGATTCCTCTTTTTGGGATATGATCTTCATCTTTACATGTCTATTCTCCCTTAGACTGTCAATGAGAGATGTAAGATGTCCCACATACCTGACGCATCCACTACATGAAGCATAATTGTATGTCATTAATGTACAAGATCAGATATGGTATTCTCGCTAAGCATTACAAATAGTTTCTAATCCAATCTTGGTGAGAATTACTGGTTAGCAGTAAAAACAATCCTAAAGTACTTGTGAAGAACTAAAGACTTATTTCTGGTATATGGCAAAGGAAAATTGAAACTCACAGAGTTTTTAGATATTAGTTTCCAATCTAATGTAGATGACCTAATATCTACTTTTGGATACATATTTTGCTTTAATAGAGGCATGGCGTGTTGGAAAAGTTCCTACTTGACACTATGGCCTAGATAACCACTAAGGTGAAATATTTTATGGTTTTGGAAATAACAGAGGAAGGTATGTTGGATGTAGTGCCTAGTATGCATAAATCTGCAATTGTTTTTGGAAGATAATTTAGGACTTGAGCAATGATCTCATCAGTGATCCGAACACATTAAATCATTATCAATTCATATATGACATCAATTAATAGAGGTGACAATTGAGTGGATAGAAGTTTCCTCTTAAGAGAATATAACAGAACTACTATATTAACCCTTAACAGCTAAAGGTCTTTGGAGGACATCTTATGAAAGTGGGTCTTAAGCCCATAGGGTATTGGCTTTAGGATAAGTGGGAGATTTTTGGAACAATGCCCTACAAGCCAATGAGATTGACCTTGTAAACTATTTCACTTGTGGTACAATCTTGATTGAATGATATTCTTGATATAGCCAACTTTATCTTATGTTTTGTTTCACTTCACTAGCATTTGGATGAAGCCCTTAGATCACCTATGATTGCAAAACTTGGTTTGGTTACCATGGAATAAGTTTCACACGATCATGATCTTAAATCTTCCAAGTTATAAGATCTTATGAGACGGGGCATCTAAGATTTGGATAGTCTTACACTAATGATACATAAATTCTAGGGTTGGAGATTGCTTCATTCCATGAGCAATTATATGAGATACGGGTGTATATTAGTTGATGCTTGTTAGAGAACAAAGCACTAAAGACCCATTGGAGAATCTAATAGATAGCCGTAGTAGCAAGTCAGTAGTGGTTAGTTCTTCTGCTTATACTAGTGCATATTATTAGTCCTTTGACCTAAGGATCCATGGTAAATTTATCTGATCCTTATGTTTTAACTCATCCTTGACTACCTAGCGAGTCTTTCTGGTTGAGATTAGGTATGAGCTACTTAGAATGGTGGTTTGTGAGTTCCAAGATAGAATCTGACTTTTCGTTGTTATGAAAGATGAGTACATCTCCTATGTGTTCTATGATGATTGGTTCCTAGATCCTTACATAAGGTGGTGTGATAATTTGGAAATTGAGTTTTCCAAAGATGAGGTCACACAATAAGGATCAAACATTAAGAATAGGACATAGTATAGAGGCTATTAGGGAGCTGACAAATATTTTGCCTTAAGCCTCTTTCTAGAGATAGGAGATGAAAGGACTATATTTACATAGCACGCATAGAGTGATAATGGTTCTTCAGAATATTCATTTTGACTAATTAGTTGAGCTCCATGGGCTTGATGTTGGATATCGACGTTGGAGATTGGGTACTCTTCAATTAATGAGATTAATTAAATTAAGTCAACTAGCTTAAAAAAGAGTTTTAAACTAGAATTAATATAAGATATTCAAAAGTCACAAGGCATTGTGAGACCATGTCCTATGAATGGTAGAATCTATTAGCTCACACACAAAATCCAATTAGCTTCTTAATTAATGGAGAGAATTTTCTAAGGTAATAGAAAATGGTGTCTCATAGTAGACCGATTTTTGGGGCCAACTTTGAGGGTCAATTTTGGTTTGATTGATTTAAGTGTTAAATTAATCAACTAATTTAAGAGTTAAATTAGACCAATAATTAAGGAGTTAATTATTTAGTGCCAACATGACCATCAACTGGTCAAGTCAGATTAAAGAGTTAAGTTAATGAATTTAGCTTAAGTTAAGCTTGTTTGACTTAAAAAGTTAAGTCAAAGGAGAATTAATTAAATTAAAGAGTTTAATTTGATTAATTAAGGAAGAAGGAGTTTTGGAGAGAAGACTTAAATGAGATTTAGATTCAAATTTTGCCAACTAAGCAACCCCACTTGGCCACACCCCCTTTCACATTTTTAGCCTCTATATATAGATATAGAGAGAGGAGGTCATGCATATGACAAATAGTGTGAAGAATTATATTCTTCATTTCCCTCAAAAACATTTGCAAGTGAGCATTTCATATGTTGAAGGCTAAGCTTCTTTCTTTATCTTCCAACCCTAAATTCAGGCTCCATCATTGCCAGATCTCTAGTTTTATTCCAACTAAAATACTAGAAATCTAGAAAGATCTCATTAGTGTGTGGACTTTTTCAATAGAGGCAAGGCGTGTGACTTGCTCAATTTCTAGAGATTCTTTTGTGCGAGGTTTGACTTTGCAATTTTTTCCAAGATGATCTAGATGGCTAATAGATCTAAATTTTTGAATGGACGTTATTCAAGGTGTTGGATATCTCCAATAATTGTTTTATAATTTTTGGAGGCAATTTGATAGGGTGATCGTCACAATCTTCTTGCTGCACCACTGGCTAACAGATTCTGTAATTAGTGAAGTGTTCACTTGATTCTCCTTAAATTTGCTCATCAAGGTAATCCTCTATCTAAATCTAAATCATGGACATGATTAGGTCTTTTATTATCTTGTAGGCACTAGTTATTTTCATGTTTTGAAGTTTTGATATTGGATCCTAATGCCTTATTAGCCTTCATATGTGGGTCTACATGAAAAGTGAGGCAAAATATATCAAGCGTTGCTGGAGATGTGATTAGAAAATATTGCTTACCATTTGATTGTTTGCGGATGAATCTCAATCTCAGAGGTCTACTTACGAGTCCTTAGGATTTTCATTCTTACTTGGAAGTGAAATTTCTTTTGAATTCTTCTTAAAGGTGAAGGATTTGATAAAATAGTTAGACAAGAAGTATGCTTGAAAGAACATGAACATGTTTTTAATATCAATATTCAATCATATACTTATACTCTTCTTTTCTTCGGTTGTAGCTTCTCAAAATCTTCAAAAATAAAATAGCTAAGAACCTACTCCACACTATTTTGGAAACCATTAAACTCATCAGGCCTAACTTCCATGATTGGTTGAGAAACCTCAATATAATTCTAAACTCCAAAAAGAGGACCTATGTCCTTGATCAAAGTCCGTTGGACACCTTGGGTGATGATGCCATTGATGAGGACTATTAAATGTCCACTAAGTTTGTAAATGATGGTTTACAAACAAGATGCCTTACCACATTGCCATTGAGGTAAAATATAAATCCAAAAATGAATTTTAGGTCATCTATATCATATTGGAAATAACTCATGACATTCAGAGCATGTGTCAAATCATTCTTATACATTGAACGACATATAATATGCTTTTTATAATGAACGCATAAGGTATGTGGGACATTTTATGTCTCTCATTATCAGTTAAAGGGCCATAAACTTGGAAAGATGAAGATTATGTCCTAAAGGAAGGAATCCCCTCTTGGATTATTCCATACTAAACCTTTTTAGTATCTTGTCAATGTATAGTGTTTAGGAAAGCCTCTGCTTTCTTCTGAATCTATCTCTATAGAAACGTATTCCCAATACATGAGATGTTTCTCACAAATCTTTCATGAAAAATTATGTAGATAACCGTACTTTAGTACACTTTAACATTTCTCTCTTATTCTTGATGTGAAGAATTTCATCAACATAAAGCATAATAAACTATATAGTACACACAAGGTTTCCTCAAAATTGATATTGGGTCTTTAAGTGTAACCTTTTGCCACTAGTAGTGCATTAAAGGTCATTACCTCTCCATTATCTTCTAACATTTGCTTATAGATCCACTTACGACCAATGGAAACTATTTCTTCTAGTGGACCTGCTAAAGTCCAAACTTTGTTGGAGTACATGGAGTCCGTTTCAGATTTCATGGTGTCAAGCTAATGTCCCAAGCCTATATCCAACATAGCTTTCTCATGGGTCTTTGGATCACTATCCAATTGGCTTATCTCATAAAGAAATTAGAATATTTTGGGTTGCTTCTTGATTCAGGCCAATCTTCTCAGAGGTTGTGTGTAAAATTCTTGTTGCTCAATTGTTTCTACCACTTATAGAGTATGGTGATTATCTTGAATTTTATTTAGTTCAACAACAACACTATTTCTAACTACTAGAAATTACTTTTTCAAAAAGTAGGCATTCTTGGAAATGAACACCTTTTGTTATGAGGGATCACAAAAGTAGCAACCTAAAGACTCTCTTCAATATCCCACAAACTTAGAAAAATGGGGAACTACTATCCAACTTGTCTCCCACTAACTGCCTGACATAAGCGAGAGACCTCCAAACCTTAAAATAATAGTAAAAGGGTGCTTTACCATACCACATCTCATGTAGTATTTTTAGCATAAACTTTGAAGGTACTATATTTAGTAGCTTCACCGCCGTATGTTAGGCATATCCCCAAAAAGATATTAGCACATCAAAAAAGCTCGTCATGGAACATACCATGTCTAAAAAGGTATGGTTTCTTCTCTTGACTACCCCATTATGTTGGGATGTGCCGAGTGGAGTCTACTAAGAGAGAATCCCATTCTTTTTTAGATAATCTAAAAATTCGATACTTAAACATTCTCCCTCTTGATTCAATTGAAAAGCTTTAATACTAAGTCCCTTTTTCTTTTCTACTTTATTCCTATACATTTTGAACTTTTCAAAGTTTTCGGATTTGTACTTCAAAAGATACACATATCTAAATCGACTAAAATCATCGATGAAGGCGATAAAGTAGGAATAGCCTCCTATCACACTAACTCTTAGTGGGCCACAGACATCTATATGGATCAAATCTAAAGGACTTGTGGTGCACTTTATTTGTCTTACAAAAATAGCTTTGGTTATTTTTCCCTTCAAAAAAAACTCATAAGTATGAAGAACCTCAATGCTACTAACATTTAGTGCTTTGAGAGTTCCTAACTTGTTCATCCAATTTTCAGAGATATGTCCAAGTATTGTATGTCATGAAATGGCAACTTCTCGGTTATTTAATTTTTTTTAACTTAAATAAATGTACTTCAATGAAGGTTGAGAATCAATTATATATATTATGTTACTTAATGTACCTTGTGCAATTAAAGAAGTCTTTAATGCTCTCAATATCCTATTTGATATAGAAAAAACATATCTTTCATTATCAAGAATGGGAACAAAAATAATGTTCTTAACAAGATTAGGCACACAATAACTCGATAACTCTTTAGACCATGGCTGCAACTCTTGCTCTATTTTCTAGACAGAGGATCATATCCCCTTTATTAAGAGTATTTCTTCTTTCTATCCCTTATCATGAATTACATAGGTGAGAACTATTGGAATAGTACCCTACAAGCTAATAAGATTAGTCTTGTATAAAGTATTACTTAGTAAAATAATCTTGACTGAATGATATTCGCTATATGGATATCTTCATCTTATGCTCTATTATACTTCACTTACATTTGTGTTAAGCCCTTAGATCACCTAAGATTGCGAAACTTGGTTTGGTGATCATAGTATATGTCTCACACAGTTGTGATCTTAAAGCTTTCAAGTCATAGGATCTTATGAGATGAGGCATCTAAGATCCATATAGGTTTGCACTAATGAGGCATAAATCCAAGGGTTGGAGATTGCCCTATTCCATGAACAACTATATGAGATACAGGTGCATGTTATTGGGTACTTATTAGAGAACAAGGCATTGAAAACCCATCAAAGAATTTGCTAGACAGCAGAAGTGGCAAGGCAGTAGTGGTTAGTTCTCTTGCTTACGCTAGTGCATATTACTAGTCCTCTAACCTAAGAATCCATGGTAATCTTATGTCCGATCCTCATGCTTTAACTTATCCTTGACCACGTAGTAAGGCTTTTAGGTTGAGATTGGGTATAAGCTACTTGGCATGGAAGTTTGTGAAATACAAGATAGAATTTGACTCCTCTCTATTGTAAAGAGTGAGTACATCTCCTCTATGTTCTATAATAATTGATTCTTAGAAATCCTTGCACAAAGTGGTGTGACAATTTGAAAAAAGAGTTTTTCAAAATGAGGTCATACAAATAGAATTGAACATTGAGAATAGAGACATAGTATTGAGGCTATTTGGGTGTCGATAAATATCTTATCATAGGCCTCTTTTGGGATATTAGAGACAAAAAGACTCTTTGCATGGCACGCATAAAGCAATGATGGTTTTTCAAAACATTCATTTCAGCTAATTCGTTAGGCTCCATGGGCTTAAGATTGGATATCGATCATGGAGATTAGGTAATCTTTAATTAATGAGATTAATTAAATTGAGTCAATTAGTTTAAAAGGAGTTTTAAACTATAATGAATATAAGATATTCAAAAGTCACAGGGAGTTGTGAGCCTATGTCCAATGAATGGTAGAACTTATTAGATGACACACAAAATTTAATTAGCTTCATAATTGATGGAGAGAATTTTATAAGGAGTTGGAAAAGGGATCTTTCCTAATGGATCGAATTTTGGTTCCAAGTTTGAAGGTCAATTTTGGCTTGATTGATTTAAGTGTTAAATTAATCGACTAATTTAAGAGTTAAATTAGACCAATAATTATGGAGTTAATTATTTGGTGCCAACACAACCATCAATTGATCAAATTAATTTAAGAAGTTAAGTTAACAAATTTAGCTTAAGGAGTTAAGCTAGTTTAACTTAAAGAGTTAAGTCAAAACATAATTAATTAAATTAAAGAGTTTAATTTGATTAACTAGGAGGAATGAGTTTTGAAGAGAAGACTTAAATGAGTTTTCAGATGGAATCTTAATTCATTTAAAATGAGATTCCAAATATAATTAAGAAGTAAATGAAATTTAAATGAAATTTGGATTCTTTTTTGCCACCTAAGCAACCCCTTGGCCGCCCTCCCCCCTCATGGAATGTGTGATGCCACCATAGAAGCCACAATTCCATATCTACATATAGATATAGTGAGGGCTCGGCCAGGGAGAGAAAAAGTTTGCTTTAGGTGTGAATAATTAGATTCTTTATTTCTCTCTAATATAACCACTTTTACATGCTAACATATCTTAAGTTGAGGGCTTAGCTTCTTTCTTCTTTCTTCTACCAATTTTTAGTCTTCTTGATTATCAATTTTCTAGTCCTATTCTAGCTTTTGGACTAGAGAACAAGAAAGTCTCATTGGTGTGTGAGCTTTTTTCAACAGAGGCAAGATGTGTGGCTTGCTCTATTTCTAGAGATCTACCTACAAAAGATTTGATTTAGTGATTTTCTCCCAGATGTTCCAAATAGCCTATTAATCTAAATGTTTTACTGGAGGTTCTCCAATGTTTTGGCTATCTTCAGTAATTTTTCTAGAATTTTTTTATGCAATTTGGTAAGGCGATCATTGTAATCCTTTTGTTGTGCCACGAGCAGGTAGATTCTAGAACTAGTGAAATGTTCACTTATTTCTTCTCGAATTTGCTAATTAAGGTAATCTCCCTATCTAAATATGAATCCAAGGCATAATTTAACCCCTATTTTTCTTGTAAGCATGATTATTTTATGTTTTGAAGTTTTGATTATAGATCCTAGTACCTATCTAGTTTTCAAGTAGTATTGGAGCTTCAATCATGCTTAGATTTGGATTTTGTTTGGTTGATTGATTCATGTGATGGATTGATCATTATCATCATATTCTTGATTCAATTGATGGATTGGAGAATTTTGTTAATTTTCATGTAGCTACTTGATTGATGAATTGAAAGCATGCTATTATGTAATTTAAGTGTTAATTCATGTAGTTAGTATGTTTTAATTCATAGTGATTAATGTTGAATGGCGATTTGGCATTAATTGATGATATATGTTAATATAGCATGTTGATTTATGACTGAAAGAGTTTTAGTCTATTTTGGATCCAATGTGATTGGAATTATGTTAGAAATTATTTAAAGAATTTGATTCTTACGTTTTCTAATTTTTGAAAACATATTTGAGCACTTGAATTTCTAGTTTTAAAAAGTGTTTGGAATTTGAAAATAAATCTGAAATGTGTGTTATAATGTTAAGAACATGTGTTAAAATTGTTGGTGCACAAAAGATAAGTGGTGGACACACTTGGCAAGCCATGAAGCCCCAAAGACAAGGTTGTCGGCAACCCCCAGGCATTGGCTAGGCAGAATGCACACGTTGTGCACACAAGCTGCCCAGTCATGCGCCAAGGGCTGCCAAGCAATCCAATTTTAGGGGTATTTGGTGAGTTTTGAGTTGTTTTCTCAACTCGTTTGATGCTCAATAAGTTTTTGCACTATACACATTAGTTGCACAAGTGTTGTACTATGTCTCAAAGTTATGTTTGACATATTTGAATGCTTTTGAAATTTGATTAAAGTTGGTCTCCTATTAATACCACAAGTGTTATGGTTGGTTCAATTATTTGTTTATGCGATAAGCATTTAGTTGTTGGAATTAATTGTTAATTCTAGATTTATTTATTGTTCATTTAATTGTTGAATGAATGATGAATGAATGGGGATGATCGTGAGCCTTTTAAATTGATTTTATTTATTTCAAAGTTGTTAAAATGGTTTGTATTAAATGGGGCTTGAATGTCTCTTGTTCTATCTTGTAAAAGTTATGAGAGTAAAACCACTAGGTGTGAGGATTTTCATTTCATGTAACTATTGCATGGAGCAAGGAGTCTTATGGAGGCATGGAGGCCAATTGAGGACCTATGAATGCATGGGATACACTCATGTAATTGTTTACTTTAATTCAACTCACTTAAAATCAATCAAAGTGATGTACTCATGGTTCTAAGTGCATCAATTTGTTGGGCTTATGGTCATCCCATTCCAAGAGCATGCTAAGCTATTTACTTATTTATGCTTTCCATATCCTATTGATATGTGAGATGCTTGGTCAAGATATAGATAACCTAAATAAGAAGATAAAATGATGAGAGCTTTGAGAGCAAAAATCCTCCAGTTAGAACATCTAATTATTTTCAAATATTAAGTCAAAATAAATATAAATTAAAATATTTTTAATTATTTCAAGCCTTCTACCAATAGTGTATGCCATGATGATGCTACCGATTTTATGTGAGGTACTCAGTCAAGGGGGTTATACTTAGAAGGAAAACTATGAGCATACATTTGGTATGAGATACACCTTTAACTTGGGTACCCTCACGCATTGGCACTTGATCATAAGGGATGTCGTGAGGCCGTCTTGAGATAAAGTATGGTTGTTGGGTTTGACTTAACATTAGTGGTATAGATGGCACATAGTCATATGGGTCTATATGAAAAGTGAGGTAAAATATATCAAGAGTTGCATGAGATGCAATTAGCAAAAGTTGCTTACCCTTCGATTGCTCGTGGATGGCATTCGATCATAGGGTTCCATAAGCAAATCATTAGGGTCTTGATTCTCACTAGGAAATACGATTTCTCAATTTCTTCTTGGGGCTGAAGGATTTGATAAAATAGTGGCAAAAAAATATGCTTGAAAGACCATGAACATATTTTTTTTTATCAAACTCAATCACATGCTTATTCACTTTTTTTTTTCGCCTCGTGTAGATTTTTTGAAATCTTCAACAAACAAATAGCTAAATATCCACTCACAAGCATTTTGTAAACCAATAAACTCACCGAGTCTAACTTCCAAGATTGGTTGAGAAACTTTAAGATAATTCTTAACTCCGATAAGAAGACAAATGTTCTTGATCAAAGTCCACCAAACACTTTGGGTGATGATGCAACCAATGATGTTTGGGAAGTGTTCACAAAATTTGTGGATAATGATCTACAAGTTAGATTGGTCATGTTGGCATCTATGACCATTGAGCTCTAAAAGACTCATGAGCACATGAAACTTGCTTCTGAGATCTATTCGCACCTACAAGAGTTGTATGGTGTTCAAACGAGACATAAAAAGTTCACTTTATCTAAAGAGCTCTTTAGGATAAGGAAGAGTGAAGGGACTAGTGTCCATGATCATGGACTAAAGATGATTGGACACATCAAAAAGCTTGGATAGCTTGATGTGATCATGGATACTAATCTTTACATGGTTTTTATCCTTCAATCATTGCCACCCTTATTCGACCAATTCATTGTGAACTTTAATATGTCCAAGCAAATGGTTATAATCAATACATTGGTGAACATGTTAGTGTCTGTA
The DNA here is from genome assembly GCA_014898725.1 of Jacaranda copaia. Taxonomy (NCBI): domain Eukaryota; kingdom Viridiplantae; phylum Streptophyta; class Magnoliopsida; order Lamiales; family Bignoniaceae; genus Jacaranda; species Jacaranda copaia. The sequence goes on along the minus strand of JACGDI010001558.1, from coordinate 132,125 downwards.
GAGATAACAATGAGAAAAGTAAAACCTCTTATGATGGCTTCCTCCTCTAATTCAAAAAGTCCCAGCGGCCCTAGAAAGAGAGGTAAGAGAAATAAGAGTTCTTTCTCGAAAAGAGAGCAATCTAAGAAGAGTTCTAGGAGAGTTAAGAAGATGGTTAAAATCGATGCAAATTGTTTCAATTGTAGTGAAAAGAGCCATTAGAAAAGAAACCACAAAGCTTACCAAACTATTCTAAAGAAAGGTATATATTTCTTTAAGGTACATTTGATGACTAATTCTTCCTCATGGGTACTTAATACCACATGTGGTTCTCATCTCTGTAATACCTTAAGGGAATGGAAAGAAGAAGGAGTCTATGAAAAGGGGATATAATCCTCGGCCTTCAAAATAGAGCAAGAATTGTAGCCAAGGTCCAAGGCGCAGCAACACTAGACTTAGGAAATTCTTATATTGTTCTTAATCCAATTTACTATGAACGTAATCTTGTTAAGAACACTATTTCAAATCCTATTTTGCATAATGAAGGATCTAATTTTTCAATTTCGAATAGGAAGTTGAAAACATTAAGGAATGGTTCTTTAATTGCACAAAATACATTAGTTAATGGATTATACATGCTTGATTTTCCAATTCCTCTAATGCACACTCAAACTAATAAGATAAAGCTATATATCTAAGAAGATGCCATTTTGTGGCATGCAAGACTTGGCCATATCTTTAAGAATAGGATGAGCACATTAAAAGCTCTTAAAGCACTAAACGTTAGTAGCATTAAGGACCTTCCCACTTGCGAATCTTGTTTAAAGGGAAAAATGAGGAAGGCTCCCTTTGTAGGAGAAATGTAGTGATCCATAAGTCTTTTGAATTTGATCTATACAGACATTTGTGGACAACTAAGGGTTAAGGAGAGAGGTGGCTATTCTTACTTCATCACTTTCATCGATGACCATAATCAGTATGAACATGTGTATCTTATGAAGCACAAGTTTGAGGTTTTTGAAAAGTTTTAAGAGTATAAGAATGAAGTAGAAAAGTAGAAAGGACTTAGTATTAAAGCCCTTCAATAGGATCAAAAAGGAAAATACTTAAGTGTTGAATTATTAGATTATCTTAAAGAGAATGGAATTTTATCTCAATGGACTCAACCAGCACACCCCAACTTAATGGAGTAATTGAGAGGAGAAACTATACCTTGTTAGACATGGTACATACCATGATAAATTTTACTGATGTACCCATATCCTTTTGGAGATACGCCATAGAAACGACTGTGAGGCTACTAAATGTAATATCTTCAAAGTTGGTGCCAAAAACACCATATGAGATATGACATGGCAAAGCATCATTTTGCCACTATCTAAAGGTTTGGGGATCTCCCACCTACATGAGATGAATAGTAGAGGATAAATTAGATAGTAGATCCATTTTATGCAAGTTTGTGGGATACCCTAGAGGGCTTATAGGCTATTACTTCTATGATCTCTCAGAACAAAAGGTGTTTATCTTGAGGAACACATATTTTTTGGAAAATAATTTTTATTGGATAGAAAAGGTGTTGTCTTTAAGCTTGATAAGTTCAAGATGATCAAGAAATCCCACAAGTGGTGGAAACAACAAAATTGCAAATAGTTAGTACACAACTTCTAAGATGGTCGGAACCAATCGAGAAGCAATCTAAAAAGTTCAAATTTCTTCATGAGATAGGTCAATTAGTAGAGGATTTGAAGACCTATGAGGAAGCTATGTTCGACATAGATTCAGGATATTGGCTTGATGCCTTGGGATCCCAAATAGACTCTATGTACTCAAATAAAGTATTAACTTTGATAGATCTACCAAAAGGAATAGTTTCTATTGGTTGCAGGTGAATCTATAAGTAAAAGCTTAGAGTAGATGAAGAAGTAGTGGCTTTTAAAATGCGACTAATGGAAAAAGGTTACACTCAAAGATCCGATGTCAATTTTGAGGAAACCTTTTCATTGATTACTATGCCTAAGTCCATTCAAATTTTACTAGCCATAGCTGCATATTATGACTATGAGATATGGAAAATGAATGTGAAAATCACTTTCCTCAATACTGATATTGAAGAAGAAATTTACATGGATCAACCACAAGGTTTTACATCCATGAGAGTGAGCAAAAGGTTTGCAAGCTCCAAAGGTCCATTTATGAACTCAAATAAGCATCCGAGAGTTGGAACATACGTTTTGACAAAACAGTCAAATTTTTTGGCTTCATTAAAAATATGTACAAACCATGTATGTATAAGAGGGCTAGTAGGAGTTCAGTACAATTTATTGTGCTTTATATTGATGACATCCTTCCCATTGGAAATGAGGTAGGAATGTTAGACTGCACTAAAGTATGATTATTTACATAATTCTCTATAAAGGATTTGGGATAAGCATTTTACGTATTGGGAATACGTATGCACCCAGCTAAGGTGGGCAATATGCTGGTCAAGGTCGTGCCTTGATTTTAGCTCCCTTTTGTGACCAAAAGTGTATTGTTTCACATGTAATGGATGCGCAAGTGTTGTGCAAGCTCTCTAATCTATGTTTGACATATTAATGCAATCTCAAATCTTGTTAAAGTTAATCTCCTATTGTTGCAAAAATAGGATGCGTAAATAATATGCGTGTTTTTACTTGGCCAGTTAATTGTTTATATGATAAGCATTTAATTGTTGGAGTTGAATGTCAATTCTTGGTTTATTTGTTATTCATTTAATTGTTAAATAAATGAAGAATGATGAATGAATAGGGTTGATCATGAACCTTTAATATTGATTTTATTTATTTCAATTTGTTGAAAAGTTTTATTTGGCCTTAATGTTTTTTGCACAATTTTTGATCCAATTAGATTATATATAACTGGAAATTTTTGGGATAATGTGATTCTCACTTTAATTTGATCTTTGAAGCATGTCTGAGAACTTGTTTTTTTAGATTTATTAATTTTTTAAATCTTAGATTACGTCTAAATTGAGTGAAAATAATGTTTAGAAGTTGTTCTAAAAGTTTAGTGCACAAAAAGTAGAGCAAAGTGGTGCAAAGGTTGCCTAACATCCATGGCCAAACAATTGCCCTACCTAATCAGAAGCAGACACGCCTTGTGAACACCTGCAATGCTGTTGTGCACCCAACCCAGGCGGGCAATATGCTGGTCAATGTCTTGCCTTGATTTTAGCTCTCTTTTGTGCTCAAAAGTGTATTGTTTCACACATAATGAATGCATACGTGTTGTGCAAGCTCTCTAATCTATGCTTGACATATTAATGCTATCTTAATTCTTGTTAAAGTTAATCTCCTATTGTTGCCAAAATAGAATGCATAATATTATGCATGTTTTTGCTTGCCCAGTTAATTGTTCATATGATAAGCATTTAATTGTTGGAGTTGAATCTTAATTCTTGGTTTATTTGTTGTTCATTTAATTGTTAAATAAATGATGAATGATGAATGAATATGGATGATCATGAACCTTTAACGTTGAATTTATTTATTTCAAGTTGTTGAAAAGTTTTATTTGGCCTTAAATTTTTTAGGCCATTTTTGGGTCCAATTAGATTAGATATAATTGGAAATTTTTGGGACAATGTGATTCTCCCTTTAATTTGATTTTTGAAGCATGTTTGAGCCCTTGTTTTTTCAGATTTACAAATTATTTAAATCTTAGATTACATCTACATTATGTAAAAATAATGTATAGCAGTTGTTCTAAAAGTTTGGTGCACAAAGGGTTGAGCAAAGTGGTGCAAAAGTTGCCTAATACCCATGGTCAAACAATTGCCCTACCTAATTGGCAACAGACACGCCTTGTGAACACCTACAATGCTATTGTGCACCTTGCCCTGGCGGGCAATATGCTGGTCAACGTCCTGCCTTGATTTTAGCTCCCCATTGTGACCAAAAGTGTACTGTTTCACACATAATGGATGCACAGGTGTTGTGCAAGCTCTCTAGTCTGTGTTTGACTTATTAATGCTATCTTAAATCTTGTTAAAGTTATTCTTCTATTGTTGCAAAAATAGGATGCAAAAATATTTTGCATGTTTTTGCTTGGCCAATTAATTGTTTATATGATAAGCATTTAACTGTGGAGTTGAATTTCAATTCTTGGTTTATTTGTTGTTCATTTAATTGATAAATAAATGATGAATGATGAATGAATCAAGATAATCATGGAACTTTAATATTGATTTTATTTATTTCAAGTTGTTGAGGAGTTTTATTTGGCCTTAATTTTTTTTTCATCATTTTTGGATCCAATTAGATTATATATAATTGGAAATTTTTGGGACAATGTGATTCCCCCTTTAATTTGATTTTTGAAGCATGTTTGAGCCCTTATTTTTTCAGATTTATAAATTATTTGAATCTTAGATTACATCTAAATTGTGTGAAAATAATGTTTAGAAGTTGTTTTGAAAGTTTAGCGCACAAAATGTTGAGAAAAGTGGTGCAAAAGTTGCCTAACACCCCTAACCAAACAATTGCCCTACCTAATCTACAGCAGACATGCCTTGTGAACACCTGCAATGACGTTGCGCACCCAGCCCAGGTGGGCATTATGCTTGTCAACGTCTTGCCTTGATTTTAGCTCCATTTTGTGACCAAAGGTGAATTGTTTCACTCATAATAGATGCACAGGTGTTATGCTAGCTCTCTAATCTATGTTTGACATATTAATGCTATCTCAAATCTTGTAAAAGTTATTCTCCTATTGTTGCAAAAATAGCCTGCATAAATATTATGCAAGTTTTTGCTTGGCCAGTTAATTGTTCATATGATAAGATTTAATTTTGGGAGTTGAATGTTAATTCTTGGTTTATTTGTTGTTTATTTAATTGTTAAAAAAAGGATGAATGAAGAATGAATAGGGATGATCATGTACCTTTAATATTGATTTTATTAATTTCATGTTGTTGAAAAGTTTTATTTGGCCTTAATTTTTTTAGGTCATTTTCGGATCCAATAAGATTAGATAAAATTAGAAATTTTTAGGACAATGTGACTATCCCTCTAATTAGATTTTTGAAGCATGTTTGAGCCCTTGTTTTTTTAGATTTATAAATTGTTTAAATCTTATATTAAATCTAAATTGTGTGAAAACAATGTTTAGAAATTGTTCTAAAAGTTTGGTGCACAAAAGGATGAGCAAAGTGAGGTAAAAGTTGCCTAACACCCATGTCCAAACAATTGCCCTACTTAATCAGCAGCAAACACGCCTTGAGAACACCTGCAATGCTATTGCGCACCCAGCCCAGGCGGGCAATATGCTGGTCAAGGTCTTGCCTTGATTTTAGCTCCCTTTTGTGACCAAAAGTGCATTGCTTCACACATAATGGATGCACAGTTGTTGTGCAAGCTCTCTAATCTATGTTTAACATATTAATGCAATCTTAAATCTTCTTAAAGTTAATCTCCTATTGTTGCAAAAATAGGAAGCATAAATATCATGCATGTTTTCGCTTGGCCAATTAATTGTTTATATGATAAGCATTTAATTGTTGGAGTTGAATGTCAATTCTTGGTTTAATTGTTAAATAAATGATGAATGATGAATGATGAATGAAAAGGGATGATCATGAACCTTTAATATTGATTTTATTTATTTCAAGTTGTTGAAACGTTTTGTTTGGCCATAATTTTTTTTACTCATTTTTGGATCCAATTAAATTATAAATAAATGGAAATTTTTGGGACAACGAGATTCTCACTTTAATATGATTTTTGAAGCATGTTTGAGCCCTTGTTTTGTTAGATTTATAAATTGTTTAAATCTTATATTACATCTAAATTGACTGAGAATAATGTTTAGAAGTTGTTCTAAACGTTTGGTGCATAAAAGGTTGAGCAAAGTGGTGCAAAAGTTGTCTAACACCCTTGGCCAAACAATTGCCCTACCTAATCAGCAACAGACACGCCTAGTGAGCACATGCAATGCTATTGGGCACCCAGCCCAGGTGAGCAATATGCTGGTCAAGGTCTTGCCTTGATTTTGGCTCCCTTTTGTCACCAAACCTATATTATTTCACACATAATGGATGCACAGGTATTGCGCAAGCTCTCTAATCTATGTTTGACATATTAATGCTATCTTAAATCTTGTTAAAGTTAACCTCCTATTGTTGCAAAAACAGGATGCATAAATATTATACATGTTTTTGCTTGGCCAGTTAATTGTTTATATGATCAGCATTTAGTTGTTGGAGTTGAATGTCAATACTAGGTTTATTTGTTGTTCATTTAAATGTTAAATAAATGATGAATGATGAATGAATAGGGATGATCATGTACCTTTAATATTGATTTTATTTATTTCAAGTTGTTGAATAGTTTTATTTCGCCTTAAATGTTTTTAGTCATTTTTGGATCCAATTAGATTAGATATAATTGGAAATTTTTGGAACAATGTGATTCTCGCTGTAATTTCACTTTTGAAGCATGTTTAAGAGCATGTTTTTTCAGATTTATAAATTGTTTAAATCTTAGATTACATCTACATTATGTGAAAATAATGTTTAGAAGTTGTTTTAAAAGTTTGGTGCACAAAAGGTTGCGCAAAGTGGGGCAAACATTGCCTAACATCTATGACCAAACAGTTGCCCTGCCTAATCAGCAGTAGACAAGCCTTGTGAACACCTGCAATGCTGTTGTGCACCCAGCCCAGACGTGCAATATGCTTGTCAAGGTCATGCTTTGATTTTGGCTCCCTTTTCTGACCAAAAGTGTATTGTTTCACACATAATGGATGCACAGTTGTTGTGCAAGCTCTCTAATCTATGTTTGACATATAAATGCTATCTTAAATCTTGTTAAAGTTAATCTCCTATTGTTGCAAAAATAGGATACATAAATATCATGCATGTTTTCGCTTGGCCAATTAATTGTTTATATGATAAGCATTTAATTGTTGGAGTTGAATGTCAATTCTTAGTTTATTTGTCGTTCATTTAATTGTTATATAAATGATCAATGATGAATGAGTAGGTATGATCATGAACCTTTAATATTGATTTTACTTATTTCAAGTTGTTGAAAAGTTTTGTTTGACCTTAATGTTTTTTGCTGATTTTTGGATCCAATAAAATTATAAATAATAGGAAATTTTTGGGACAACGCGATTCTCGCTTTAATTTGATTTTTGAAGCATGTTTGTGCCCTTGTTTGTTCAAATTTATAAATTGCTTAAATCTTAGATTACATCTACATTATGTGAAAATAATGTTTAGAAGTTGTTTTAAAAGTTTGGTGCACAAAAGGTTGCGCAAAGTGGGGCAAACGTTGCTGCACCTATGACCAAACAATTGCCCTGCCTAATCAGTAGTAGATAGGCCTTGTGAACACCTGGAATGCTGCTGTGCACCCAGCCCAGACGTGCAATATGCTTGTCAAGGTCATGCTTTGAGTTTGGCTCCCTTTTCTGACCAAAAGTGTATTGTTTCACACATAATGGATGCACAGTTGTTGTGCAATCTCTCTAATCTATGTTTGACATATAAATGCTATCTTAAATCTTGTTAAAGTTAATCTCCTGTTGTTGCAAAAATAGGATACATAAATATCATGCATGTTTTCGATTGGCCAATTAATTGTTTATATGATAAGCATTTAATTGTTGGAGTTGAATGTCAATTTTTGGTTTATTTGTCGTTTATTTAATTGTTATATAAATGATCAATGATGAATGAGAAGGGATGATCATGAACCTTTAATATTGATTTCCCTTATTTCAAGTTGTTGAAAAGTTTTGTTTGGCCTTAATTTTTTTTGCTGATTTTTGGATCCAATAAAATTATAAATAAATGGTAATTTTTGGGACAATGAGATTCTCGCTTTAATTTGATTTTTGAAGCATGTTTGAGCCCTTGTTTTTTCAGATTTATAAATTGTTTGAATCTTAAATTACATCTAAATTGAGTGAAAATAATGTTTAGAAGTTGTTCTAAAAGTTTGGTGCACAAAAGGTTGAGCAAAGTGGTGTGAAAGTTGCCTAACACCCTTGGCCAAACAATTGCCCTACCTAATCAGCAGCAGACACACCTTGTGAGCACATGCAATGCTGTTGTGCAGCCATCCCAGGCGAGCAATATGCTGGTCAAGGTCTTGCCTTGATTTTGGCTCCCATTTGTCACCAAATGTGTATTGTTTAACACATAATGGATGCACAGGTGTTGTGCAAGCTCTCTAATCTATGTTTGACATATTAATGCAATCTTAAATCTTGTTAAAGTTAATCTCCTGTTGTTGCAAAAATAGAATGCATAAATATTATGCATGTTTTTGCTTGGCTAGTTAATTATTTATATGATATGCATTCGGTTGTTGGAGTTGAATATCAATACTAGGTTTATTTGTTGTTCATTTAAATATTAAATAAATGATGAATGATGAATGAATAGGGATGATCATGTACCTTTAATATTGATTTTATTTATTTCAAGTTGTTGAATAGTTTTATTTCGCCTTAATTGTTTTTGGTCATTTTTGGATCCAATTAGATTAGATATAACTGGAAATTTTTGGGACAATGTGATCCTCGCTGTAATTTGACTTGTGAAGCATGTTTAAGAGCATGTTTTTTCAGATTTATAAGTTGTTTAAATCTTAAATTACATCTACATTGTGCGAAAATAATGTTTAGAAGTCATTCTAAAAGTTTGGTGCACAAAAGGTTGAGCAAAGTGGGGCAAACATTGCCTATCACCCATGACCAAACTATTGCCCTACCTAATCAGCAGCAGATATGCCTTGTGAACACCTGCAATGCTGATGTGCATGTAGCCCAGACGTGCAATATGCTTGTCAAGGTCTTGCCCTGATTTTGGCTCCCTTTTGTGATCAAAAGTGTATTGTTTCACACATAATGGATGCACTAGTGTTGTGCAAGCTCTCTAATCTATGTTTGACATATTAATGCTATCTTAAATCTTGTTAAAGTAAATCTCTTGTTGTTGCAAAAATTGGATGCATAAATATTGTGCAAGTTTTTGGTTGGCCAGTTAATTGTTTATATGATAAGCATTTAATTGTTGGAGTTGAATGTCAATTCTTGGTTTATTTGCTGTTTATTTAATTGTTAAACAAATGATTAATTATGAATGAATAGGGATGATCATGAACCTTTAATATTGATTTTATTTATTTCAAGTTGTTGAAGAGTTTTATTTGGCCTTAATTTTTATTTTGGTTTTTTTTGGATCCAATTAGATTAGATATATTTGGAAATTTTTGGGACAATGTGATTCTCACTTTAATTTGAATTTTGAAGCATGTTTGAGCCCTTATTTTTTCAAATTTATAAATTGTTTAAATCTTAGATTACATTGACATTGTGTGAAAATAATGTTTAGAAGTTGTTCTAAATGTTTGGTGTGCAAAAGGTTGAGTGAAGTGGAGCAAAGGTTGCCTAACACCCATGCCCAAACAATTGCCCTACCTAATCAGCAACATACATGCCTTGTGAACACCTGCAATGAAGTTGTGTACCCAACCCAAGTGGGTAATATGCTAGTCAAGGTTTTGCCTTGATTTTAGCTCCCTTTTGTGACCAAAATTGTATTATCACATAATGGATGCACAAGTGTTGTGCAAGCTCTCAAATCTATGTTTCACGTATTAATGCTATTTAAAATCTTGTTAAAGTTAATCTCCTATTGTTGCAAAAATTGGATGCATAAATATTATGCATGTTTTTGCCTAGCAAGTTAATTGTTTATATGATAAGCATTAAATTTTTGGTGTTGAATGTCAATTCTTGGTTTATTTGTTGTTCATTTAATTGTTAAATAAATGATGAATGACGAATGAATAGGGACGAACTTGAAACTTTAATATTGATTCTATTTATTTCAAGTTGCTGAAAAGTTTTATTTGGCCTTAATTTGTTTTGGTCATTTTCGTATCCAATTAGATTAGATATAATTGGAAATTTTTGGGCCAATGCGAATCTCGCTTTAATATGATTTTTTCAAAATTATAAATTGTTTAAATCTTAGATTACATCTACATTGTGTGAAAATAAAGTTTAGAAGTTGTTCTAAAAGTTTGGTGCAAAAAAGGTTGAGCAAAGTAGTGCAAAAGTTGCCTAACACCGGTGGCCAAACAATTGCCCTACTTAATCAGCAGGAGACACGCCTTGTGAACACCTGCAATGCTGTTGTGCACCTAGCCCAAGCGGGCAATATGCTGGTCAAAGTCTTGCCCTGATTTTAGCTCCCTTTTGTGACCAAAAGTGTATTGTTTCACATATAATGGATGCACAGGAGTTGTGTAAGCTCTATAATCTATGTTTAACATATTAACGCTACCTTAAATCTTGTTGAAGTTAATCTCCTATTGTTGCAGAAATACGATGCATAAATATTATGCAAGTTTTTGCTTGGCCAATAAATTGTTTATATGATAAGAATTAAATTGTTGGTGTTGAATGTCAATTCTTGGTTTATTTGTTGTTCATTTAATTGTTAAATAAATGATGAATGACGAATGAATAGGGAAGACCTTGAAACTTTAATATTGATTTTATTTATTTCAAGATGTTGAAAAGTTTTATTTGGCCTTAATTTGTTTTGCTCATTTTTGGATCCAATTAGATTAGATACAATTTGAAATTTTTGGGCAAATGCGAATCTCACTTTAATATAATTTTTTCAAATTTATAAATTGTTTAAATCTTAGATTACATCTACATGGTGTGAAAATAATGTTTAGAAGTTGTTTCGAAAGTTTAGCGCACAAAAGGTTGAGCAAAGTGGTGCAAAAGTTGCCTAACACCCCTGGCCAAACAATTGTCCTACCTAATCAGTTGCAGACATACCTTGTGACCACCTGCAATGCGGTTGCGCACCCAGCACAGACGGGCAATATGTTGGTCAACGTCTTGTGTTGATTTTTGCTCCATTTTGTGACCAAAAGTGAATTGTTTCACTCATAATAGATGCACAGGTGTTGCGCTGGCTCTCTAATCTATGTTTGACTTATTAATGATATCTTAAATCTTGTTAAAGTTAATCTCCTACTGTTGCAAAAATAGGATGCATAAATATTATGCAAGTTTTTACTTGGCCAGTTAATTGTTTATATGATAAGCATTTAATTTTTGGAGTTGAATGTCAATTCTTTGTTTATTTGTTGTTCATATAATTGTTAAATAAATTATGAATGATGAATGAATAGGGACGATCTTGAACCTTTAATATTGATTTTATTTATTTCAAGTTGTTGAAAAGTTTTATTTGGACTTAATTTTTTCTTTTGTCATTTTTGGATCCAATTATATTAGATATAATTGGAAATTTTTTTGGACAATGTGATTCTCCCTTTAATTTGATTTTTGAAGCATGTTTGAGATCATGTTTTTTTAGATTTATAAATTGTTTGAATCTTAGATTACATCTACATTGTGTGAAAATAATGTTTAGAAGTTGTTCTGAAAATTTAGTACACAAAAGGTTAAGCTAAGTGGTGCAAAAGTTGCCTAACACCCATGGCCAAACAATTGCCCTACCTAATAAGCAGCAGACATGCCTTGAGAACACCTACAATGCTGTTGCGTACCCAGCCCAAGCAGGCAATATGCTGGTCAAGGTTTTACCTTGATTTTAGCTACCATTTGTGACCAAAATTGTATTGTTTCACACATAATGGATGCACAAGTGTTGTGCATGCTCTTAAATCTATGTTTCACGTATTAATGCTATCGAAAATCTTGTTAAAGTTAATCCCCTATTGTTGCAAAAATTGGATGCATAAATATTATGCAAGTTTTTGCATGGCCAGTTAATTGTTTATATGATAAGCATTAAATTGTTGGTGTTGAATGTTAATTCTTGGTTTATTTGTTGTTCATTTAATTATTAAATAAATGATGAATGACGAATGAATAGGGACGATCTTGAAACTTTAATACTGATTCTATTTATTACAAGTTGCCGAAAAGTTTTATTTGGCCTTAATTTTTTTTGTCATTTTTGGATCTAATTAGATTAGATATAATTGAAAATATTTGGGCCAATGCGAATCTCATTTTAATATGATTTTTTCAAATTTATAAATTGTTTAAATCTTAGATTACATCTACATGGTGTGAAAATAATGTTTAGAAGTTGTTTTGAAAGTTTGGCGCACAAAAGGTTGAGCAAAGTGGTGCAAAAGTTGCCTAACACCCCTGACCAAACAATTGTCCTACCTAATCAGTTGCAGACATGCCTTGTGACCGCCTGCAATGCGGTTGCGCACCCAGCACAGGCGGGCAATATGTTGGTCAACGTCTTGTGTTGATTTTTGCTCCATTTTGTGACCAAAAGTGTATTGTTTCACACATAATGCATGCACAGGTGATGTGCGAGCTCTCTAATCTATGTTTGACATATTAATGCTATCTTAAATCTTGTTAAAGTTAATCTCCTATTGTTGCAAAAAGAGGATGCATAAATATTATGCATGTTTTTGCTTGGCCAATTAATTGTTTATATGATAAGCATTTGATTGTTGGAGTTGAATGTCAATTCTTGGTTTATTTGTTGTTTATTTAATTGTTAAACAAATGATGAATGATGAATGAATAGGGATGATTATGAACTTTTAATATTGATTTTATTTATTTCAAATTGTTGAAGAGTTTTATTTGGCCTTAATTGTTTTTTGGTTATTTTTGGATCCAATTAGATTAGATATAATTGGAAATTTTTGGGACAATGTGATTCTCGCTTTAATTTGAATTTTGATGCAAGTTTGAGCCCTTGTTTTCTCAGAGTTTAAATCTTAGATTACATCGACATTGTGTGAAAATAATGTCTGGAAGTTGTTCTAAAAGTTTGGTGCGCAAAAGGTTGAGCGAAGTGGTTCAAAAGTTTCCTAACACCCATGTCCAAACAATTGCCCTACCTAATCAGCAGTAGACATGCCTTTTGAACACCTGCAATGCAATTGTGCACCTAGCCCAAGTGGGCAATATGCTAGTCAAGGTTTTGCCTTGATTTTAGCTCCCTTTTGTGACCAAAATTGTATTGTTTCACACATAATGGATGCACAAGTGTTGTGCATGCTCTCAAATCTATGTTTCACGTATTAATGCTATCGAAAATCTTGTTAAAGTTAATCCCCTATTGTTGCAAAAATTGATTGCATAAATATTATGCAAGTTTTTGCATGGCCAATAAATTGTTTATATGATAGGCATTAAATTGTTGGTGTTGAATGTTAATTCTTGGTTTATTTGTTGTTCATTTAATTGTTAAATAAATGATGAATGATGAATGAATAGGGACGATCTTGAAACTTTAATACTGATTCTATTTATTACAGGTTGCCGAAAAGTTTTATTTGGCCTTAATTGTTTTTTGTCATTTTTGGATCTAATTAGATTAGATATAATTGAAAATATTTGGGCCAATGTGAATCTCACTTTAATATGATTTTTTCAGATTTATAAATTGTTTAAATCTTAGATTACATCTACATTGTGTGAAAATAAAGTTTAGAAGTTGTTCTAAAAGTTTGGTGCACAAAAGGTTGAGCAAAGTGGTGCAAACGTTGCCTAACACCAGTGGCCAAACAATTGCCCTACCTAATCAGCAGCAGACACGCCTTGTGAACACCTGCAATGCTGTTGTGCACCTAGCCTAGGCGAGCAATATGCTGGTCAAAGTCTTGCCCTAATTTTAGCTCCCTTTTGTGACCAAAAGTGTATTGTTTCACATATAATGGAAGCACAGGATTTGTGCAAGCTCTCTAATCTATGTTTGACATATTAACGCTACCTTAAATCTAGTTGAAGTTAATCTCCTATTGTTGCAAGAATAGGATGCATAAATATTATGCATGTTTTTGCTTGGTCAGTTAATTGTTTATATGATAAGCATTTAGTTGTTGAAGTTGAATGTCAATTCTTGGTTTATTTCTTGTTCATTTAATTGTGAAATAAATGATGAATAATGAATGAATAGGGATGATCATGAACCTTTAATATTGATTTTATTTATTTCAAGTTGTTGAGAAGTTTTATTTAACCTTATTTTTTTTTGCTCATTTTTGGATCCAATTAGATTAGACAAAATTGCAAACTTTTGGGACAATGTGATTCTCGCTTTAATTTGATTATTGAAGCTTGTTTGAGCCCTTGCTTCTTCAGATTTATAAATTGTTTAAATCTTAGATTACATCTACATTATGTGAAAATAATGTTTAGATGTTGTTCTAAAAGTTTGGAGCACAAAAGATTGAGCAACGTGCTGCAAAAGTTGCCTAACACCTATGGCCAAACAATTGCCCTACTTAATCAGCAGCAGACACACCTTGAGAACACCTGCAATGCTGTTGCGCACCCAGCCAAGGTGAGCAATATGCTGGTCATCGTCTTGCCCTGATTTTAGCTCCCTTTTGTGACCAAAAGTGTATTGTTTCACACATAATGAATGCACAGGTGTTGTGCAAGCTCTCTAATCTATGTTTGACATATTAATGCTATCTTAAAGTTTGTTAAAGTTAATCTCCTATTGTTGCAAAAATAGGATGCACCAATATTATGCATGTTTTTGCTTGGCCAGTTAATTGTTTATTTGATAAGTATTTAATTGTTGAAGTTGAATGTCAATTCTTGGTCTATTTGTGGTTCATTTAATTGTTAAATAAATGTTGAATGATGAATGAATAGGGATGATCATGAACCTTTAATATTGATTTTATTTATTTCAAGTTGTTGAAAGTTTTATTTGGCCACAATTTTTTTTGGTCATTTTCGGATACAATTAGATTAGATATAATTGGAAAATTTTTGGACAATGTGAATATCGCAGTAATTAATTTTTTATGCATGTTTGACCACATGTTTTTTCAGGTTTATAAATTGTTTAAATCGTAGATTACTTCTACATCGTGTGAAAATAATGTTTAGAAGTTGTTCTAAAAGTTTGGTGCACAAAACATTTAGCAAAGTGGTGCAAAAGTTGCCCAACACCCATGGCCAAACAATTGCCCTACCTAATCAACTGCAGACACACCTGGTCAGCACCTGCAATGCTGTTCTGCACCCAGCCCAGGCGAGCAATATGCTGGTCAAGGTCTTGCCTTAATTTTGGCTCCCTTTTGTGACCAAAAGTGCATTGTTTCACACATAATGGATGCACTAGTGTTGTGCAAGCTCTCTAATCTATGTTTGACATAATAAATCTGTCCTAAATCTTGTCAAAGTTAATCTCATATTGTTGCAAAAATAGGACGCATAAATATTATGCATGTTTTTGCTTGGCCAGTTAATTATTTATATGATAAGCATTTAATTGTTGGAGTTGAATGTCAATTCTTGGTTTATTTGATGTTCATTTAATTATTAAATAAATGATGAATGATGAATGAATAGGAATGGTCATGTACCTTTGATATTGATTTTATTTATTTCAAGTTGTTGAAACGTTTTATTTGGCCTTAATTGTTTTTGGCCATTTTTGGATCCAATTAGATTAGTTATAATTGGAAATTCTTGGGACAATGTGATTCTCACTTCAATTTGATTTTTGAAGCGTGCTTGTGCCCTTGTTTTTTCATATTTATAAATTATTTAAATCTTAGATTGCATTTACATTGTGTGAAAATAATGTTTAGAAGTTGTTCTAAACATTTGGTGCACAAAAGGTTGAACAAAGTGGTGCAAAGGTTGCCTAACACCCATGACCAAACAATTACCCTACCTAATCAGCAGCAGACACGCCTTGTGAACACCTGCAATGCTGTTGTGTACCCAGCCCAGGTGAGCAATATGCTGGTCAAGGTCTTACCTTGATTTTGGATCCCTTTTGTGACCAAAAGTGTATTGTGCAATGCTGTTGTGCACCCAGTCCAGGCATGCAATATGTTGGTCAAGGTCTTTCCTCGATTTTGGCTCACTTTTGTCACCAAACGTGTATTGTTTCACACATAATGGATGCACAGGTGTTGCGCAAGCTCTCTAATCTATGTTTGACATATTAATGCTATCTTAAATCTTGTTAAAGTTATTCTCCTATTGTTGCAAAAATAGGATAAATAAATATTAAGCATGTTTTTGCTTGGCCAATTAGTTGTTTATTTGATAAGCATTTAATTGTTGGAGTTGAATGTTAATTCTTGGTTTATTTTTTGTTCATTCAATTGTTAAATAAATGATGAATGATGAATGAATATGGACGATCATGAACCTTTAATATTGATTTTATTTATTTCAAGTTGTTGAAATGTTTTGTTTGGCCTTAATTTTTTTTGCTCATTTTTGGATCCAATTAAATTATACATAAATGGAAATTCTTGGGACAATGAGATTCTCACCTTAATTTGATTTTTGAAGGATGTTTGAGCCCTTGTTTTTTCAGATTTATAAATTTTTTAAATCTCAGATTACATCTACATTGTGTGAAAATAATGTTTAGAAGTTGTTCTAAAGTTTGGCACACAAAAGGTAGAGCAAATTGGTGCAAACGTTGCCTAACACCCATGGCCAAACAATTGCCCTACTTAATCAGCTGCAAACATCCCTTGTGAACACCTGCAATTCGGTTACGCACCCAGCCCAGGCGGGCAATATGCTGGTCAAGGTCTTGCCTTGATTTTAGCTCTTGTTTGTGACCAAAAGTGTATTGTTTCACACATAATGGATGCACAGGTGTTGTGCAAGCTCTCTAATCTATGTTTAACATGCTAATGCTATCTTAACTCTTGTTAATGTTAATCTCCTATTGTTGCAAAAATAGGATGCATAAATATCATGTATGTTTTTGCTTGGCCAATTATTTGTTTATATGAAAAGAATTTAATTTTTAGAGTTGAATGTCAATTCTTGGTTTATTTGTTGTTCATTTAATTATTAAATAAATGATGAATGATGAAAGAAAAGGGATGATCATGTACCATTAATATTGATTTTATTTATTTCATGTTGTTGAAAAGTTTTATTTGGCCTTAATATTTTTAGATCATTTTCAGATCCAATTAGATTAGATATATTTGGAAATTTTTGAGACAATGTGATTCTTGCTTTAATTTTATTTTTGTAGCATGTTTGAGCCCTTGTTTTTTTAGATTTATAAATTGTTTAAATCTTAGATTACATCTACATTGTGTGAAAACAATGTTTAGAAGTTGTTCTAAAAGTTTGATGCCCAAAAGGATGAGCAAAGTGGGGCAAAAGTTGCCTAACACCCATGGCCAAACAATTGCCCTACCAAATCAGCAACAGACACGCCTTGCAAACACCTGCAAAGCTATTGCGCACCCAGCCCGGGTGAGCAATATGCTGGTCATGGTCCTGCCCTTATTTTGGCTCCCTTTTGTGGCCAAAAGTATATTGTTTCACATATAATGGATGCACGGGTGGTGTGCAAGCTCTTTAATCTATGTTTGACAGATTAATGCTATCTTAAATCTTGTCAAAGTTAATCTCCTATTGTTGCAAAACTAGGATGCATAAATATTATGAATGTTTTTGCTTGGCCATTTAATTGTTTATATGATAAGCATTTAATTGTTGGAGTTGAATGTCAATTCTTGGTATATTCGTTGTTCATTTAATTGTTAAATAAATGATGAATGATGACTCAATAGGGATGATCATGAACCTTTAATATTGATTTTATTTATTTCAAGCTGTTGAAAAGTTTTATTTAGACTTATTTTTTTTGGTCATTTTTGGATCCAACTAGATTAGATATAATTGGAAATTTTTGCGACAATGTGATTCACACCTTAATTAGATTTTTGAAGCATGTTTGAGCCCTTAGTTTTTCAGATTTATAAATTGTTCAAATATTAGATTACATCTACATTGTGTGAAAATTATGTTTAGAAGTTGTTCTAAAAGTTTGGTGCACAAATTATGTCTTGCCTTGATTTTGTCTCCCTTTTGTGACCAAAAGTGTTTTCTGTCTCCCATAATGGATGCACAGGTGTTGTGCAAGCTCTCTAATCAAAGTTTGACATGTTAATGCTATCTTAAATTTTGTCAAAGTTAATCTCTAATTTTTGGAAAAATAGGATGCATAATTATTATGCATGTTTTTGATTGGCCGGTTAATTGTTCATATGATAAGCATTTCATTGTTGGAGTTGAATGTCAATTCTTGGTATAATTGTTGTTCATTTAATTATTAAATAAATGATGCATGATGAATGAATAGGGATGATCATGAACCTTAAATATTGATTTTATTTATTTCAAGTTGCTGAAAAGTTTTCTTTGGCCTTAATTTTTTTTGGTCATTTTTGGATCCAATTAGATTAGATATAGTTGGAAATTTTTGGGACAATGTGATTTCGCTTTAATTTGATTTTTGAAGCATGTTTGAGCCCTTTTTTTTTTTTATCAAATTTATAAATTGTTTAAATCTTAGATTACTTCTACATTTTGTGAAAATAATGTTTAGAAGTTGTTCTAAACGTTTGGTGCCCAAAAGGTTGAGCAAAGTGGAGCAAAAGTTGCCTAACACCTATGACCAAACAATTGCCCCTCCTAATCTACAACAGACACGCCTTTTGAACACCTGCAATGCAGTTGTGCACCCATCCCAGGTGAGCAATATGCTGGTCAAGGTCTTGCCTTGATTTTAGCTCCCTTTTGTCACCAAACGTGTATTGTTTCAAACATAATGGATGCACAGGTGCTATGAAAGCTCTCTAATATATGTTTGACAAATTAATGCTATCTTAAATCTTGTTAAAGTTAATCTCCTATTGTTGTAAAAATAGGATTCATAAATATTATGCGTGTTTTTGCTTGGCCAGTTTATTGTTTATATGATAAGCATTTAATTGTTGGAATTGAATGTCAATTCTTGGTTAATTTGTCGTTCTTTTAATTTTTAAATAAATAAAGAATGATGAATGAATAGGGATGATCATGAACATTTAATATTAATTTTATTTATTTCAAGTTGTTGAAAAGTTTTATTTGGCCTTAATTTCTTTTCATCATTTTTGGATCCAATTAGATTAGATATAATTGGAAATTTTTGGGACAATGTGATTCTCACTTTAATTTGATTTTTGAAGCATGTTTGAGCCCTTGTTTTTTCAGATTTATAAATTGTTTAAATCTTAAATTACATCTAGATTGTGCGAAAATAATGTTTAGAAGTTGTTCTAAAAGTTTGGTGCACAAAAGGTTGAGCAAAGTGGTGCAAAGGTTGCCTAACACACATGACCAAACAATTGGCCTACCTAATCAACAACAGACACGCCTTTTGAACACCTGCAATGCTGCTGTGCACCCAGCCCACACAAGCAATATGCTGGTCATGGTCTTGCCCTGATTTTGGCTACCTTTTGTGATAAAAAGTTTATAGTTTCACATATAATGGATGCATAGGTGTTGTCGAAGCTCTTCAATCTATGTTTGACATATTAATGATATCTTAAATCTTGTCAAAGTTAATCCCCTATTGTTGCAAAAATAGGATGCATAAATATTATGCCTGTTTTTTGCTTGGTCAGTTAATTATTTATATGATAAGCATTTAATTATTGGAGTTGAATGTCAGTTCTTGGTTTATTTGTTGTTCATTTAATTGTTAAATAAAGGGCGAATGATGAATGAATAGGACTGATCATGAACCTTTAATATTGATTATAATTATTTCAAGTTGTTGAAAAATTTTATTTGGCCTTAATTTTTATTGGCCATTTTTGGATCCAACTAGATTAAATATAGATGGAAATTTTTGGGACAACGACATTCTCGCCTTAATTGGATTTTTGAAGCATGTTTGAGACCTTGTTTTTTCAGATTTATAAATTGTTTAAATTTTAGATTACATCTAAATTGAGTGAAAATAATGTTTAGAAGTTGTTCTAAATGTTTGGTGCACAAAAGGTTGAGCAAAGTGGTGCAAAAGTTGCCTAACACCCATGACCAAACAATTGCCCCTCCTAATCTGCAGCAGACACACCTTGTGAACACCAACAATGTAGTTGTGCGCCCATCGCAGGAGAGCAATATGCTGGTCAAGGTCTTGCCTTGATTTTGGCTCCCTTTTGTCACCAAACGTGTATTGTTTCAAACATAATGGATGCACAGGTGCTGTGAAAGCTCTCTAATCTATGTTTAACATATTAATGCTATCTTAAATCTTGTTAAAGTTAATCTCCTATTGTTGCAAAAATAGGATTCATAAATATTATGCATGTTTTTACTTGGCCAGTTAATTGTTTATATGATAAGCATTTAATTGTTGGAATTGAATGTCAATTCTTGGTTAATTTATCGTTCTTTTAATTTTTAAATAAATAATGAATGATGAATGAATAGGGATGATCATGAACATTTAATATTGATTTTATTTATTTCAAGTTGTTGAAAAGTTTTATTTGGCCTTAATTGTTTTTGGTCATTTTTGGATCCAATTATATTAGATATAATTGAAAATTTTTGGGACAATGTGATTCTCACTTTAATTTGATTTTTGAAGCATGTTTGAGCCCTTGTTTTTTCAGATTTATAAATTTTTTAAATCTTAAATTATATCTACATTGTGCGAAAATAATGTTTAGAAGTCGTTCTAAAAGTTTGGTGCACAAAAGGTTGAGTAAAGCAGTGCAAAAGTTGCCTAACACACATGACCAAACAATTGGCCTACCTAATCAACAACAGACACGCCTTTTGAACACCTGCAATGCTATTGTGCACCCAACCTAAGCGAGCAATATGCTGGTCAAGGTCTTGGCTTGATTTTGGCTCCCTTTTCTGACCAAAGGTTTATAGTTTCACATATAATGGATGCACAGGTGTTGTCGAAGCTCTTCAATCTATGTTTGACATATTAATGATATCTTAAATCTTGTCAAAGTTAATCCCCTATTGTTACAAAAATAGGATGCATAAATATTATGCCTGTTTTTGCTTGGTCAATTAATTGTTTATATGATAAGCATTTAATTGTTGGAGTTGAATGTCAATTCTTGGTTTGTTTGTTGTTCATTTAATTGTTAAATAAAGGGCGAATGATGAATGAATAGGGATGATCATGAACCTTTAATATTGATTTTAATTATTTCAAGTTGTTGACAAGTTTTATTTGGCCTTAATTTTTTTTGGCCATTTTTCTATCCAATTATATTAGATATAATTGCAAATTTTTGGGACAATGTGATTCTCGCCTTAATTTGATTTTTGAAGCATGTTTGAGCCCTTGTTTTTTCAAATTTATAAATTGTTTAAATCTTAGATTACATCTAAATTGAGTGAAAATAATGTTTAGAATTTGTTCTAAAGTTTTGGTGCACAAAAGGTTGAGCAAAGTGGTGCAAAAGTTGCCTAACACCCATGGCCAAACAATTGCCCTACCTAATCAACAGCAGACACGCCTTGTGAACACCTGCAATGCAGTTGTGTGCCCATCCCAGGCGAGCAATATGCTGGTCAAGGTCTTACCTTGATTTTGGCTCACTTTTGTAATCAAAAGTTTATTGTTTCACACATAATGGATGCACAGGTGCTATGCAAGCACTCTAATCTATGTTTGACATACTAATGCTATCTTAATTCTTGTTAAAGTTAATCTCCTATTGTTGCAAAAATAGGACGCATAAAAATTATGCATGTTTTTGCTTGGCCAGTTAATTGTTTATATGATATGCATTTAATTGTTGAAGTTGAATGTCAATTCTTGGTTTATTTGCTATTCAGTTAATTGTTAAATAAATGGAGAATGATGAATGAATAGGGATGTTCATGAACCTTTAATATTGATTTTATTTATTTCAAGTTG
>JACGDI010001558.1:14630-106966 GCA_014898725.1 Jacaranda copaia | reverse complement strand
CACTACCTATTCAGCTGCAGACATGCCTTGTAAGCACCTGCAATGCTATTGTGCAACCAGCCCAGGCGAGCAATATGCTGGTCAAGGTCTTGCCTCGATTTTGGCTCCCTTTTATGACCAAAAGTGTATTGTTTCACACATAATGGATGCATTGGTGTAGTGCAAGCTCTCTAATCTATGTTTGACATATTAATGCTATCGTAAATCTTGTCAAAGTTAATCTCCTATTGTCGCAAAAATAGAATGCATAAATATTATGCTTGTTTTTGCTTGGCCGGTTAATTGTTTATATGATAAGCATTTAATTGTTGGAGTTGAATATCAATTCTTGGTTTATTGATGTTCATTTAATTATTAAATAAATGATGAATGATGAATGAATAGGGATGATCATGTACCTTTAATATTGATTTTATTTATTTCAAGTTGTTGAAAAGTTTCATTTGGCCTTAATTGTTTTTGGCCATTTTTGGATCCAATTAGATTAGATATAATTGGAAATTTTTGGGACAATGTGATTCTCACTTTAATTTGATTTTTGAAGCATGTTTGAGCCCTTGTTTCTTCATATTTATAAATTATTTAAATCTTAGATTGCATCTACATCCTGTGAAAATAATGTTTAGAAATTGTTCTAAACATCTGGTGCACAAATGGTTGAGCAAAGTGGTGCAAAAGTTGCCTAACACCCATGACCAAACAATTACCAAACCTAATCAGCAGCAAACACGCCTTGTGAACACCTGCAATGTTGTTGTGCACCCAACCCAGGTGAGCAATATGCTGGTCAAGGTCTTGCCTTGATTTTAGATCCCTTTTGTGACCAAAAGTGTATTGTGCAACGCTGTTGTGCACCGAGCCCAGGCGAGCAAAATGCTGGTCAAGATCTTACCTTGATTTTGGCGCACTTTTGTGACCAAAAGTGTATTGTTTTACACATAATGGATGTACAGGTGTTGTGCAAGCTCTCTAATCTATGTTTGACATATTATTGCTATCTTAAATCTTGTTATAGTTAATCTCCTATTATTGCAAAAATAGGATGCAGAAATATTATGCATGTTTCTACTTTGCCAGTTAATTGTTTATATGATAAGCATTTAATTGTTGGAGTTGAATGTCAATTCTTGGTTTATTCATTGTTCATTTAATTGTTAAATAAATAATGAATGTTGAATTAATAGGGATGATCATGAACGTTTAATATTGATTTTATTTGTTTCAAGTTGTTGAAAAGGGTTGTATTAAAAGTTGTGAATGTTGAATCACTAAAAGTTAGATTTCTCTCTCTTCCAAAAGTTGCAATGAGCAAAGAATATCCAAAGAGGCATGAAGACCCATGAATATATAAGGACATACTCATGTAATAACTTTGTTTAATGAACCTACTTAAAATCGACTAAGTGATGCACCTATGGCTCTAAGTGCACACTTGGTTAGGCTCACGTTTATCCCACAAGGGAGCATGCAAGACGTATTTACTTATTTGTGCTTTCCATATCCTATTGATGTATGTGATACATGGATTACGATATTGAAAACCTAAATAAAAAGATAAAATTGGTGAGATCTTCAAAAATAAGTTTGAAATCCACTCACTTAGAATGTTTGAGTGTTTTTCAAATACTAAGTCAAAATGGATATATATTAAAAGGAGTTTTAATTAATCCATGCCTTCTACCAATAATATATGCCATGATGATGCTATCGAATTTGTGTGATGGCACTTGGTCACAGGGGTCACACTTAAGAGGAAAGCTATGAACGTATATTTTGAACACGATGCACCTTTAATTTAAAGCTTCCCACACAGTAGCACTCAATCAAGGGGGATGTTTTGGAGTGGTCTGAAATCAAAGTTTGATTGATAGGTTGGACTTAACACTTAGTAGTATAGATATTGCACAAGTCATGGGTCTACCTGAAGAGTGAGGCAAAATATATCAAGAGTTGCATATGATACAATTAGCAAGTGTTGCTTATCTTCAAATTGTCCGTGGATGGCACTCGGTCACAGAGGTCCACTTGCAAGTCTTTAGAGTCTTGATTCTCACTAGAAAATATAATTTTTTGAATTCTTCTAGGGGGTGAAGGATTTGATAAAATAGTAGAAGAAAAACATACTTAAAAGACCATAAACATGTTTTCAAAATATCATTATTCAATCACATGCTTATATTCTCGTTTATCGCCTTTCGTAAATTTGCAAAATCTTCAAACTCAAATGGCTAAGAATCCACTCAGAATAATTTTGGAAACCAATAAACTAATCTAGCCCAATTTCCACAATTGGTTGAGAAACCTCAAAATAAGGCTTGACTCTAAAAAGAGAACTTATGTTCTTGATCAAAGTCCACTAGAAACCATTGGCGATGACACCACCATGGGGCCTATGAATTGTTCATGAAGTTTGTGGATAATGATCAACAAACAAGGTGTCTTATGATAACAACTATGTCAAATGAGTTGCAAATATCTCATGAGCATATGAAACATGCAAATGAGATCTATGCACACCTACAAAAGTTGTATGGTGCCCAAACTAGACATGAATAATTCACTTTGTCTAGGGAGCTCTTTAAAAGTAGAATGATCGAGGGCATGATCATGGGCTTAAAGTGATTCAACTTGCTAAAAAACTTGGACAACTTGATATGATCATGGGCCATGACCTCTATGTAGATTTAATCCTACAGTTATTGCCATGTTCGTTTAACCAAATCATTATAAACTTTAATATGTCCAAGTAAGAAGTGATGATTAATGAATTGTTGAACATGTTTGTGACTGCCAAAGCAAAGATGAAAAAGGACAAGTCTCTTATGCTTACTTCTTCTTCCAAGTTTAAGGGCTTAGTATTAAAACTTTTTGTTTGGATCGAGGAAGAGAATACTTAAGTACCAAATTCTTAGATTGTCTAAAAGAGAATGGGATTGTCTATCAATGGACTCTACCAAGCACAACTCAACTAATAGAATAGCTAAGAAGAGAAATTGTATCTTGTTGGATATGGTATGTTCCATGATGAGCTTCTACAATGTTCCTATATCCTTTTATATATATACCTTTGTAACGATCATGAGGCTACTAAATGTAGCACCCTCAAAATCGATGCCAAAGACGCCACATGTGATGTGGTATGATAAAGCACCCTTTTTCCATTATTTAAAGATTTGGGGATCTCTCACATATGTGAAAAGGTTTGTGAGAGACAAGTTGGATAGTCGATCCTTCTTGTGCAAGTTTGTGGAATACCCTAAAGAGTCTATGGGTTATTACTTTTATGATCTCTTGGAACAAAAGGTGTTTGTCTCGAGGATCACTACCTTTTTTAGAAAGAAAATTTCTATTAGATAGAAAAGGCATTGTTGTTAAACTTGACAAAGTTCTAGATGATCAACAAATATCACAAGCGGTGGAAACAAGTAGTAAACCTTACACACAGGCTCTACATAAGTTAGACCAAATCAAGAAGCAACCTAAAAGGTTCGAATTTTATCATAAGATAGGCCAATCAAATATAGTTATGAAGGCTTATGAGAAAGCTATGTTGGACATAGACTTAGGACATTGACTTGATGCCATGAGATTCAAAATGCACTCCACATAATCCAATAAAGTATGGACTTTAGTTGATCCACTGAAGGGAATCATTCTTGTTGGTTGGAAGTGGATCTATAAGCAAAAGCTAGGAGTCGATGATAAGGTAACGACCTTGAAGGCATGACTAGTGGTAAAAGGTTATACTCTAAGACCTGCTATTGATTCGAGGAAACCTTTTCACCAATTACATTGCCTAAGTCCATTCGGATTCCACTTGCCATAGCCATATATTATGACTATGAAATATGGCAAATGGATGTGAAAATCACTTTCCTCAATGGCCACATTAAAGAAGAAATCTATATGGAGCAACCACAAGGTTTTACATCTAAGGGGAGTGAGCAAAAGGTTTGCGGACTCTAGAGATCCATTTATGGAATTGAGCAAATGTCTCAAAGTTGGAACATACATTTTGGTAAAGCAGTTAAATTGTTTAGCTTTATCAAAAATGTGTATGAATCTTATGTGTACAAAAAGATGAGTAAAAATAGTGTACATTTTATTGTGATTTATATCAAGGACATCATTCTCATTGGGAATGAGATAGGCATGTTAGAGTGTACTAAAGTGTAGTTATATACTCAATTTTCCATGAACAACTAGGGAGAAGCATCTTATGTATTAAGAATACGTATCTATAGAGATGATCGAACAAAATACTAGGGCTATCCCAAACCTTGTACATTAACAAAATACTAAAGAAGTTTAGTATAAAAGAATCTAAGACAGGATTTCTTCCCATGAGACATGGTATTTATCTCTCTAAGTCTATGGTCCCTAAGACTGAGACAGAGAGACAAAAGATGTCCTAGATATCTTATGCATCCATCATAGAAAACATAATGTATGCAGTGAAAGCAAGATAGGCACTAGGATCTATAATCAAAACTTTAGAATATGAAATAACTAGTGCCTACAAGCATTACAGGAATCTAATCTTGCCTTGGATTCTAATTTAGATAGAGGATTACCTTGATAAGCAAATTTGAAAAGAAACAAGTGGACTCTTCACTGGCACAAGGAAAGTATTGTGATGATTGCCCTACCAAATCACCTCCAAAAATTTTGGATAAATTACAGAAGATAGCCAACACCTTGGATAATTTCAAGTCAAAAATTCAGAACAATTGGCCATATAGATCATCCTAGAGAAAATCATAAAGTTAGACCTCGTGCAAAGAGCTCTCCATAACCAAAGCAAGGCACACGTCTTGCCTTTATTGAAATAGTCCACACACCAATGAAAATTCCTTAATTCTCTAATTCATATGCTGGAATAGAACTAGAGAATCAGCAATGGAGGAGGCCAAAAATTGGTAGGAGGAGGAAGAAAAGCTAAGCCTTCAACTTATGAAATGCTAGCTTGCACAAAGGGTTGTTTTTTTGGAGGGAAAAATGAATAATCTAATTCTTCACACTTTTTGTGCACCTTTTTCTCTCTCTGGCCGTGTACCTCACTATATCTATATATAGATGTGGATTTGTGTGATGCCAAGATGACATCACACATTCCATGAAAGAGGGGTGGCCAAGATTGCATAGGTGGCAAAGACAATCCAAATTTTATTTGAATTTCATTTGTATCTTAATTACATTTGAAGTCTCATTTCAAGTTAATTAATATGCCATCTCAAATCTAATTTGAGTCTTCCCTCCAAAAATGCATTCCTCCTAATTAATCAAATTAAACTCTTTAATTTAATTCATTATACTTTGACTTAACTCATTAAGTTAAATTAGCTTAACTCTTTAAGCTTTAATTGTGAACTTAATTCTTTAAGTTAACTTGACCAATTGATGGTCATGTTGGCACCAAATAATTAACTTCTTAATTATTAGTCTAATTTAACTCTTTAAATTAGTTGATTAATTTAACACTCAAATCAATCAAGCCAAAATTGATCTTCAAACTTGGCACCAAAAATTCGATCTATTAGGATAGAGAGATTCCTTTTCTAACTCCTTAGGAAATTCTCTCCGTCAATTAGGAAGCTAATTAGATTTTGTGTGTGACCCAATAGGTTCTATCATTCATTCGACATGGGCTCATAATGCCTTGTGACATTTGAATATCTTATATTCATTCTAGTTTAAAACTCCTTTTAAACTAGTTGACTCAATTCAATTAATCCATTAATTGAAGAGTACCCAATCCCCATAGTTGATGTCCAACCTCAAGCCTATGGTGCCTAACTAACTAGCTAAAATAAATATTCATTGCTCCACGCATGCCATATAAATACGATCCTTCCCTCTTTTATCTCCTAAAAGAGGTCTAGAGCAAAATATTTATCGGCTCTCCATTAGCCTCGATACTATGTCTCTATTCTCAATGTTTGAATTCATTTATGTAACCTCACCTTTGGAAAACACTTTTTCCAAATTGTCACACCACATTTAGAAAACCTCCATGCCAAGTAGCTCACACCCAATCTCTACCTAAAAGACTAGCTAGGTGATCAAGGAAAAGTCAAAATATGAGGACCGAACACAAGGTTGCCATGGACCCTCAGGTTAGATGACTAATAATATACACTAGCGTAAGCAGGAGAATTAGCTACTACCAACTTGCCACTTCGGCTATCTATTGAATTCTTCGATGGGTCTTCAGTGCCTTGTTCTCTAACAAGCACCTACTAACATGCACCCATATCTCATATAGTTGCTCATGGAATGAAGCAATCTCCAACTCCAGGATTTATGCATCATTGGTGCAAGTCTATCTAGATCTTAGATACCCTATCTCATAAGATCCTATGAATTGGAAGTTTTTAAGATCACAACCGTGTGAGACTCATTCCATGGTCACCAAACTAAGTCCCTCAATCTAAGGTGATCTAAGGGCTTCATCTAGATGTAAGTGAAATATAACAAAGCATAAGATGAAAGTGGCCACATAAAGAATATCATTCAATCAAGATTATTTTATAAGATAATAGTTTGTATAAGGCCAATCTCATTGGCTTGTAGGGCACTATTCCAACAATCTCCCACTTGCCTTCTTGTACACACATGGATCATACACATTTTTAACGAAGCCAAACTATTTGACTATTTTATCAAAATGTATGTTCCAACTTCGGGATGCCTGTTTGAGTCCATAAATGGATTTTGGAGCTTGCAAACCTTTTGCTCACTCCCCTTGGATATAAAACCCTGTGGTTGCTCCATGTAAATTTCTTCTTCAATGTCACGATTGAGGAAAGCTATTTTCACATCCATTTGCTATATCTCATAGTTAAATCTGTAGCTATGGCTAGTAAAATCTGAATGGACTTAAGCAAAGCGATCGGTGAAAAGGTTTCTTTGAAATCAATATTAGGTTTTCGAGTGTAACCTTTTGCCACTAGTCATGCCTTAAAAGTTACTACTTTTCCATCTACCCCAAGCTTTCACTTATAAATCCATTTGCAACCTATAGAAACTATTCCTTTTGGTGGATCTACCAAAGTTCATACTTTGTTTGAGTACATGGAGTCCATTTCAGATCTCATGGCATCAAGCCAGCATCCCAAATCTAAGTCCAACATAGCTTTCTCATAGATCTTTGAATCCTCATCTGATTGACCCATCTCGTGAAAGAATTCGAACCTTTTAGGCTGATTCTTGATTCAGTCTAACCTTCTAAAAGGTTTAGTACTAGGTTTTTACAATTCTATTATTTCCACCACTTGTGGAATTTCTTGATCACCTTGAACTTCATCAAACTCAATAACAATGCCTTTTCTATATAATAGAAATTTCTATTCCAAAATGTAGGCGTTCCTCGAGACAAACACCTTTTGTTCTAAGGTATCATAGAAATAATAGCCTATAGACTTTCTTGGGTATCCCACAAACTTACACAAAGTAGATCTACTATCCAATTTACCCCCCATTATATGTCTCACATAAGCGGGAGATCCCCAAACCTTTAGATAGTGGTAAGAAGGTGCTTTGCCATGCCATATCTCATATTGTGTTTTGGGCACTGACTTTGAAAGCAATACATTTAGTATACTCGTAGTTATTTCTAAGGTGTATCCCCAAAAAGATATGGGTACATCAAAAAAACTCATCATGGAATGTACCATGTCTAACAAGGTACGATTTCTCCTCTTGGCTACTCCATTAAATTAAGGTGTGCCGAATGGAGTCCATTGTGAGAGAATCCCATTCTCTTTAAGATAATCAAGAACTTGACACTTAAGTATTCTTCCTTTTGATTTGATCGAAGGGCTTTAATACAAAGTCCTTTATGCTTTACTACTTCATTATTATACCCTTTAAACTTTTCAAAGGCCTCAAACTTCTACTTTATAAGTTATGCATATTCGTACCGACTATGGTCATTAGTGAAAGTGATGAAGTAGGAATAGCCACCTCTCCCCCTAACCCTTAGTAGTCTGCAAACATCCGTATGGATCTAATCCAAAAGACTTATGGACCGCTCCGTTTGTCCTACAAATGGAGCCTTAGTCATTTTTCCCTTTAAACAAGATTCACAAGTGGGAAGGTCCTTAATGCCACTAACTCTTAATGCTTTGAGAGCTTCCAACTTGCTAATCCTATTCTTAGAGATATGGCCAAGTCTTGCATGTTATAAAATGGCATCTTCTTAGATATCTAGCTTCCTTTTATTCATTTGAACATGCATTAGAGAAATGGAAAACTCAAACATGTATAATCTATTAACTAATGTACCTTGTGCAATTAAGGAACCATTCCTCAATTCTTTAAACTTCCCAATTGATATTAAAAAATTAAATCCTTCATTATCTAAAATAGGAATTGAAACAATGATCTTAACAAGATTAGGTACATAGTAAATCAGATCAAGAACAATGCAAGAATTTCCTAAGTCTAGTGTTACCGCACCTTGGACTTTGGCCGCAAGTTTCACTCCATTTCCAAGGCAAAGGATCATATCCCCTTCACGTAGACTCCTTTTTCTTTCTATCCCCTATAAGGAGTTACAGAGATGAGAACCACATGTGGTATCAAATACCATGAGGAAAAATTAGTCATCAAATGTACCTTAAAGAGAAACATGCCCTTCTCAAGAGTAGCTACGTAAGCTTTGCAGCTTCTTTTCCAATAGCCCTTTTCACCACAATGGAAACAATTTGCATTGATTTTAGCCTTTTTCTTAACTTTCTCGAAACTCTACTCAAGTTGCTTCCCTTTCAAGGAAGAACTCTTCTTCCTCTTACCTTCCTTTCTAGGGCTCCTAGTACCCTTCAACTTGGAGGAGAATGCATCATAAGAGATTTTTCTTTTCTCATTGTCGCTTTTGCAGTCACTAGCATGTTCACCAATTCATTGATCGTAACTATTTGCTTGGACATTAAATTTCACAATGAATTGGTCAAACGAGGGTGGCAACAATTGGAGAATCAAATCCACATAAAGGTCATTATCCATTATCACATTAAGTTGTCCAAGCTTTTCGATGAGTCTTGCCATCTTTAGCCCATCATTAGGGACACTAGCCCCTTCACTCATCCTTGTCCTAAAGAGCTCCTTAGATAGCAAACCTTTCGTGTCTTGTTTAAACACCATACAATTCTTGTAGGTGCGTGTAGATCTTAGAAGCATGTTTCATAGGCTCATGAGTCTTTTAGAGCTCATTAGTCATGGATGCCATCATGAGGCATCTAACTTGTAGATCATCATCTACATATTTTGTAAACACTTCATGAACCTCATCATTTGCATCAACACCCAAAGTGTCCAGTGGACTTTGATAAAAAATATGTCCTCTTATCCAAGTCCAGAGTTACCTTAAGGTTTCTCAATCAATCTTAGAAATTAGGCCCGGTGAGTTTATTGGTTTCCAAAATACTTGCGAGTGGATTTTTAGACATTTGTTTATTGAAGATTTCAAAAATCTACATGAAGAAAAAAAAATTAGCATGTGATTGAGTTTGATATTAAAAACATGTTTATGGTCTTTCAAGCTTGTTTTTCTCCCACTATTTTATCAAATCCTTCATCCGCAAGAAAAATTCAAGAAATCATATTTCTTAGTAAGAATCAAGACCCCAATGACTTGCCAATAGACCCCCATGACCAAGTGCCATCCATGAGTAATCGAAGGGTAAGCAACAAATACATGGAATAGAAATTTTCACTTCTAGTGGTTCTACTCTCATAACTTTTGCAAGATAGAACAAGAGGCATGCAAGCCCCATTTAATACAACTCATTTCAACAACTTTGAAACAAATAAAATTAATTTAAAAGGTTCATGATCATCCCCATACATTCATCATTCATTCAACAGTTAAATGAACAACAAACAAATTTAGAATTAACAATTAATTCCATCAATTAAATGCTCATCTCATAAACAAAATAATTGAACCAAGCATAACCTTTATGCTATTAATAGGAGATCAACTTTAACCAATTTTCAAAAGTATTCAAATGTGTCAAACATAATTTGAGGCATAGCACAACACTTATGCAACCAATGTGTGTAGTGCAAAAACTGTTGAGCATTAAATGAGTTGAGAAAACAACTCAAAGCTCACAAAATACACCCAAAATCGAACTGCCTGGTAGCCCTTGGTACATGGCTAGGTGGCCCATGCGCACAACATGCACTTGTTTCCTAACCAACACTTGGGGGGAGCTGGCAGCCCCGGCTTTCAGAGTTCAAGGCATGCTAAGTCCATTCTCCACTCAACTTTTATGCACCAAATATTTTAGCACATGTTCACAACATCATAACATACATTTCAAATCAATTTTTAGATTGAAAACACCATTTTAAAACTGGAAATAAAAGTTCTCAAACATGCTTTCAAAATCAAAAAAAGTGAGAATCAAATTCTTCAAGTAATCTCCAACATAATTCCAATCAAATTGGATCCAAAATAGACCAAAACTCTTTCAGTCATAAGCCAACATGTTATATCAATAGATAACATCAATTCATGCCAAAACACACTTCAGCATTAATCACTATGAATTAAAACATATTAACTACATGAATTAACACTTAATCACATAATATCATGCTTTTAATTCATCAATTAAGGAGCTACATACAAATCACCGAAATTCCCAAATCTATCAATTGAATCGAGAATATGGTGATATAGATCAATCCATCACATGAATCAATCAACTAAACAAAATCCAAATCTAAGCACGACTATGGCCCCGATACCACTTGAAAGCAAAATAAGCACTAGGATCTATAATAAAAAATTTAGAACATAAAATAACTAGTGCCTGTAAGAATTACAAGGATCTAATCATGCCTTTTATTCATATTTAGATAGACGATTGCTTTGATAAGAAAATTCGGAATGAAACAAGTGAACTCTTCACCAATTCCTGATTTTGTTTGCTTGCAGCACAGTGAAAGAATAGCGACAATCTCCTTACCAAATCATCTCCAAAAATTCCTAAAAAATTACTGAATATATCAAACATCTTGGATAATATTAAATCAAAAATTTAGATCAATTGGCCTTCTAGATCTTCCTGAAGAAATTTGCAAAGTCAGACCTCGCACAGAGAGCTCTCCAAAACAGAGCAAGCCACATGTCTTGCCTCTATTGAGATAGTCCACACACCAATAAAACTTCCTAAATTCTCTAATTCATAATCTAAAATAGAACCAAAGAATTAGGGATTAAGGAGGCTAAAAATTGGTAGGAGGAGGAAGAAAAGCTAAGGCTTCAACACATGAAATGCTAGCTTGCATAAGGGGTTGATTTTGGAGAGAAAAATGAAAAATCTAATTCTTCTCACCTTTTGCACACCACAGTTTTTCTATGGCTGGCTCCATGCTATATCTATATATAGATGCGGATTTGTGTGATGCCAAGGTGGCATCACACATTCCATGAAGGGGGTGGCCAAGATGCTTAGGTGGCAAGGGAATCTAAATTTCATTTGAATTTTATTTACATCTTAATTACATTTTGAGTCTTATTTCAAATTAATTAAGATGCCATATCAAATCGCATTTGAGTCTTCCCTCCAAATATGCATTCCTCCTAATTAATCAAATTAAACTCTTTAATTTAATTAATTATTCTTTAACTTAACTCTTTAAGTCAAACTAGCTTAACTCTTTAAGCTTAATTGTTAACTTAACTCTTTAAATTAACTTGACTAATTGATTGTCATGTTGGCACTAAATAATTAACTCCTTAACTATTGGTCTAATTTATCTCCTTAAATTAATTGATCAATTTAACACTTAAATCAATCAAGCCAAACTTGGCACTAAAATTCAGTCCATTAGGATAGAGAGATCTCTTTTCTAATTCCTTAGAAAATTCTCTCCATCAATTAGAAAAATTATTGGATTTTGTGTGTAACCCAATAAGTTCTACCATTCATTGGACATGGGCTCACAACACCTCATGACTTTTGAATATCTTATATTCATTCTAGTTTAAAACTACTTTTAACCTAGTCGATTCAATTCAATTAATCTCATTAATTGAATAGTACCCAATCTCCATGGTCACTGTCCAACCTCAAGCCCATGGAACCCAATTAATTGGCCAAAATGAATATTTTAGAGAACCATCATCGCTCTACGTGTGCCATACAAAAACGATCATTTCATTTCCTATCTCCCGAAAGAGGCTTAAGGTAAAATATTTGTTAGCCCCCTATTAGCCTCAATACTATATCTCTATTCTCGATGTTAAAATCTATTTTTGTGATCTCACATTTGAAAAATGCCTTTTTCAAATTGTCACACCACCTTGCGTAAGGATTTCTTAGAATCCATCATTATAGAACATATAGGAGATATACTCTCCCTTCATAATAGCGAGGAGTTGGATTCCATCTTGGATCTCACAAACCTCCATGCCAAGTACCTCATACCCAATCTCAACCTAAAAGACCCACTAAGTGGTTAAAGATGAGTCAAAGCATGAGGATCGAACACAAGGTTACCATGGATCCTCAGGTTAAAGGACAAATAATATGCACTAGCGTAAGCAAAAGAATTAGCCACTATCGACTTGCTACTTCAGTTATCTAGGGGATTCTATGGTAGATCTTAAGTGCCTTGTTCTCTAACAAGCACCTACTAGCATGCACCCGTATCTCATACAGTTTCTCATGGAATGGAGCAATCTCTAAATTTTGGATTTATACATCATTAGTGCAAGTCTATTTAGATCCTTGATGCCCCATCGCATAAGATCCTATGACTTGAAAGTTTTAAGATCATGATCATGTGAGACTTATTCTATGGTCACCAAACTAAGTCCCACGGTCTAAGGTAATCTAAGGGCTTCATCCAGATACAAGTGAAGTATAATAAAGCATAAGACGAAGGTGACCATATAGAAAATATCATTCAATCAAGATTATTTTACTAGGTAATAGTTTGTACAAGGCCAGTCTCATTGGCTTGCAGGGTACTATTCCAAGATACAGTTCAATGTACAAGATTGGATTGGCATGTACTCTAAGTGTTACGAGTAAGTTCCAATCTAATCCTAATGAAAGTCACTAAATGGCCATGAAAATGATTTTTACGTACTTAAGAAGGATTATGGAATTATTTTCAGTATACGACAATGGAGAATTAAAATCAAGGGGTTTTCATATTCTAGTTTCCAATCTAATGTAGATGACCTAAAATTCACCTCTTAATTTATATTTTATCTTGATGGCAGCACAGTGAGTTGGAAGAGTTCCAAAGAAGATACCACAAATAACTTAACCATTGAGGCAGAATATATTACAGCTTTGGAAGCTACAAAGGAAAATGTTTGGATCAAAAACTTTATCTAGAAGTTAGATGAACTGCCTAGCGTATAAGAGCTTACGGTGGTCTTGTAAAGACAACTTTAGTTTTAAGCCAAGCTATCATCAATGATCCAAGAAAATTTTGAGACATCATCATTCGATATATGATATCATTTGATAAAGGCGACATTTGAGTGGAATGGATTGCCTCAAAAGAGAATATAGTAGAACTACTATTCAAACACCTATCACAAATGGTCTTTAAAGGACATCTTATAAAGATGGGTCTTAAGACTATGGGTAATTAGCTTTAGGGCAAGTAGAAGATTGTTGGAATAGTACCTCTAGAACCAATAAGATTGGCATGTAAACTATTTCACTTGTGATACAATCTTGATTGAATGATATTTCTTATAAATGGCCATCTTCATCTTGTGCTTATATTACTTCATTGGCATACGATTGAAGCCCTTAGATCACACTAGACTATGGAACTTGGTCACACACTAGGTGATGATTATGGAATAAGTCTTACATAGTCATGACTTTAAATATCCCAAGTCATACAATCTCATAAGACAAGACATCTAAGATTTGGATAAACTTGCTCTACCGATGCATAATCTAAAGGTTAGATATTACTCTAATCCATGAGCAAATAGTAGGTGACATAGGTGTATATTAGCAGTTGTTTATTAAAGAATAAAGTACTAGAGATCGACTGAGAGAATCCACTAGAAAGCCATAGTGGCAAATTGGTAGTGGCTAGTTCTCCAACTTATACTAGTGTATATAATTAGTCCTTTAACTTGAGAATCTATTGTGACCTTGTGTCTAGGTCTTCATTCTTTGACTCCACTTTTGTTTACTTAGTAGACATTTCGATGGTGAATGGGGATGAGCTACTTAGACATAGAAGTTTATGAGATCTAAGATGGAATTCGACTCCCCATTTTTGTGAAAGGTGAGCGCATCTCCTATACGTTCTATGATAATCCAAGGAGTCCTTGGCCAAGGTAGTGTGAGAATTTGGAAAATGATTTTCCAAAGATGAGGCCATATACCAAAATCGAACATTAAGAATAGATGCATAATATTGAGGTTATTAGGGAGCCAACAAATATCTTGCCCTAAGCCTCTTTCATAAAGATAGGAAATGGAAAGACAGTATTTGCATGGTATACGTAGAGTTAGAATAATTCACTAAAAGCATCATTCAACTAATAGTTGGGCTCCATAGGCTTAAAGTTGGACATTGATCATCGAATTTGGGTACTCTTCAATTAATAGAGATTAATTAAATTGAGTCGATTAGTTTAAAGGAGTTTAAACTAATGTGAATATATGATATTCTTAAGTCACAAAGGTTGTGAGCCCATCCCCAATGAGGGTAAAATCTAATGGGTCACAAACAAATACCAATAGGCAATCCTAAATGTTGAAGGGAATTTTTTAAGTGCTAGAAAAATTCCAAGGTGACCAAAATTCGAGGGAATTGATTAGCATAATTTTTAGTCATTTCAGCTAGACCAATTTAATTGTTAAATTTATCTAATTAATTTAATGAGTTAAATTAAGATCAATTAAATTAAGTGTTAATTTAACTTGGTGCCACATGACTATCAATTGGTCAACTTAAAGAGTTAAGTTAGTTAACTTAAAGATTAAGTCAAAGTTTAATTAAATTAGCATGTTTAATTTAATTAAAATGAAGAAATAATTTTGGAGGGAGAATTCAAATGAAATGTTCCTTTGGAGTGGAATTTGAATTTATATGGTGGACATTTCATAAGATAAATGTAGCCTCCAAATAAAATTCAAATTCATACAAATTAACATGCAACTTGCAAAATGCTTGCAAGTTGGCATCCTTCCTCTATATATAGATATAGAGAGGGGGCAGCCAAGCTAAGATTTATTCACACCTTTTGTGCATCTAAAAGTTAGATCCAAAATTTTCATCCAAAAGTGATTCTCTCATGAGTTAAAGCTTCACTCTATTCTTTACCTCCCTCTCATTTTTAGCCTCCTTTGAGCTCTCTTTCTCCTTATTTTTCCAACTAAATTGAGGAGAAAAGGATTGTTCATTAGTGTGTGGACTTTGGTATTAAACGCAAAATGTATTTTAGTTTCCCTAAGCAACTGTATGAAACATAGGTGCATGTTAGTGGGTGTTTGTTAGAGAACAAAGCATTGAAGACCCACCAAAGAATCCACTAGATAGTTGTAGTAGCAAGTCATTAGGGGCTAGTTTTTCTGTTTACGCTAGTGCATATTATTAGTCCTTTGACATGAGAATCCATGGTAACCTTGTGTCCAGTCCTCATGCTTTGACTCTTTCTTAATCACTTAGCGAGTCTTTCGAGTTGAGATTAGGTATGAGCTACTTGTCATGGAATCCAAGATAGAATCTGACCACTCACTATTGTGAAGGGCGAGTACATTTCCTATATATTCTATGATGATTGGTTCCCAAAAATCCTTGCGCAAAATGATGTGACAATTTGGAAAAGGAGTTTTTCAAAGGTGAGGTCACACAATAGGGATCAAACATTAAGAATAGAGACATAGTATCAAGGCTATTAGGGAGCTGACAAATATCTTGCCCTAGGCCTTTTTTGGGAGATAGGAGATGGAAGGACTATATATGCATGGCACACGTAGAGCGATGATGGTTCTCCAAAATATTCATTTTGGCTAATTAGTTGGGCTCCATGGGCTTGAGTTGGACATCGACCATGGAGATTGGGTACTCATATAGTAGGTTAGTTTAATTCAACCCACTTAAAATCAATCGAAGTGATGCACCCATGGCACTAAATGCATCACTTAGTTAGGCTCATGGTCATCCCACCCTAGAAGCATGCTAGGCTATTTACTTATTTACACTTTTCATATCCTATTGATGTATGAGATGTATGATTAGGATATAGAGAACCTAAATAAGAAGATAAAATGATGAGATCTTTGCAAGCAAAAATCCTCCACTTAGAATGTCTAAGTATTTTCAAATATTAAGTCAAAATGGATACAAATTAAAAGAGTTTTAATTAATCCAAGCCTTCCACTAATAGTGTATGCCATGATGATGCTACCAATTTTGTGTGATGGCACTTGGTCACAGGGGTCACACTTTGGAGGAAAGCTATGAGCATACACTTAGCATAAGATGCATCTTTGACTTGGGAACCCTTACGCATTGGCACTTGGTCACGAGGAATGTTGTGAGGCCATCTTGAGATAAAATTTGATTAGTAGGTTGGACTTAGCCATTAGTAGTATAGATAGTGCACGGTCAAGTAGGTCTATATGAAAAGTGAGGCAAATTATATCAAGAGTTGCATGAGATACAATTAGCAAAAGTTACTTACCCTTCGATTGCTCATGGATGGCACTTAGTCATGGGGGTCTATTGGCAAGTCATTGGGGTCTTGATTCTCACTAGAAAATTTGATTTCCCAAATTCTTGTTGGGGGTGAAGAATTTGATAAAATAGTGGGAGAAAAACATGCTTGAAAGACCATGAACATGTTTTAATATCAAATTCAATCACAAGCTCATTTTTTTTTCGCCTTTGAAGATTTGTGAAATCTCAAGGATGTTTAAAATTCCACTTAATGTTATTATGGAAACTGATAAACCAATTGGGCTAAACTTTCATGGTCGACTTAACCTCAAAAATCATTCTAGGTTCATATACACAAATATAGGTCCTATATCATGGTACTTCTAATCCCTTTGGGATTAATGTAGATCTAGAGACACATGAAAAGTTCATGAATTAGGCTTAGGATCATCTTGTCCCTTAGTATCATGATGGCATTTGTAAACTTTAAAAGTCTTAAGGACATATGAATTGTACCTTGGTTAAAGTTTACAAAGAGTTGTATAGCAAACAAGATATGAGAAGTTCATTTTGTCAAAGGAGACTTTTCAAGCTAGGATGAATGGGAAGTCATGTCATTGACTATGGTCTAAACATGATTAGGCTTGGAGACGCTTTTCACCTTGGATGTAGTGATAGGCAATGACCTCCATGAGGATTTGATCCTCACATCCTTACCGAGTTTTATTGATCAAAGTGTTGATCTAGAAGGAAACTACCATGATAAGGGCAAACCATTGACACTTGTTTCCTTCTTCAAATCTATGGGCCCTAGAGGTGCTAGAAAAGAAGGTAAAAGGAAATAATGTTCTTCCTCAATGGGAAAACAACTATCTAAAGCATCCGAAGGAGTCAAGAAGATTATAGAGAAAATAGTCAATATTATTTATTTCTACTTGGGCAAAATAGGCCATTGGAAGCACTATTATAAGGAATACCTTGCAACTCTTAAGAAGGCATGTACTTTATTGAGGTGTATTTAGGATGAATTCTTCCTCATGGATATATGACATCACAAGTAGTTCTTTTCTTTGTTAGTTGTTACAAAAGAATAGAAAGAAGAATAGAACTAAGTGATGTAGATATGAACCACCACCTTGGCCAAGGACCAAGAGTTGTGTCCAAAGCCGAAGGCGTATAATAAGTTAGACTTTGAGAACTCCATACTTGTATTAAACCTTTGTTATATAATACCATACATTTTTAATAACACTATTTCAATTCCTATTTTTAGATAATGAAGGATTTGATCCTTCTACATCAAATGGGAGATTGAAGACATTAAAGAATAAGTTCTTTAGTTGCTTGTGTTACAATTAACATAGAATCGTACATATTAGATTCTCAATCATCACTAATGCACTCTCAACCAAGTAAGAAATTAGAAATCCAAGATAATGCCATGATGTGGCATACAAGACTTGGTCATATCTCCAAAAATTAGGATGAACAAGTTAGAAGCTCTCAAAGCACTAAATATTAGTGGCATTGAGAACATTCTTACTTATGAATCTTGTTTTAAGGAATAAACAACCAAAGCTCCTTTTGTAGGACAAATGGAGCACTCCACAAATCTTTTAGATTTGATCCGTGTAGAAATTTGTGGACCACTAAGAGTTAGTGAGAGAAGAGACTATTCTTACTTCATTGTCTTCACCGATGGTAATAGTCGGTTCGAACAAATGTATCTTTTGAAGTACAAGTTTAAGGCCTTTGAAAAATTCAAAGAGTATAAAAATGAAATAGAAAAGCAAAAGAGACTTAGTATTTTGATTAGATCAAGAGAAAAAATACTTAAGTCCCATATTCTTAAATTATCAAAAGGAGAATGGAATTTTATCTTAATAAACTCCACCTGGAACACCCCCAACATAATGGAATAGCCGAGATGAGACACTGCACCTTGTTGGATATAGTACATTTCATAATGAGCTTCTTTGATGTGTCTATATCCTTTTAAGGATATGCCTTTATGACTAAGAATAGTACCTTCAAAGTCGATGTCAAAAACACCATATGAGATATGACATGGTGTAGCAACCTCTTACTACTATCTAAAGGTTTGGGGATCTCCTAACTACATGAGATGGATAGTGGAATATAAGTTGGATAGTAGATCTATCTTATGCAAATTTGTGGAATACCCAAGATATTTTATGAGTTATTACTTTTATGATCCCTCGAAACGAAATGTGTTTGTTTTGAGAAATGCCACCTATTTGGAAAAGAAATTTTTATAAGATTGAAAAGGTATTGTAATTGAACTTAGTGAAGTCTAAGATGATTAATAAATCCCACAAGTGGTAGAAATAAACAAATGTCATAGCGCCTTACACACAACCTTTGAGAAGGTCGGTTCGGATCAAGAAGTAACCTAAAGAATTCATATTTCTTCATGAGATAGGTCAATCAAATGATGATCCAAAGACCTATAAGTAGCTATGTTGGACATAGACTCGAGACATTAGCTTGAGGCATGAGATCCGAAATGGACCCATGTACTTAAACAAAGTACGAACTTTGGTAGATCCACCAAAGGGAATTATTCCTATTGGTTGCAAGCAGATCTATAAGTGAAAGCTTGGGGTACATAGAGAAGTAGTGATTTATAAGGCATGACTAGTGGTAAAAGGTTACACTCAAAGCCCTGGTATTGATTTTGAGAAAACCTTTTCATCGATCGCTATGCCTAAGTCCATTCGGATTATACTTGTCATAGTTATATATTATCACTATGAGATATGGCAAATGGATGTGAAAACTGCTTTCCTCAATGGTAACATTGAAGAAGAAATTTATATAGAGCAACCAAAAGGTTTTACATCGAAACAAAGTGACCAAAAGGTTTGTAAACTCCAAAGATCCATTTATGGACTCTAATTAGCATTCTGAACTTGGAACATACATTTTTGATAAGATAGTCAAATTGTTTGGCTTTGTCAAAAAAGCGTATGAACTTTGTGTGTACTAGTGGGCTAGTAGGAGTAATATATAGTTTATTATATTTTATGTCGTTGACATCCTTCTCATTGAGAATGAGATGGAATATTAGAGTGTACTAAAGCATAGTTATCTACATAATTCTCCATGATGAACTTAGGAAATGCATCCTGCGAATAAGGAATACATATCTATAGAAATAGATCAGGGAAGATGCTGAGACTTTCCCATATCCCATACATTGAACAAGATACTAAAGAGGTTTAGTATGGAAAAATCCAAGAGATGATTCCTCCTTTTAGGATGTGATCTTCATCTCTCCAAGTCTATGGCCCTTTAGATTATCAAT
This sequence comes from Jacaranda copaia, assembly GCA_014898725.1. Classification (NCBI taxonomy): domain Eukaryota; kingdom Viridiplantae; phylum Streptophyta; class Magnoliopsida; order Lamiales; family Bignoniaceae; genus Jacaranda; species Jacaranda copaia. Next base: position 86,973 of record JACGDI010001558.1, on the reverse strand, counting down.
TAGAGACATAAAATGTCCCACATACCTTATGCATCCAATACATGGAGCATAATCGTATGCCATTAAATGTACAAGATCGGATGTGGCACACTTGCTAAGCGTTATGAGTAGGTTCCAATCCAATCTTGGTGAGAGTCATTGGTTAGTCGTGAAAACAATCCTAAAGTACTTGAGAAGAACTAAAAACTTATTTTTGGTATACTACAATGAAGAATCAAAACTCGTAGAGTTTTTGCATATTAGTTTCCAATCTAATGTAGATGACCTAATATCCACTTTTGGATACATATTTTGTCTTAATGGGAGCATGGCATGTTGGAAAAGTTCCAACAAGACACTATAGCCTAGATAACCACTAAGGTGAAACTTTGTGATTTTGGAAACCACAAAGAAAGGTGTTTGGATAAAAACTTCATCTAAAGGTTGGATGTAGTGCCTAGCATACATGTGCTTGTAATTGTCTTTGGAAGATAATTTAGGACCTAAGCCAAGATCTCATTAGTGATCCAAACACATTAAATGCATTATTGTTTGATATATGATTTCAACTTATAGAGGTGACAACTGAGTGGAAAAAAGTTGCCTCAGTAGAGAATATAGCAAAACTATTACATTAACCCCTAAAAGTTAAAAGTCTTTAGAGGACATATTATGAAAATAGGTCTCAAGGCCACAGGGCATTGGCTTTAGGGCAAGTGGAAGATTGTTGGAATAGTACCCTATAAGCCAATGAGATTGGCTTTGTAAACTATTTTACTCATGGTACAATCTTGATTGAATGATATTCTTTATATAGCCATCTTCATCTTATACTTTGTTTCACTTCACAAGCATTTGGATAAAGCCCTTAAATCACCTATAACTTCTGTACTTGGTTTGGTGACCATGGAATAAATCTCACATGATCATGATTTTAAATATTTCAAATCATAGGATCTTATGAGATGGGGTATCTAAAATCTGGATAGACGTGTACTAACAATGCATAAATCTAAAGGTTGGAGATTGCTCTATTCCATGAACAATTATATGAGATACGAGTGCATGTTAGTGGGTGCTTGTTATAGAACAAGGCACTGAATACCTACCAGAGAATCCACTAGATAGTTGTAGTGGCAAGTTGATAGTGGCTAGTTTTACTGCTTACGTTAGTGCATATTATTAGTCCTTGGACCTGAGGATCCGTGGTAACCTTGTATCCAGTCCTCATGCTTTGACTCATCCTTGACCTCCTAGTGGGTCATTCAGGTTGAGATTGGGTATAAGCTACTTGACATGGAGGTTTGTGAGATCTAAGATTAAATCTGACTCCTTATTGTTGTGAAGGGCGAGTACATCTCCTTTATGTTATATGATGATCGATTCCAAGAAATCTTTGCAAAAAATAGTGTGACAATTTAGAAAACGAGTTTTCCAAAGGTGAGGTCACATAATAGGGATAGAAAATTGAGAATAAATACATAGTATCAATGCTATTAGGGAGCTAACAAATATCTTGCCCAAGGCTTATTTCGGGAGATAAGAGACGAAAGGATTGTATTTACATTGTATGCGTACAACGATGATGGTTCTCTATAATATTCATTTTGGCCAACTATTTAAGCTCCATAGGCTTGAGATTGGACATTGACTATGGAGATTGGGTACTCTTCAATTATTGAGATTAATTGAATTGAATTGACTAGTTTAAAAGAAGTTTTAAATTAAAATGAATATAAGATATTCAAAAGTCATAAGGAGTTGCAAGCCCATGTTCAATTGTTGGAATAGTACCTTGCAAGCTAATGAGATTGGCCTTGTAAACTATTTCACTTGGGATATAATCTTGATTGAATGATATTCTTTATGTGGCCATATTCATCTTATACTTTGCTTCACTTCACTAACATTTAGATAAAGCCCTTAGATCACCTACTATTGCAGGACTTGGTTTGGTGACCATAGAATAAGTCTTACACAGTCGTGATGTTAAAACTTCCAAGTCATAGGATCTTATGAGGCGAGGCATCTAAGATTTGGATAAACTTGCATTGATGATGCATAAATCCAAGGGTTGGAGATTGCTTCATTCCATGAGCAATTGTATGAGATATTTGTGTATGTTAGTGAGTGCTTGTTAGAGAACAAGATACTAAAACCCACTAGAGAATCCACTAGATAGCTAAAGTGGCAAGTCGATTGTAGCTAGTTCTCTTACTTATACTAGTGCATATTATTAGTCCTCAGACCTGAGGATCCATGGTACCTTATGTTCGGTCCTTGTGCTTTGACTCTTCCTTAACCACTTGGCAAATCTTTCAGGTTGAGATTAGGTATGAGCTACTTGTCATGGAGGTTTGTGAGATTCAAGATGGAATCTGACTCCTCGCTGTTGTGAAGGGCGACTATATCTCCTATGTGTTCTATGATGATCAGTTCTTGGAAATTCTTGCACAAGGTGGGGTGACAATTTTGAAAAGGAGTTTTCCAAAGGTAAGGTCATAGGGATCAAACATTGAGAATAGAGACATAGTATTAGGCTATTGGGGAACCGACAAATATCTTACCCTAGGCCTCTCTCGGGAGATAAGAGATGGAAAGATTGTATTTGCATGGTATGCATAGAGCAATGATGGTTCTCCAAAATATTCATTTAAGCCAATTAGTTGGGCTCTATGGGCTTAAGGTTGGACATCGACCATCGAGATTGGTTACTCTTCAATTACTGAGATTAATTAAATTAAATCGACTAGTTTAAAAGGAGTTTTAAACTAGAAAGAATATAATATATTCCAAAGTCACAAGGCATTATGATCCCATGTACAATAAATGGTAGAACCTACTGGGTTACACACAAAATCTAATTAGCTTCTTAATTAATGGAGAGAATTTTCTAAAGTGTTAGAAACTGATGTTTCCCAGTGGACCAATTTTTGGAGCCAACTTTGAGGGTCAATTTTGGTTTGATTGATTTAAGTGTTAAATTAATCAACTAATTTAAGAGTTAAATTAGACCAATAATTAAGAAATTAATTATTTGGTGCCAACATGACCATCAATTAGTCAAGCTAACTTAAAGAGTTAAGTTAATGAATTTAGCTTAAAGAGTTAAGCTAGTTTGACTTAAAGAGTTAAGTCAAAAGAAAATTAATTAAATTGAAGAGTTTAATTTGATTAATTAAGGAAGAATGAATTTTGGAGAAAAGACTCAAATGAGATTTGAGATGGCATCTTAATTAATTTGAAATGAGATTCCAAATGTAATTAAGATGTAAATGAAATTCAAATGAGATTTGGATTCAAATTTTGCCACCTAAGCAACCCCACTTGGCTACCCCCCTCATGCATTGTGTGATGCCAACTTGGCATCACATATTTTTAGCCTCTAAATATAGATATAGAGAGAGAAGGTCGTGCATATGAAAAAATGGTGTGAAGAATTAGATTCTTCATTTCCCTTCAAAATATTTGTAAGCTAGCATTTCATGTGTTGAAAGCTAAGCTTCTTTCTTCATCTTCCTACCCCAAATTCAACCTCCACCATCAATTATCTGGTTCTATTCCAGCTCATGAACTAAAGATCTAGGATGTCTCATGGGTGTGTGGACTATTTTAATAGAGGCAAGATGTATGCCTTACTCTGTTTCTGGAAAGCTCTCTGTGCGAGGTCCGCTTTGATATTTTCTCCAGGATGATGTAGATGGTTATTCAATCTAAATTTTTATTGGAGATTCTCCAAGGTGTTGGCTATTTCTAATAATTTTTCTAGAATTTTTGGAGGCGATTTGGTAGGGCGATCGTCGCAATCCTTTTGTTGCGCCACAAGTAGGCAAATTCTAGAACTGGTGAGGTGTTCACTTGTCTCATTTCGAATTTACTTGTCAAGATAATCCTCTATCTAAATCTAAATTCAAGGCATGATTAGATCCCTTGGATGCTTGTAGGCACTAGTTATTTTATGTTTTGAAATTTTGATTATGGATCCTAGTGCTTATCTTGCTTTCACCGATGAATGGTAGAACCTATTAAGTCACACACAAAATCCAATTAGCTTCCTAATTAATAGAGAGAATTTTCTAAGGTATTAGAAAATGGTGTCTCCTAGTGGACCCATTTTTAGGGCCAAGTTTAAAGGTCAATTTTGGCTTGATTGATTTAAGTATTAGATTAATCAACTAATTTAAGAGTTAAAATAGACCAAAAATTAATAAGTTAATTATTTGGTACCAACATGAACATCAATTGATCAAGTTAACTTAGAGAGTTAAGTTAATAAATTTAGCTTAAGGAGTGAAGCTAGTTTGACTTAAAGAATTAAGTCAAAGGATAATTAATTAAATTAAAAAGTTTAATTTGATTAATTAGAAAGAATGAATTCTGGAGGAAAGACTCAAATAAAATTTGAGATGGCATCTTAATTAATTTGAAATGAGATTCCAAATGTAATTAAGATGCAAATAAAATTCAAATGAGATTTGGAATTAAATTTTGCACCTTAGCAACCCTACTTGGTCGCGCCCCCTCATGCATTGTGTGATGCCAACTTGGCATCACACATTTTCATCATCTAAATATAGATATAAAGAGAGGAGGTCGTGCATATGCTTATTGGTGTGAAGAATTAGATTCTTCATTTCCCTCCAAAAACATTTGCAAGCTAGCATTTAATGTGTTGAAAGCTAAGCTTCCTTCTTTTTCTTCCTACCTAAAATTCAGCCTCCACCATTCGCATATCTTTGGTCTTACTTCAGCTTATAGACTAGAGATTTTTGAAGATCTCATTGGTGTGTGGATCATTACAATAGAGGTAAGGTGTATGACTTGCTTGTTTCTGGAGATCCACTTATTGAAGGTCTGACTTTGTGATTTTCTCCAGGATGTTACAAATGGCCAATTAATTTGAAATTTTAACTGAAAGTTCTCCAAAGTTGTTTTGTAGCTCCATATATGTTTTCAAAATTTTTGGAGGTGATCTTCTCGCTACGCCACAAGCAAGCAGAATCTAGAACTAGTGAAGTGTTCACTTGGTACTCCTTGGATTTGCTCATCAAGGTAATCCTCTATCTAAATCTAAATCATGGACATGATTAGATCCTTGATTATCTTGTAGGCACTAGTTACTTTCATGTTTTGAAGTTTTAGAATTAGATTTTAGTGACTTACTAGCCTTCACTTTTTGCTCCATTTCTGAGGCTAATAATCATATCCCCATAATTAAAACTCTTTTTTCATTCCAATCCCTATAACGAATTACAAAGGTAAGGATTACATGTGGTTTCAAATACCCATAAGGAAGATTAGTTGTTAAATGCACTTTAATCATGTACATACCCTTCTCAAGGATTGCAAGATAAGCTTTGCAATTTCTTCTCCAATGCCCTTTTTTGCCACAATAGAAACATACAGCATCAGTTTCAGCCTCATTCTTCTTCTTAACCCCCCCTCCCCAAACCTTTCAATGAAGAACTTTTCTTCTTCTTACCCCTTTTACTAGGACCTTTTGGGCCTTTAGACTTGGAGGAGAATGCAAGCATATAAGGCTTTTCCATTTTCATAGTCACCTCAACAGTAACCAACATGTTCACCAATGCAATAATCGTCACTTCATTCTTGGATATGTTAAAGTTCATAATGAATTGGTCAAACAAACTTTGTAATAACTGTAGGATCAAATCCACATATAAGTCATTGTCCATGATCACATCAAGTTGTCCAAGTTTTATACTAAGTCTAACCATTTTAAGCCCATGATCATGGACACTCGTGTGATTGAATATTGATATTCAATATTCATGTCTAGTTTGGACACCATATAACTCTTATAGGTGTGGATTTTTAGCCATTTTGAGTTTGAAGATTTCACAAATCTACAAAAAGCAATAAAAAAATAATATAAGCATGTGATTGAATATTGATATTTTGAAAAACATGTTTATGGTCTTTCAAGCATGTTTTTCTTTCACTATTTTATCAAATCCTTCACCCCCTGAAAAATTTGTGAAATCATACTTCCTTATGAGAATCAAGATTCCAAAGACTTGCAAGTGGGCCCCTATGACCGAGTGCTATCCACAAACAATCTAAGGATAAGAAACACTTGCTAATTGCATTATATACAACTCTTGATATATTTTGCCTAACTTTTCTTGTAGACCGACTACTCAAGTGACATCTACATTACTAAATATTAAGTCAAACCTATAAATCAAACTTTGATTCAAGACCACTCCACAACATCTCCCGTGATCGGGTGCCAATGTATGGGAAGCCTCAAATTAAAGGTGCATCATATGCTAAGTATACACTCACAGCTTTCCTCCTAAGTGTGATCCCATGACAAAGTGCCATCACACAAATTCAGTAGTATCATCATGGCATATACTATTGGTAGAAGGCATGGATTAATTAAAAATTCTTTTAATTTATATCTATTATGACTTAATATTTGAGAACACTTAAACATTCTAAGTTGGCACTTTTAAACTTGCTTGCCAAGATCTCATCAATTTTATCTTCCTATTTAGGTTTTTTATGTCCTAATCCATGCATCATATACATCAATAGAATATGAAAAGCATAAATAAGTAAATGCGCCTAGCATTCTCTTAGGGCGGGATAACCATGAGCCTAACCAAGTGATGTAATTAGAGCCATAAGTGCATTACTTGGATGATTTTAAGTGGATTGATTAAACTAAGGTATTCCATGAGTGTATCCCCATACATTCATAAGTCTTCAAACCTCCATGGATCTTCTTTGCTCCTTGCTACTTTTACAAGAGAAAAAAATCTTCACTCTTAGTGATTCTGTTCTCATAACTTTTATAAAATAGAACAAGAAACATGCAAACCCTATTTAATACAATCTATTTCAACAACTTGAAATTAATAAAATCAATATTAAAAGGCTCGTAATCATCCCTATTCATTCAACACTTAAATGAATAATAAATAAATCAAGAATTAACATTCAATTCCAATAATTAAATGCTTATCATATAAACAATTAATTGGCCAAGAAAAAACAAACATAACATTAATGCATCCTATTTTTGCAACAATTGGAGATTAACTGTAATAAGATTTAAGAAAGCATCAAAAATATCAAACACAGTTTTGAGAGCTTGCACAACACTTGTGCATTTATTATGTGTGGAACAATACACTTTTGATCACAAAAAGGAGCTAAAATCAAGCCATGATAGAGACCAAGCTATCGCCTACCCATGTGCCTCAGTTGCCAGCCAAGCAGGGCAATAGCTTGGTCACATAGTGCTAAGCGATTTTTGCTCTACCTTGTGTACATCAAACTTTTAGAACATTTTCTAAACATCATTTCCACAAAATATAGATGTAATTTCAAATCTAAAATAGTTTTAAATGTGAAAAAATAAGAGCTCAAACAACTTCTAAAACCAAACTGACATGAAAATCACATTCTTCCAAAAATCTCAAATTACAAGCAATCTAATTAGATGAAAAATGACCAAAACAACTAGAGGTCAAATAAAACATGCTATATCAACATATAACATAATCTAATGCCAAATCAATATTAACATTAGCTAATCATGAATCAAATTACACTAACATATGAATTCACAATTAAAACACATATTAGCATAATACCTATTCATCATCAAAGGAGCCACAAGCATCATCATCCAAACACTCCAATATATGATTTACATTAATTGTTTGAAGATCTAGATTAATTCATCACATGAATCAATAGTTGGAATAGTGCACTGCAAGCTAAAGAGATTGGCCTTGTACATACTATTTCCTTGTAAAACAATTTTGATTGAATGATATTCTCAATATGGTCATCTTCATCTTATACTTTATATCACTTCACTCACATTTGGATGAAGTCCTTAGATCACCTATGATTGCAGGACTTGGTTTGATGACCATGGAATAAGTCTCACATGATCATTATGTTAAATCTTTCAAGTCGTAGGAATTTATGAGATAGAGCATCTAAAATTCGAATAAACTTACACTAATGATGCATAAATCCAAGGTTTGGAAATTGCTCTATTCCATAAGAAATTTTATGAGTTACGAGAGCATGTTAGTGGGTTCTTGTTAGAGAGCAAGGCACTGAAGACCCATCGGGGAATCCACTAGATAGCCATAGTGGCAAGTTGGTAGTGGCTAGTTCTCCTGCTTACACTAGTTCATATTATTAGTCCTCTGACCTAAGGGTCCATGGGAACCTTATGTTCGATCCTCATGCTTTGACTCTTCTTTGACCACTTAGCAGGTCTTTTAGGTTGAGATTACATATGAGCTAGTTGGCATGGAGGTTTGTTAGATCCAAGATAGAATCTGCTCCTTACTGTTATGAAGGTCGAGTACATCTCCTATGTATTCTATAATGATCAATTTTCATAAATCCTCGCACAAGTTGGTGTAATAATTTGGAAAATGAGTTTTTCAAAAATAAGGTCACACAACAGGATCGAACATTGAGAATAGATACATAGTATCGAGGCTATTAGGGAGCCAATAAATATCTTTCCCTATGCCTCTTTCGAGAGATAAGAGATGGAAGGACCATATTTGCACGATGCGCATAGAGCAATGATGGTTCTCTAAAATATTCATTTCAGTCAATTAGTTGGGCTTCCTAGGCCTAAGGTTGGACATCGACCATGAAGATTAGATATTCTTCAATTAATAAGATTAATTGAATTGAGTCAATTAGTTTAAAAAGAGTTTTAAACTAAATTGAATATAAGATATTCAAAGTCACAAGGAGTTGTTAGCCTATGTCCAATGAATGGTAGAACCTATTGGGCCACACGCAAAAATTAATTAGCTTCCTAATTGATGGAGAGAATTTTCTAAGTTGTTAGAAAAGGATCTCTCTTAGTGGACCGATTTTTAGGTACCAAGTTTGAAGGTCAATTTTGGCTTGATTAATTTAAGTATTAAAGTAATCAACTAATTTAAGGAGTTAAATTAGACTAATAATTAAGAAGTTAATTATTTGGTGCCAACATGACCATAAATTAGTTAAGTTAACTTAAAGAGTTAAGTTAATAAATTAAGCTTAAAAAGTTAAGCTAGTTTAACTTAAAGGGTTAAGTCAAAGGAGAATTAATTAAATTAAAGAGTCTAATTTAATTAATATGGAAGAATGAATTTTGGAGGAAAAATTCAAATAAGATTTGAATTATCATCTTAATTAATTTGGAATGAGATTCCAAATGTAATTAAGATGCAAATGGAATTCAAATGAGATTTGAATTTAAATTTGCCATCTTGGCAACCCCACTTGGCCGCACCCCCTATGCATTGTGTGAAGCCAACTTGGCACCACACATTTTAGTATCTATATATAGAGAAAGAGAGAGACAATCGGCCATATCACATTTGGTGTGAAGAATTAGAATCTTTGCAAATTCCCTCCAAAACCTCTTGCAAGCAAGCATTCATGTGTTGAAAGCTTTGCTCTCTTCTTCTTCTTCCCTACCTAAAATTGACCTCCACCATTGTTGAATCTCTGGTCTTAATCTAGATTATAGACTAGAGATTTAGGAATATCTCATTGGTGTGTGGATCATTACAATAGAGGTAAGGCATTTGACTTGCTTGTTTCTAGAGATCCACCTATTCAAAGTCAAATTTGGCAAATTTCTCCAGGGAGTTTTAGATGGCCTTTTGATCATAAATTTTAACTAAGAATTCATCAAGTCATTATAAAGCTCCATCTATCATTTTAGAATATTATGAGGAGATTTGATAAGGCGATTTTTGCACTCTTCCAGCTATGCTAGTTGCAGGCAATTTCTAGACTAGTAAAGAGTTCACTTGCTACTCTTTGGATTTTGCTTTTCAAGATAATGCTCTCACCAAATCTGAATCCCTAACATGATTACATCCTTTTTATGCTTGTAAGTACTAGTTAATTTCATGTTTTGAAGTTTAACTATTGGATTTAGGGCCTTACTTGCTTTCAAGTAGTATCGAAGCCTTAATTATGCTTAGATTTGGATTTTTCTTGGTTGATTGATTCATGTGATGGATTAATATAGATCACCAAATTCTCAATTCAACTGATGTATTGGAGTATTTGGTTGATTTGTGTGTATCTCCTTGATTGGTGAATTAAAAACATTCTACAATGTGATTTAAGTGTTAATTCATGTAGTTAGTATGTTTTAGTTCATAATGATTAATGTTGAATGTTGATTTGGATTAATTGATGTTATATGTTGATATAGCACGTTGTTATATGGTTGAAAGAGTTTTGCTCAATTTTGGATCCAATTGAATTGGAGTTTGGTTAGAGTTTTTTGGAGAATTTGATTCTCACTTAGACTTGTTTTTGGAAGCAAGATTAAGCACTTTAATTTTCAATTTTAAAATGAGTTTTAGATCTAGAAATTGATTCATAATGTTTGATTTAATGCTTAGAATATGTTCTAGCATTTTTGATGTGCAAACGTTGAGTTAAAAATAGGCTTAACTGGCCTTTGAACCCAAAACAAGGGCTACCAGCAGCTTTAGTGCAAGCTAGCTGGGTAGTAGCCAAGAATTACTACCCAGCCATGCACCAAGCTTGGCTAGCAATGCTCTATTGAGGGTTGGGCATGTTTTGAGCTATTGTTTTGGCTCCTTAAGTAGCTAAAAATGATGTTAAATCATATGTTATGGATGCACAAGTGTTGTGCAAATCCTTAAAATAATATTTAACATTTTTATTGTTTCTTAAAACTTTTCAAAGTTATGAAAGTAGAATCACTGGAAGTAAGGTTTTCTTTCACTTGTAAAAGTTGCAAGGAGCAACGAGGATCTAAGAAGGCTTGAAGACCCATGAATGTCTGGGGTACACTCATGTAAAAGTTTAGTTTAGTCAACCCACTTAAAATCACCTAAGTGATACACCTATGGCTCTAAGTACATCACGTGGTTAGGCTCGTGGCCATCCCACCCTAGGAGCATGCTAGGCATACTCATTTATGCTTTGTATATCTTATTGATGTCTGAGATGCATGATTAGAATATGGAGAACCTAAATAAGGAGATAAAAATTATGAGATCTTTGCAAGCAAAAACCCTCAACTTAGAATGTCTGAGTATTTTTCAAATATTATGTCACAATGGATACAAATTAAAAGAGTTTTAATTAATCCAAACCTTATACCAATAGTGTATACCATGATGATGTTACTGACTTTATGTGACAGCACTCGTAAGTAGGGGTCACACTTAGGAGAAAAGTTGTGAGCATATACTTTGCATGACATACATCTTTGACTTAAGGACCTCCATACATTTACACTTATAAATAGGGGATGTCTTGAGGCCATCCTGAGGGAAAAAAAAGTTGGTAAGTTGGACTAAACATTTATTAGTATAGATGGCACATGTAAACATGGGGTCTATTGAAAAATGAGGCAAAATACATCAAAAGTTGCATAAAATACAACTAGCAAAAGTTACCTACCCTTTGATTACTCATTGATGGCACTCATAAATAGGGGTCCCCTTGTAAGTCATTGTGATCTTGATTTTCACTAAGAAATGTGATTTCCCAAATTTTTCTTAGGGGTTAAATATTTGACAAAATAGTGGGAGAAAAATATGCTTGAATGGCCATAAACATGTTTTAAATATCAAATTCAATCATATGCTTATTCTTTTTTTTTTTTTTTTTTGCCGCATGTAGATTTTCAAAATCTTCAACAAAAAAATGGCTAAAAATCCACTAGCAAGCATTTTGGAAACTAATAAACTCATTAGGCCTAACTTCCATGATTGGTTGAGAAATTTTAAGATAATTCTTGATTCTGATAAAAGGACATATGTTCTTGATCAAAGTCCACTGGACACATTAGATAATGATGCAACTAATAAGGTTTGTGAAGTTTTCACAAAATTTGTAGATGATTATCTACAAGTTAGATACCTCATATTGGCATCTAATGCTGCTGAAAGCTACTTATAGAGAAAAAGGGGTAGTGCTCTGGGTGAATCGACTAGGGAGGTCAAGAGCTCAGACTTGTATATATCTTGGGGCTTGAGATCTACAACCATAACACAAGTTAAACTAGCCGAGGTACCCCCAGCTAAGGCACTCCAACGCTCAAGTTAGTTCTAGTCGAGATGTGAAGATCGAATAGAATATAGAGAGTGTAAAACTTATAGTGTATTGGGCATTACCTTGAGCGTAGTTGAGTTTGAAGTATTTATAGCCTTCTCCAGGCATGATTTGACCCTGGTACCCTTATCAGGTGTACTGGCTTTTGTCTTTGCCAGGGGGTTGGTGGTCATTCCATGTTTAGATCCTAGTACTGTTCCAAGTGGTTAAATCTCTTGTTTTTCCAAATGTACAGTACTAATAGAGGCACGTTTCTACCAAAGTTGGTGGCAGGGTTGGCAAAGTTGGTGGCAGCAGCTGTACCGACTGTCACGCATCATTAATGCAGAGGCATGTAGCTTGTCAGACTAATAAATACTGTAGAGATCTGAGTCAACACCGGAATAGACCTTGAGGTCGATACATGTTGACTAGATTTGAATATTCAAACTTCTGGAGTGGTCCTGAGGTCGATGCAGGTCGACTGTGGACCCTACCAAGTAAGGTCGATACTGATCAACCAAGAGACTTATTGTTGGGCCTCTTGGGCTGTCTCATTTGTGTTGGGCCTATTGGGCCTACTAGGTTATCCCATATCAACATCTATGACTAATGAGCTCCAAAATACTCATGAGCACATGAAATATGCTTGTGAGATCTATTCACACCTACAAGAGTTGTATGGCATTCAAATAAGACACGAAAGGTTAGCTTTGTCCAAAGAGCTCTTTAGGACAAGGATGAGTGAAAGGGATAATGTCCATGATCGCAGGCTAAAAATGTTAAAACTCATCGAAAAGCTTGGACAACTTGACATGATTGTGGATAATGACCTTTATGTGGATTTGATCCTTCAATCATTGCCACCTTCGTTCCACCAATTCATTATGAACTTTAATTTATCCAAGCAAATGGTAATGACCAATGAATTGGTGAACATGCTTGTGACCACTGAGGCAACAATGAGAAAAGAAAAATCTCTTATGATGGCATTTTTATCCAAGTTGAAAGGTCCTAGGGGCCCTAAAAAGGGAGGTAAAGGGAAGAAGAGTTCTTCCTCAAAAAGGAAGCAACCTAAGAAAGGTTTTGGGAGAGTTAAGAAAAAGGCCAAGACCGATGCAAACTATTTTCATTGTTGTGAAAAATGTTATTGAAAACAAAACTACAAAGGTTACCTTGCGACACTGGAGAAGGGTGTGTGTTTCTTTGAGGTGCATTTGATGATGAATTCTTTCTCATAGGTATTTGATACTACATATGGTTATCACCTTTGTAACTTGTTACAAAGGATGGAAAAAAGAAGGAGTCTACATAAAGGGGATTTGATACTCCGCCTTGGAAATGGGGCAAGAGTTACAGTCAAGGTCCAAGGCATAATGAAACTAAACTTAAGGAATTTTTGTATTGTTCTTAATTCGATTTACTATGTACCTAACCTTGTTAAGAATATTATTTCAATTCCCATTTTAGATAATGAAGGATTTAATTTTTCAATATCAAATGAGAAGTTGAAAGCATTAAAGAATGGTTCTTTAATTGCTCAAGGTATATTAGTTAATGAATTATACATGCTTGATTTTCTCACTCCTCTAATGCACACTCAAACAAATAAAAAGAAGCAAGATATCTAAGAAGATACCATTTTATGGCATGCTAGACTAAAAATAAGATAAGCAAGTTGGAAGCTTTCAAAGCACTAAACTTTAGAGGCACTGAGCACCTTCCCACTTGTGAATCTTGTTTGAAGGGAAAAATGACAAAAGTTCCCTCTGTAGGACAAATGAATTGATTCACAAGTCCTTTAAACTTGATCCATACAGATGCTTGTGGACCACTAAGAATTAGTAGGAGATACGGCTATTCTTACTTCATTACCTTTCACCGATCATTATAATTAGTACGTACATGTGTATCTTACGAACTATAAGTCTGAGGCCTTTGAAAAATTCAAAAAGTATAGGAGTGAAATGGAAAAGTAAAAGGGACTTGGTATTAAAGCCCTTCGATCGGATCAAGGGAAAGAATACTTAACCACCGAATTCTTAGATTAACTTAAAGAAAATGGGATTCTTTCTCAATGGACTCCACCTGGCACACCCCAACTCAGTGGAGTAATCGAGAGAAGAAACGGTACCTTGTTGGACATGGTGTGTTCTATAATGAATTTTTCTGATGTGCCTATATCCTTTTGGGGATACACCATGCACACGGCGGTGAAGCTAAAGTCGGTGCCTAAAACACCATATGAGAGTGGTATGGCAAAGCACCCTTTTATCATTATCTAAAGGCATGGGAATCGCTTGCTTATGTGAGACGAACAATAGGAGATAAGTTGGATAGTAGATCCATCTTGTACAAGTTTGTGGGATACCCAAGAGAGTTTATGGGTTATTACTTCTATGATCCCATGGAACAAAAAGTGTTTATCTTGAGAAACACCTACTTTTGGAAAAAGAATTTTTATTAGATAGAAAGGGCATTGTTGTTGAACTTGATGAAGTTCAAGACGATCAAGAAATCCCACAAGCAATGGAAACAAATAAGTTGCAAGAACCTTGTACATAACCTCTGAGAAGGTCAGACTGAATCAAGAAGCAACCCAAAAAGTTAGAATTTTCTTCATGAGACGAGAAAATCAGATAATGATTCGAAGACCTATGAGAGAGCTATGTTGAACATAGATTAGGAATATTAGCTTGAATCCATGATATTCAAAATGAACTCTATGTACTCAAACAAAGTAGGGACTTTGGTATATCTACCAAAGAGAACAGTTCCCATTGGTTACAAGTGGATCTATATGTGAAAGCTTAAGGAAGACAGAGAAGTGGTAACTTTTAAGGTGTGACTAGTGGCAAAATGTTGTACTCAAAGACCCAGAATCAATTTTGAGGAAACCTTTTCACCAGTTGCTATGCCTAAGTCCATTCAGATTTTACTTGCCATAGTTGCATATTATGACTATGAGATATAGCAAATAAATGTGAAAACCGCTTTCCTCAGTAGCAATATTGAAGAAAAATCTATATAGAGCAACCACAAGGTTTTACATCCAAGGGAAGCAAGCAAAAGGTTTGCAAACTCCAGAGATCTATCTATGGACTCAAACAAGCATCCTGAAGTTGGAACATATGTTTTGACAAAAAGGTCAAATAGTTTGGCTTTGTCAAAAATATATATAAACCATGTGTGTACAAGAAGGCTAGTAGGAGTTTTGTACAATTTATTATGCTTTATATCGATGACATCCTTCTCATTAGAAATGTTAAATTATACTAAAGTATAGTTATCTACACAATTCTCTATGAAGGATTTGGGAGAAGCATCCTACATATTGGGAGTATTTATCTATACAGATAGATCGAAGAGAATGCTAGGGCATTCCCAAACCTTGTACATTGACAAAATACTAAAAAGGTTTAGTATGGAAGAATACAAGAGAGAATTTCTTCCCATGGAATATGGTATCATCTCTCAAAGTCTATGGCCCCCAAGATTGAGGAGGAGAAATAAAGAATGTTCCAAATACCTTATGCCTCTACAATATGGAGCATAATATATGCAATTCAATGTACAAGACCGGATGTGGTACACTCGCTAAGCATTACGATTAGGTTCCAATCCAATCCAGGTGAAAGTCACTGGATGGCCGTGAAAACAATCCTAAAGTACTTGAGAAGAACTAATGATATATTTTTAGTGTACAACAATGGAAAATTGAATCTTGAAGGGTTTTTCAATTCTAGTTTCCAATCCAATATAGATGACCTCAAATCCACTTTTGAATTTATATTTTACCTCAATGGCAATGTGGTGAGTTAGATGAGTTCTAAACAAGATACCACAATTAACTCAATCATAGAGGCAAAATATATTACACTTCAAAAGCTACAAAGGAAGGTGTTTAGATGAAAAACTTCATTCAAAAGTTGAATGTATTACCTAGCATTACTAAGTTAGTAATTTTATTTTGTGACAACAATGAGGCAGTAGTGCAAGCTAAAGAACCAAGATCTCATTGCAATCCAAACACATATTGAGATAATATCATTTAATTAGGGAGATCATTGATAGAGGCAACATTTAAGTGGATCGAGAACATAGCAGATCCACTAATGAAAACCTTAAACAAAAGGTCTTTGAAGGACATCTCGAAAAGATGAGGCTTAAGGCCATATGGCATTATCTTTAGAACAAGTGAGAGATTCTTAGAATAGTGCCCTGCAAGCCAATGAGATTGGCTTTGTACATACTATTTTCTTATAAAATAATCTGAATTGAATGATATTCTCAATATGACCATCTTCATCTTATGCTTTATTTCACTTCACTTGCATTTGGATGAAGTTGTTAGATCACCTATGTCCACGGGACTTAGTTTGATGATCATGAAACAAGTCTCACACGATCATGACCTTAAATCTTTCAAGTTATAGGATCTTATGAGACAGGGCATCTAAAATTCAAATAGACTTGTACTAATGATACATAAATTCAAAGGATAGAAATTGCTCCGTGCCAATAGCAACAATATAAGATACAAGTGCATATTAGTACATGCTTATTAGAAAACAAGGCACTAAAGACCCACTAGAGAATCCATTAGATAGTCATAGTAGTAAGTCAGTAGGGCTAGTTCTTCTACTTATGCTAGTGCATATTATTAGTCCTCTAACCTGAGGTTCCATGATAACCTTATGTTTGGTCCTTATACATTAACTCTTCCTTGACCACCAAGCGGGTTTTTTGGGTTGAGATTGTGTGTGAGATACTTGGAATAAAGGTCTGTGATATTCACGATGGAATTCAACTCCTTGTTGTTGTGAAGGGTAAGTGCATCTCCTATGTATTCTACAATGATCATTCCCAGAAATCCTTATGCAAGGTGGTGTGACAATTTGCAAAAAATGTTTTCCAAAGATAAGGTCACACAACAAGATCAAACATTGAGAATAGAGACATAATACTGAGCCTATTAGAGAGCCGATAAATATCTTGCCCTAGGCCTCTTTCGAGAGATAAAAGACAGAATGACTTATTTGCACAGTATGTGTAGAGCAATGATGGTTCTCCAGAATATTCATTTTGATCAATTAGTTGGGCTCCATGAGCCTAAGATTGGACATAGACTATGGAGATTAGGTACTCTTCAATTAATAAGTTAATTGAATTGAGTCGATTAGTTTAAAAAGAGTTTTAAATTAAAATAAATATAAGATATTCAAAGTTACAAGGAGTTGTGAGCCCATGTCTAATGAATGGTAGAACCTATTAGGTAACACACAAAATCCAATTAGATTTCTAATTAATGGAGAGAATTTTCCAAGGTGTTAGAAAATGATCTCTCCTAGTGGACCGATTTTTAGGTACCAAATTTAAAGGTCAATTTTGGATTGATTAATTTAAGTATTAAATTAATCAACTAATTTAAGGAGTTAAATTAGACTAATAATTAAGGAGTTAATTATTTAATGTCAACATGACCATCAATTGATCAAGTTAACATAAAGAGTTAAATTAACAAATCAAGCTTAAAAAGTTAAGCTAGTTTAACTTAACGAGTTAAGTCAAAGGACAATCAATTAAATTAAAGAGTTTAATTTAATTAATATGGAAGAATGAATTTTGGAGGAAAATTCAAATAAGATTTTAATTAGCATCTTAATTAATTTGGAATGAGATTCCAAATTAATTAAGGTGTAAATAAAATTTAAATGAGATTTGGATTTAAATTTGCCACCTTGGCAACCCACTTAGCCACCCCCCCTCCCCATGCATTATGTGACACCAACTCGGCATCACACATTTTCAGTATCTATATATAGATATAGAGAGAGATGGCCGGCCATATCCCATTTGGTGTGAAGAATTAGATTCTTTGCAAATCCTCTCCAAAACCTCTTGCAAGCAAGCATTCATGTGTTGAAAGCTTTACTCTCTTCTTCTTCTTCCCTACCTAAAATCAGCCTCCACCATTGTTGAATCTCTAGTCTTACTCCAACTTATAGACCAGAGATTTAAGTAGATCTCATTGCTATGTGGATCATTTCAATAGAGGTAAGGCATTTAACTTGTTTGTTTTTGGAGATCCACTGGCATAGAGTCCAATTTGGCCAATTTCTACAACGAGCTCTAGATGGCCTTTAGATTTGAAATTTTAAATGAGAGTTCATCAAGGAGTTTGAAGCTCTAGATATTTTTTTCTAAATTTTTTGAGGACATTTTATAGGGCAATTTTCGCACTCTTCCAGCTGCTCCAGTTGCTGGTAGTTTCTAGACTAGTGAAGAGTTCACTTGCTACTCCTTAGATTTTGCTTTTCAAGGTAATGCTCTCTCCAAATCTAAATTCCTAGCATAGTTAAATTCTTGTCATGCTTGTAAGCTCCAGATAATTTCATGTTTTCAAGTTTAATTATTAGATCCTAGTGTCTTACTTGCTTTCATCAATCAAAAGAGAATCTAAAGTATAGCATGAAATTAAGCTCTAATACCACTTGAAAGTGGTGTAATGCTAAGGATCCAATTTAAAATATTCAAAACCTAAAATATAACTTAGATTACATAATTCCAAGGATCAAAATCATGCCTATATAATGGATTAAGGTCAAATTGCTACCTGTTAAGCAAAATCCAACCAAAACGTAAAGTTGTGCTTCCCTTCACGAATGTAGACTACTTTTGGCGCATCAAGGCATGATCAACTTTTGATCAGATAAATCATCTCAGATTCAAGCTAAATCTGGACCAAATTTTGCCAACTCAATGGAAAATTTCCATTAAAAATTTTAGTGCCAAACTCCTTTAGCAAGACTTCAAATAGAGTACAAAAAGTCACTGTTGCAATAGAGGATCACCAAAAACAAGCAATTTGAAATTCATCTTGTGTCCAATGCCAAAGTCCACACTCCAAACTCCAATGGACAATCCTTTTCTCCTAAGTTTAGCTATAAAAATCAAGGAGAAAGAGAGCTGGTAGGAAGCTAAAAATGAGAGGGAGATGAAGAAGAGAGTGAAGCCTGAAGTCATGAGAGAATCACTTTTAGAGGGAAATTTTGGATCTAACTCTTAGATGCACAAAATTTGTTTATGATCTTAGCTTGGCTGCCTTCTCTCTCTCTCTATATATATATAGAGGGAGGATGGTGTGATGACAAGGAAGGATCACACCTACCTTAAGGTAGGGTGCACCACCTAAGCATATGAACTTGCAAGCATCTTGCAAGTTGTATGTTAATTTGTGTGAATTTGAATTTCATTTAAAGTCTACATTTCATCTTATGAAATGTCCACCAAATAAACTCAAATTCCACTCCAAATGAACATTTCATTTGAACTCTCCCTCCAAAATCATTTTTTCATTTTAATTATATTAAACACTTTAATTTAATTAAACTTTGGCTTAACCTTTAAGTCAACTAACTTAACTCTTTAAGCTAGTTTTGTTAACTTAACTTTTTAATTTAACTTGACTAATTGATAATCATGTGGCACCAAATTAAACTAACACTTAATTTAATTTCTTAAATTAATTAGATCAATTTAACAATTAAATTCATCAAACCAAAATGACTAAAAACTGTGCCAACTGATACCCTCAATTTTTGGCCACCTTGGAATTCTTCTAACACTTAGAAAATTCCCTGCAACATTTATAATTGCCTATTGGCTTTTTTGTATGACCAATTAGATTCTACTACTCATTGGATATGAGCTCAAAACCTTTGTAACTTTAGAATATCATATATTTACATTAGTTTAAACTCCTTTAAACTAACCGACTCAATTCAATTAATCTCTATTAATTGAAGAGCATCTAATATCTATGGTCAAGTCCAACCTCAAGCCCATTCAACCCAATAATAGGCTGAATGATATTTTTGGTATACCATTCTAGCTCTACATGTACCGTGCAAATACAGTCCCTCCGTCTCTTATTCCATAAAAAAAAAGCATAGGGTAAGATATTTGTCAGCTCCCTAATAGCCTCGATACTAAGCATCTATTCTTAATGTTCTATTTTGATTTGTGACCTCATCTTTGGAAAATTCTTTTCCAACTTGTCACACTGCCTTGGTCAAGGACTCCTTGGAATCAATAATCATAGAACGCATAGGAGATACATTCCCTCTTCACAAAAATGAGGGGTTGGATCCCATATTAGATCTCATAAACCTCTATGTCAAGTAGCTCATGTCCAATTACCACCAAAATGTCCACTAAGTGGCTAAAAGTGGAGTCAAAGCATGAGGACCTAAACACAAAGTTATAATAGATCCTTAGGTTAAAGGACTAATTATATGCACAAGCGTAAGCTAGAGAACTAGCCACAACTGACTTGCCACAATGGTTATTTAGTGGATTCTTCGAGTTTGTCTCCAATGTCTTGTTCTCTAACAAGCATCCACTAATATGTACCCATATCACATATGGTTTGCTTATGGGACAGAGCAATATCCAACTCTTGTATTATGCATCATTAATGTAAATCTATCCAAATCTTAAATGCTCTATCTTATAAAATTCTATGACTTGGGATATTTAAGATCACGAGTGTGTAAGACTTGTTCCATGATCACCACCTAGTGTGTGACCAAGTCCCATAGTCTTGTATGATTAAAAAGCTTCAACCATATGCTAGTGAAGTGATATAAGCATAAGATAAAGATGGCTATTTATTAGAAAAATCATTCAATTAAGATTATTTCACAAGTGAATAGTTTACATGCCAATCTTATTAGCTGGTGGGGGCACTATTCTAATAATGAACAAATTTGAACCTTTCGAGTTACTTCTTGATCCAGTCCAACCTTCTCAAAGGTTGTGTGTTAGGCTCTTGACGTTCACTTATTTCTACCACTTATGGGATATTTTGATCATCTTGAATTTCATTAAGTTCAACAATAATGCTATTTCTATTTAATAGAAAAAAATTTTCCGAAAAGGCGGTGTTCCATGAAATAAACACCTTTCATTCCAATGGATCATAAAAGTAATAACCCAAAGACTCTCTTGGGTATCCCATAAACTAGCACTAGGTGGATCTAGCATCTAACTTGTCTCCCACTAACCACTTGACTTAAGTGGGAGACTCAAAATGGTTGCGAAATATATTAAAGACAAAAAGTGTTACAATGTTTAAGCAAATTAAGCTATTAAGGCTAGGACAAACATCCACCCCTTACATCATAAGGAAAGCAAATACAAGAGAGAAACTATTGAAAAAATAATAGTTAGACAAAATAACTATTGACTTAAGTAGGAAACTCCCAAACTCTTGGAAAAAAATATGAAGGTACTTTGCCATACCATATCTCATGTGGTGTTTTTGACACCAACTTTGAGGGTTCTATATTTAGTATCCTTATCATCATTTCTAAGGTATATCTCCAAAAAGATATAGGCACATCGGTGAAGCACATCATGCAATATACTATGTCTAATAAGGTACGATTTCTCCTCTTGAGTACTCTATTATGTTGGGATGTGCCGGGTGGAGTCTATTGAGAGAGAATTCTGCTCTTTTTAAGATAATCGAAGAATTTGGCACTTAAGTATTCCCTTTCTTAATCCAATTGAAGAGCTTTATTACTTATCCTAATTGCTTTTCTACTTCATTCCTATACTCTTTGAAATTTTTAAAAGTTTTGCACTTGTACTTCATAAGATATGTCCAAACTGAGTATAAACATCAATGAAGAATATGAAGTACGAAAAGCAACCTCTCGCACTCGCTCTTAGTCCACAAATATCCATGTGGATCAAATCAAATAACTTGTGCTTCACTCTATTTGTCCTACAAAAGGAGCTTTCATCATTCTTCCCTTTAAACAAGATTTACAAGTAGGAAGATCCTCTATGCTACTAGCGCTTAGTGTTTTGAGGGCTTCTAACTTGTTCATCCTATTTTTGGAAATATGTCCAAGTCTAGTATGCCATAAAATGGCATCTTCTTGAATATCTAATTTTATTTAACTTGTTAAATGTGCATCAATGATGGTTGAGAATCCAAAATGTATAATCCATTGTTTAATGTATCTTAAGCAATTAAAGAATCATTCTTTAATGCCTTCAAACTTCCATTAGATATAGAAAAATTAAATCCTTCATTATTCAAAATAGGAATATAAAAAATGTTCTTAACAAGATACAATACATAGAAGTAAGATTAAGTACAATAAAGGAGTTCCCTAAGCCTAATTGATGATGCCCTTAACTATGGCCGCAACTTTTGCCTCGCTACCTAAGCGTAGGATCATATCCCATCATTGAGACTCTTTCTTCTTTCCAACTCCTATAACAAATTACAAAGGGAAGAACCACATGTGGTATTAAATACCCACAAGAAAAAATTTATCATTAAGTGCACTTTAATAAAGTACATACCTTTCCCAAGGGTTGCAAGAAATTCCTTGCAAGTTCTCTTCCAATGGCCTTTCTCACCATAGTAGAAACAAGTTGCATCGGCTTTAGCATCTTTTTTCTTCTTAACTCTTCCTGAGGCCTTTAATGGTTATCTTCCCTTGGAGGAAGAACTTTTATTCCTTTTACCTCTCTTTCTAGCACCCATAGGGCTCTTAGACTTGGAGAAAGAAGTAAGCATTAATAGTTTATCTTTCTTTATAGTCACCTCGGTGAGCACCAATATATTGATCAATTTGTTAATTATTACCTCTTGCTTTGTCATGTGAAGTTCATAACAAATTGATCAAAAGAGATAGGCAATGATTGAAGAATCAAATCCACATAGAGCTTGTTGTCCATAACTACGTTCAATTGAGCAAGTTTCTCAATGGACATGATCATGAACACTTAAGCCTTCATTCATTCTAGTCCGAAAGAGCTTGCTAGACAATGAGAACCTTTTATGTCTAGTTTGTATGCCATGAAACTCTTGTAAGTGCAAATGAATCTCACTAGCCATTTTTATGTGCTCATGAAACTTTTAGAGCTCGTTGGACATAGAAGCCATCATGAGGCATCGTATTTGTAGATCATCATCTACCCACTTTGAGAATATTTCACATGCCTCATCATCACCATCATGGCTAATGGTGTCCGACGAACTCTGAGTAAGCACATAAGTCCCCTTTTCTAAATCAAGAATAATCTTGAGGTTTCTAAGCCAATCGCGGAAGTTTAGCTGAGTTAGCTTATTAGTTTCCAAAATCACATTGAGTGGATTCTTAGCCATTTTGATTTTGAGGTTTCAAAAATCTACAAAAGCAAAAAAGAGAGTATAAGTATATGATTGAATATTGATATTGAAAACATGTTCATGGACTTTCAAGTAGAGATGCAAATGAATTGAGCCAACTTGTGAGCCTGATAAGCTGGCTTGCAAGCTCAAGCCAAATAATTCTTGTTCACAAGCTCAGGAGGCTATATTTTTTATTTAAAAAAATATTTATATATAAAAAATATAATAAAATATACTAACTTTAAAATTTTTTATAAAATAATTTAACTTTTCGAGCTCAAGCCCGAGCTAAACTCGAGCATATAACTTGATTTTATAAAAAAAATATAATAAAATATACTAATTTTAAATATTTTTATAAAATAATTTAACTTTTTAAGCTCAAGCTTGAGTCGAATTCGAGCATATAGCTAGATTATGAACTCAAGCCTAATAAATCAAGCTGAGCCCAAACATGTGCTTGAGCAGAGCAAGAGCCTCAATTTTCTAAGCTTATCGAGCTTAAGCAATCTCGAGCCTAAAAAAAATAGTCAAAGCTCAACTTGTCTCAACTAATTTGCATCCCTACTTTCAAGTATATTTTTCTCCCACTATTTTATCAAATTCCTCACCTTCTTAAGAAATTCAAGAAATCTCATTTTCTAGTAAAAATCAAAGCCCAAAAGACTGGTAGTGGACCCACGACTCATGAGACATCCACAAACAATCTCAAGGTAAGCAACTTTTGCTAATTGCATCTCTAAGTAACCTTTGATATAGTTTGTCTCACATTTCATGTAGACCCACAACTTGTGCAACGTTTCACTACTAGGTGTTAAGTCAGACCTACCAATAAAACTTTGATTTGAAGCCACACTATAGCATTCCATAATTCACGAGACAATGCTATTAGAATAGTGCCCGACAAGCCAATTGGATTGGGCTTGTAAAACTATTTTCTTGTAAAACAATCTTGATTGAATGATATTCTCAATATGACCATCTTCATCTTATGCTCATTATTTCTTTACAAGCATTTGGATAAAGCCCTTAGATCACACATGACTGCAGGACTTGGTTAGTTCACTGGGTTGTGATCTTAAATCTTCCAAGTCATAGGATCTTATGAGACAGGACTTCTAAGATCTAAATAAACTTGCACTAATAATGCATCAATCCAAGGGTTGGATATTGCCCCGTTCCATGGAAAATATTTTATGAAATATGGGTGCATGTTAGTGGGTGCTTATTAGGGAACAAGGTACTAAAGACCTATTAAAATACTCATTAGATAGCTAGAGTGGCAAGTCGGTATTGGTAAGTTCTCCAGCTTATGCCAATGCATATTATTAGTCCTTTAACCTTCCATGGTCACATTATGTTTGGTCCTCAGGCTTTAACTCTTCCTTAACCACCTGACAGGTCTTTCAGGTTAATATCAGGTATAAGCTACTTGGCGTAGAGGTTTTGTGAGATCCAAGATGGAATCTAATTTCTCATTTTTGTAAAAGGCAAGTACATGTCCCATGTATTCCATAATGATCGATTTCAAGAAATTCTTGCACAAAGTAATGTGAAAATTTGGAAAATGAATTTTCCAAAGGTGAGATCACATAAGGGAATCAAATATTAAGAATAAAAATATAGCATCGAGGCTATTGAGGAGACAATAAATATCTTGCCCTAGGTCTTTTTTGAGAGATAGGAGATGGAAGGGCCGTATTTGCTTGGTTCGCATAGAGCTACAATGGTTCTCCAAGAGCATTCAATTTGGCTAATTAGTTGGGTTCCATGGGCTTGAGGTTAGACATTGACCATGAAGATTGGGTACTCTTCAATTAATGAAATTAATTGAATTGAGCCGATCAGTTTAAAAGTGTTTTAAACTAAAATGAATATAAAATATTCAAAAGATACAAGAAGTTGTGAGCCCATGTTTAATGAATGGTAAAACCTATCAAATCACACATAAAATCCAATTAGCTTCCTAATTGATGGAGGAATCTTCTAAGTGTTAAAATATTCACTCCCAGTGGACCAATTTTAAGGTGATCAATTTTGTGGTCAATTCTGGCTTAATTAATTTAAATATTAAATTAATCAATCAATTTAAGAAGTTAAATTAAATCAATAGTTAAGGAGTTAATTATATAGTGCCAAAATGATTGTCAATTGATCAAATTAACTTAAAGTGTTAAGTTAACAAAATTAAATTTAAAGAGTTAAGCTTGTTGACTTAAGCATTAAGTCAAAGGTTAATTAATTAAATTAAAGAGTTTAATTTAATTAATGAGAAAAATACATTATGGAAGGAAAAGTCAAATGAAGAGTACATTTGAATTAGCATTTTAATTAATTTGAAATTAGATTACAAATTAAGTTGAAATGCACATGAAATTCAAATGAGATTCAATTTAAATTTGCCACCTAAGCTTGCAAGTAGGTGCACACCTTGAGGAAGGTGTGATGCCAACTTGGCATCATACCATCCTCACTCTATATATAGATATAGAGGTTTTAAAAGCATTCAAAAATATCAAACATAATTTTGAAAACTTGCACAACATTTGAGCATCTAATTAGCATGAATTAGATTAATTTTGAGCACAAAACAACACCAACAAAGGCCTCAAAACTCATCCAAATCACAAATAGATGTCGTTGCCCAACCAGGACACACAGCTGTGCAGCAGGTGAGTGCACAACGTGCCTACTGCTTGGCCAATGGCGGCAGCTTGCCCTATTTTGACTATGGATTAAGTTAAGGCCATTCTTGGCCAAGTTTTGTACTCCAAAAAATTTAAGACACATCCATAACACTAATTCACACATATTAGATGAATTTTAAGATTTAAAACACCTTTCAAAAGTGGACATTCAAGTGCTCAAACACATTTCAAAAATCAAGTTCAAATAAGAATCAACATTCTTCAAAATCTCCAATCAAACTCTAATCCAATTGGATTCAAAAAAAGCCTCAATAACTTAAGGTTAAATTAAACATGCTATATCAACATATAACATAAATAAATGCTAAATCAACATTTAAAATTAACATCTATGAATTAGAAACATACTAACATATGCATCAACACTTAAAACACATATTAGCATATTTCAATTCATCAACAAAGGAGCCACGCACAAAATCATTTGAATGCTCAAATCCATGATTTGAATTAAGTATTTGGTGATTTAGATCAATTCATCACATGAATCAATCCAACAAAAATTCAAATTAAAGCATGAATTAGGCTTCGATACCACTCGAAATAAGGAGTATCCCAAAGATCCAATTATAAAACCAAAAACAGGCTAAATAACACTTCTATACTCCAAATAAAAGGATTTAATCATGCATTTAAAATGGATTTAATGGTAGTGACTAACCTTGAACACTAAATCTAAAGGTTGATGTGGATGACACCAATGAACTCTTCAAAGCTATCAATCCACGCACAATAGGAAACTGCCATCAATTGACCAAGCAAATCAACTCCAAATAGGCTAAAAATATGTATATATCTATTCAACACATGTGAGAACATCTAGTTAAAATTTCAGTCAAATCCAAACATAGCAAGGCCTCCAAAATTTCTGCAGCATAGTAGATCTTCAAAAGCAAAGCTCCCCAAACATGAAGCCTCTAATGTTATGATTCACACACCCAAGGTGATTTCCAATGAACCTATAATCAGCTAGAGAACTATAAAGAAGAATAGGGAAAGCTGAAAATATGGATAGAATGGTAAGGATGGTGTGAAACTTCAACACATGAGTGAATCACACTTTCTAAAGGGAAAAGGAGAATCCAGCAACTTGCTTTGTAATTACTAAGTGGTCGGCCACCGCCTCTCTATTTATAGAGCGGATGGTGTAATGCTAGTTGGCATCACACCCTCCATTAGTTGGTTGGCCAACTTGCAATCCACTTGCATGTGAAATGTGAATTTTGCTTGCATTTGAATTTAATTTGACTTTACATTTCATCTCATGAAATATCTTTCAAATTAATCCCAAATTAACCTCAAATGAACTTTTTCATTTGAATTTCCCTAAAAATTAATTTCTTACATTAATTAAATTAAATCTTTAATTTCATTAATCAACTTAACTTAACTGCATAAGCCATCTAACTTAACTCATTAAGTTAGAAAGCATCAACTTAACTCTTTAAGTTAACTTGATAAATTAATTATCATATGGCACCAATTAAATTTACTCCTTAATTTAATTAGTCTAATTTAACTCTTTAAATTATTTGGATAAATTTAACAATTAAATTAATCAATCAAAATTACCAAGAAACTAGCCAACCAATTTCTCCATAAAAATGGTAATAGTGAATCTTCTAACTTTTTAGAAAATTTCTCCCATCAAATAGAACTTCCTTTAAGTTTTGGTATGTGACCCACTATATTCTCCCATTCATTGGACATTGGCTCACAACTCTTGTGATATTTTGAATATTGAAATATTCACATTAGTCTAAACTTATTTAAACCAACAACTCTTCAATAAATCTCTATTAAATTGAAGAGTATCCAATCTCTATAATCGATGTCTAACCTTAAGTCTAAGGAGCCCAACTAATTGGTCGAAATAAATATGCTCTTGATGAACCATTCTAGCTTTACGCTTATCATGCAAATACAGTCCTTCCATTTTCTATCTCCCAAAATAGGCCTAGGGTAAGATATTTGACGGCTCCCTAATAACCTTGATAACTATGTTTTTATTCCTAATGTTCGATTTCTCTTTATGACCCCATCATTGAAAAACTCCTTTTTCAAATTATCAT
This sequence comes from Jacaranda copaia, assembly GCA_014898725.1. Taxonomy (NCBI): domain Eukaryota; kingdom Viridiplantae; phylum Streptophyta; class Magnoliopsida; order Lamiales; family Bignoniaceae; genus Jacaranda; species Jacaranda copaia. The sequence goes on along the minus strand of JACGDI010001558.1, from coordinate 58,924 downwards.
ACTACCTTGCGCAAAGATTTCTTGGAATCGATCATTATACAATACATAGAAAATGCACTCGCCCTTCACAACGACACGAGGACGGATCCCATCTTAGATCTCACAAACCTCCATATCTAAATAGCTTATACTTATCTCAACCCAAATCATCTACTATGTGGTCAAGGAAGAGTCAAGGTATGAGGACCTAAATATAAGGATACCATGGATCCTCAGGTCTAAGGACTAATAATATGCGCTAGCATAAGCAAGAGAACTTGCCACTTCGGCTATCTAGTGGATTCTTTGGGTAAGTCTTTAGTGAACTTGTTCTTTAGCAAGCACCTACTAACATGCACCTCCCTATGTGTAACATAGGTCGCTAATGAAATGGAGCAATATCCAAGCCCTTAGATTTATGCATCATTAGAGCACGTCTATCCGAATCTTAGATACCTTATTTCTTAAGATTCTTTAACTTGGAATGTTTTAAAATCATAATCATGTAAGATTTATTTCATGATCATGACTTAATGCATGACCAAGTCCCGTAGTCTTGCATGATTTGGGGGCTTTAGCCAAATGCAAGTAAAGTAAAATAAGATAAAAATGGCCATTTAATTATGAATATCATTCAATCAAGATTGTATCACAAGTGAAATAGTTTACATGCCAATCTAATTGGCTGTGGGGTACTATTCCAATAATACATGCCTACTCTTTTTTGCTCCATCTATTTTAATCACCTCCCCTACAAATTTATCACATCAAATTACTTATATTCTGAGTAATGTGGATCCACACATTAGCCCAACCAATCGTAAGACCTCTTCAGTTAAAATAATTTTAGCACTAAACCATGTGAGTGTTAAATGATTCTCAATGAACCTACCATCCCAATCAGGTTCAATAGAAAGAGGTTCAAGTTTAGAAATGACCCAACTATGTCTAACGCACTAAGGCTCATCTCATGGCACCTTTAAGAAAAAATATTTTTTGCTCTAAAGGCCTAAAGACCTCGAAAGACCTACAATTCTTTTGAGTAGTCGTAAGAGAATACAAGGACTAAAAATTTCCAAAACTATGAGACCCCAAGTAGGTTATTACTATTATAAAACAAATGATGTGACGAATAGAATTGAGTGGAAGCTATGTTAGGCAAATATTTAAGCCTGTTAAGATATTTTTGACCAGGGCATCTAAAGAGCAAACAAACTTCTAAATGAGGAACATGAAAGGTATGGTATTTACAAGGAGGATTATGCATACATTGACCAGAAGAGGGTATTATTATCCTATATGCATCAGGTACGGAACGACGAGACCTTATTTTATGAACATTAAATTTAATTAGAACAGATCGAGTCCATAATTAAGAAAAGTGGGGCTCAAGATATACATCAACCTTAGCTTGAGATAAACTCCTACCACAGTTATTTCTAGAGGCTATCATAGGCGAATTATCTACAATAGCTAGGGGAACCCCTAATGGAGGCCATGAAGACTAGCTAGACCTACTACCATTTGATTGAAAACTAGCAAAATGATAGGTTATTTATTTATTATTCATAGAATCCATGCTACCTCGAGTTTGAGTATTAAAATACAAAGCTATTGAAGAAAAACAGAGAAAGGGAAAAGTAATACCTAAGGGCACTCTTGTGCTTTCTTAAGATCCTCTAATCCAAGGCCAAAATAAACCTGGAAATTGAAAGATGAGCATTATTAGCAGTAAGTAAGAAAAAAGTAGAGTGATAGTTAAAGATGAAAATAAAATGAAAACTCACCAAGCCCTCTTATATATATAGTGGGGCAAAAAAACATCCTATGAACCAGATTTGAGCAAGGTCACATTAAGGAAATCAATCTAAGGGCTCAAGTTAAACCTATTGACATCCCTCATTTATGGGCATTATTACTTTAGTTATTTCAAGATTAATCATTTCATCTCCCTACTTGTACTTGATGAAATAAGGGATTAACAATGTGGGTATTATAATTATCATTAATAGGTTTAGGCTTATTAATATAGCATAAGGCTCAAACCACCATTATTTGAGTAAAGCCCAAATGAATGCCCAACCTTATTTAAATAATTTGATGGATGGATACATGCTTGGACATGGGAGATTATGCCACATCACCCCTGTTGCTTATTTGGTATATTCCACTACCTATAAATACTAAGTCCGGTCACATATCAGGTACACATATACACACTTAGTGCATAACATTATATCTCATTCCTATTCATTCTCGCCATATTTTCTAGTTTATTTCCCTTTTCTTGATTCTAACTCGAGCATTGGAAGGTTTTTGCTAGGATCCCTCTTAGCAACCTCTAATGCCTATTCTTGTTTTTAGAATTTAGAGCTGGGATCTATTTGACCTCAAAGACCCAAAGACTCAAACAAGTCAAATTAGTACAAGTGCCCCAAAGGATCAATCCCGACTTCACAACAAATACCAACTCCCCAAAGTCGAAAGTGACATAAAAAATCACTCGCAAAAAATATAAAACTCAACTCTATGCAAGTTTCAGAGCAAGAACTCTCTAAATTTCCCTAATTTTTTAAAATCACTCTAGCTTTATTTTTTAATAGCATCACAAGGCTTGGTTTTTCCATAACTATTCACCACACTAAGTCAATATCTTTGGGAAAATCAAATATCTTGAACACATGAAAAGTTACCTTTTCATTTGGACCTTCATAGTTAGCTCACCCTCTTGCACCTCTATTTAGTCCTACTTGAGAATAAAAATGATCTCCTAAGAATAATTGATACTTTGGTGTCCTCTCCATGTTGAAAGAGAGAGATGGATTAAGATCCATAAAATTAAACCAAAAGAGGTAAAATTAAACTAATCATCTTTTTCTCAAGGATCAAACTACATTCCAAAAACTAGGGTTTGAAGGCTAAAAATTACCTTTGTGGATGAAATCAAAGGAATTAACTAGATCTCTCAAAGGACTTCTCCAATGAAAGATCTACAAGCTCTAACACATTGATCAAATACTCTCCTTCCAAGCCTCCAAAATTCATCAAAATTGGCACACCTTTCACCACCAATACAATGCGTTACTAGCTGAAATTCAAAGGAAACCAAAGCTCCTTGGTCCCCCAATCAAAGCACCAAAATCGGCTAAAAATGGTTCAATCTGCTTTAGGTTCTCCAAGTGTTGAACTTCTAATGTTTAGTCTGCACACCTAGGAATAGCCCTCAATCAACTTCACTTTTCTAGAGAAGAGAGAAAAAAGGTGATGAAGAAAGGTGGGGAGTTTTGGAAGAGGAGAGAGAAAGGAGAGAATTTAGGAGGTAGTTGTTCAACACATGAATTATACCACGTTTTAGAGAAAAAATATGAAGAGCTTCAATCAAAGCTCCAAGTGGTTAGCCACTTGTATTTATAGGAGAGAATGGAAGCTCGCACTCTCCATGCAAGTGTGCCAACTTGCCAACTTGCTAAATCTTCATTTAGCTTAAATTTGCATTTGCATTTGCATTTCATTTCACTAAATTTTAATGCCAACTTGCATAATTCAAATGGACTCTTCCATTTGATTTCTCTCCAAAACTTAAATTCCTCATTTAATTAAATTAACTTCTTAATTTAATTAATTTAACTTAACTCCTTAAGTTAATTAATTTAACTCTTTAACATAATTAGAGTTAACTTAACTCCGTAAGTTGACTAATTAATTGTCATTGGCATCAATTAGATCAACACCTTAATTTAATTGACATAATTTAACTCTTTAAATTATTTTGACTAATTTAACACTTAAATCAATCAAGCCAAAATGACCAGTTGATAATTAGTCAATTCTTTCTCTCTTTAGGCAAAAACGCCTAATATATGATTTTCTAACTCCTTCAAAAATCCTTCCTATCAAATAAGAGGTTCCTTAGGCATTTGTATGTGAGCCATTAGGTGCATCCATTTATTATACATAAGCTCGCAACTTATTTTGATATTTTGAATATTAAAAAATTCATGTTAATCTCTATTAATTGAAAGTACCTAATTTTCACTATTGATGTCTAACAACAAGCTCATGGAGCCCAACTAATTAGATGAATGAATTATATTTTGATGAACCATTATAGCTTATGCCTCCCATGTAAATACGTTTCTTCCATCTCTTATCTTTCGAAAGAGGCTTAGGGCAAGATATTTATTAGGTTCATAATAGCCTCAATAACTATATCTCTACATCTAATCTTCGATTCTCTTTTATAACCTCAACTTTAGAAGGCACCTTTTCTAAATTTTCATACTACATTATGCAAGAATTTTTTAAAATCGATCATTATAGAATACATAGGAGATGCACTCATTTTTCACAATGAGTAATTGAATCCCTTCTTGGATCTCACAAACCTCTATGTTTAAGTAATACATGCCCAATCTGAACCCCGAATGACCCGCTACGTGGTTGGAGCAAAGTCAAAGCATAAGGACCTAAATACAAGGTTAGTATAGATCCTCAAGTCTAAGAATTAATTATATGCAATATCATAAGCTTGAGAACTGCTACTATCGATGTGCTACTATGGCTATCTATTAGATTCTGTAGCAGTCCTTTAGTGAACTTGCTCTTTAATAAGTACCCACTAACATACATCTATATCTAACATAGATTGCTCATGAAATAGGCTAATATCCAACACTTTGGAGTATGCATCGTTAATGCAAGTTTATCTAAATCTTAGATGCCTCTTTTCATAAGATTCTACAACTTGGAATGTTTAAAATCATGACCTTAGAAACTTATTTCATGATTACCATCATATGTGAGACCAAGTCCCATAGTCTAGTATGATTTAGGGACTTCAATCAAATGTAAGTAAAGTATAAAAAGCATAAGATGAAGATGGTCATTTTATACAGTATCATTCAATCAAGATTATCTCACAATTGGAGTAGTTATTATATGCTAATTCTAATCAGCTATGGGGTACTATTCCAACACATGTCTAGTACAATAAAATCTATGGGAAAAATGAACGTAACAAGTTTTATCAATACATCTTCAATTTTTCCCGTAGGATACATTAGTGTTCTATCTGCAAGTCATAAAGCTATGCTAGTTGGCTTAATCTCGACCAATCTGTGTCACCAGTAGATGGAATATGGCATCAAATTATGTTTGTCCCCAAATTGCATAGTGCCCTTGTAAAAAATTTAGTACCAATTTTACACAGTATGATAAAGCTCCTAAGATCCTTTTGCTCTAGTGGTAACTTCTTTTGGATAATTGCATTGCATACTTTTGTGAGAGCACGTGTCTATAATTCACTCAAATTCCTTTTCTTAGATATAATGGCTTTCGTGAACCTTACATAACATTTGTTCTAAAGTTTTAGCAAATGGAATATTTATGTGGATTTTCTTGAAAACTACAAAAAATTGTTAAAATTACGTGTTCAACTTTTGCTTCTTAAGCTTATAAGGGAAGGGTTGAGGTAAAGTGATAGGTTTACATTCCTCGATTTTCTACCTTTCATCCTTTTATTCAACTATTGATTCTTTTTTTCATTTCTTCTAAAGATAAAGGGACCTTATGAAATTCTTGTAACTCTCTACCATTCCTCAAAGTAACAACATTGCGATTTTCATTATCTTCTTGTTTAGGATTTATCTCAGTATGACTCAACAAAGCTCCCTACTATCTCACATTTAATGCAGTGGCCTTATATTCATTATTTTTCACCATAAACTACATGAACATCTCCTCTAAAGATGGTTTCTTTTTTATTGCTAAAAGCTTGATGGTGGAGGTGGTTTAGGAATTGAAATTCATCCTTGATTGTTGCTCTATGAAAAGTTAGGGCATTATCTCCATCCAAGATTACGAGTATTTGAGTATGGATTATTTTAGCGCCTGTTGAAGATGCTAAAAAACATTGCACTTTTTTCAACATATTCTGACATAGATCACTCAAATGTGCATCCTTCGCTAAATTTGCAAGTAATAAATAAGCTCCTTACTGCTTGTACTTACTGTAGTGGCTGATTACAAGACTAACTAGCATGTCAATCTTTTTTGTTAAAGCTTTTATATGTGCCACCATAGATGTAGTAGTATACAACTCTTAAATGCTTGCAACCTTCTTAGGTTGAATTAATCTCTCAATTAGCCAAGGATAACTTTTGGTTGCCATCTTATTGAATAACTTAAATGCATCTCCAATATTTTTCCTTGTATATGTACCTTCCACAATGGCATCAACTACACCTCTAGTTTGTTGGATAACTTATTGTAGGACGTTTGTGCTTGAAGATATTTTTTCAATCTATGATGAGGACATCTTCTTAACATTTTCGTATATCTTTCCCAAGCCTCATAAAATGTTTCCTGATCAAATTATATAAGAAAGTAATTTCATTTCTCAACTTGACTATTTTTTATGGTGAAAAGAACTTAGCTTAGAATCCCTATGGTAAATCGTCCCATTTGATAATAGATCCCACTAGTAAAGGTGCTTTGTCTTGTCCTTCAATAAGATTGAGAATAAACTTAGTTAAATTGCATCTTTTGAAATTCTATTATATTTGCAGGTGTTAAAAATCTCCAAAAAATTAGTTAAACGAGCATTTGGATCTTTTATTGAAGAATCCCCAAACTTTATACTATACTTTGTATCATTTGAATGATTGCGAGCTTGATCTTAAAACTATTTAATTGAACAGCTGGCCTAGTGATTCCTATGTGACAACCACAAACTTGCAAGATACTATAGTCCTATAGATATCCATCTTCCTTCACCATTTCTACTATATCCTAGTTCACTCACTAAAGCATTTGTCTACATTTTTGAAAGGTTCTCTGAATCTCTCGATCAAATGACACTAATTTGGTCTCCTAATTATCTCACATACAATTGTAGAGATTACAAAAATAAACTAACAAAGTAAAATGAATAAGTAAGAGAAAAACAATTAAACTAAAAGCTGGTGCTTAAAATTAATATTGGCAAAAATAAAGTTAATTTAGTTACTTGGCAATGGCGCCCAAAATTTATTGGCATGCGAAATGAATATTGCAAATAATCATATAAGTGCACGTATCACAAAAAGTAATAAAGTGGTGAGAAGAGTGTCCATCCCAAGAGAAATTCAATATTTAATACTATTTACCAATTTACTGAGAACAAGTAAAGCACTAGGATCCAATTATCAAAACTTCAAATATATAAAATTAATTAGTACTTACAAGCATAACAAAGATCAAATCATACTAGAGATTTAGATTTGGTAAGAGCATTATGTTGAAAAGTAAAATCCAAGTAGAAACTTATGAACTCTTCGCAATTCCAGAAACTTTCTACAACTGGCGCAGCTAGAAGAGTGCAAAAATAACCTAACCAAAACTCCTCCAAAAATTTTGAGAAAATTACTGGAGCTTCTCAACACCTTCAAACACTCTCTATAAAAATTTTAGATGAAAACGCCTTCTGGAACTCCCTAGAGAAATTCACTAAATTGAACTTTGTGCATGTAGATCTCCAAAATCGAGCAAACTAGCTTGTTTGCCTTTATTGTTATAATCCACACACCAATTAGATCTTTCAAAATCTCTAGTCTATAAGTTGGAGTAAGACCAGAGATAGAATAATGGTGGTGGCTGATTTTAGGTTGGAAGGAAGAAGAAGAGAGCAAAGCTTTCAACATATAAATGCAATACTTGCAAGAGGTTTTTGGAGGAAAATTGCAAAGAATCTAATTCTTCACAAATGGTGTGATGCATTGGCCGATCCTTGCTCTATATCTATATATAGATACTGAATGGTGTGATGCCAAGTTGGCATCACACATTCCATGAGGAGGGGCGGCCGAGTGGCGATGCCAAGATGGCAAATTAAATTCAAATCTCATTTGAATTTTATGTGCATTTTAATTACATTTGGAATCTAATTCCAAATTAATTAAGATGCTAATTCAAATGAACTCTTCATTTGAATTTTTACTCCAAAATTCATTCTTCTCATTAATTAAATTAAACTCTTTAATTTAATTAATTATCCTTTGACTTAACTCTTTAAGTCAAACTAGCTTAACTCATTAAGCTTATTTTGTTAACTTAATTCTTTAAGTTAACTTGATCAATTGACGGTAATGTTAGTGCCAAATAATTAAATCTTTAATTATTGATCTAATTTAACTCCTTAAATTAATTGATTAATTTAACACTTAAATTAAGCAAGCAAAAAATGACCTTCAAAATTGGCACCGTAAAATTAGTCCATTAGAAGCTGATTTTCTAACCCTTAGAAAATTTTCGCCATCAATTAGGAAGCTAATTAGACTTTGTGTGTGACCAAATACATTCTACCATTCATTGAATATAGGCTCACAACTCCTTGTGACTTTTGAATATCTTTATTCATTTTAGTTTAAAACTCCTCTTAAACTAATCAATTCAATTCAATTAATCTCATTAATTGAAAAGTATCCAATCTCTATAATCGATGTCCAACATCAAGCCCATGGAGCCCAACTAATTAGCCGAAATGAATATTCTAGAGAACCATCATCGCTCTACGTGTACTATGCAAATATAGTCCTTTCGTCTCCTATCTCCCGAAAGAGGCCTAGGGAGAAATATTTGTTGACTTCCTAATAGCCTCGATACTATATCTCTATTCTTAATGTTCAATCCCATTGTGTGATCTCACCTTTGGAAAACTCCTTTTTCAAATTATCACACTACTTTGCACAAGAATTTTTGAAATTGATCATTATAAAATATATAGGAGATGCACTTGCCATTTATAATAATAAGGAGTCGAATTCCATCTTGGATCTTACAAATCTCCATACCAAGTAGCTCATACCCATTCTCAACCCGAAAAACCTACTAAGTGGTCAAGGAAGAGCCAAAGCATGAAGACCAAATACAAGGTTACCATAGATTCTCAGGTCAAAGGACTAATAATATGCACTAGTGTAAGTAGGAGAACTTGCCACTATCGATTTGCCACTATAGCTATCTAGTGGATTTTTCGATGGGTATTCAGTGTCCTGTTCTCTAACAAGCACCCATTAACATACACCCGTACCTCATACAATTGCTCATGAAATGTAGCAAATTCTAACTCTTGAATTTATGCAACGCTAATGCTAGTCTATCTAGATCTTAGATGCCCCATCTCATAAGATCTTATAACTTGAAAAATTTAAGATTGTAACTATGTGAGACTTATTCCATGATCACCAAACCAAGTCCTGCAGTCTTAGGTGATTTAAGGGCTTTATCCAAATGCTAGTGAAGTGAAACAAAGCATAAGATGAAGGTGTCCATATAAAGAACATCATTCAATCAATATTATTTTATAAGAAAATAGTTTTTACAAGGCCAATCTCATTTGCTAGTAGGGCACTATTCCAACATCTATCACATATTTATTTTCATCCAAATAATGATTAATTATATTGAAATTAAAATTACACTAATAAAAATAGGGAGGAGTTACTAATTTAGTTTTCTGCAAGGATATGAGGACATAGAATTATAATTTTATCAATTGAATTGATTAATTACATTATTTTCTTTTTATGACATTAATAACAAGTTATTGCCCTCGAGTCTTATGCTATTGCGGGGTTTTTCCGAATTACTCCTAATCAAATCTCTAATCTATTCAACTTACTATATTCATATGTGAATTAACTAAATTATGAATGTGGTTATACCATTCAATTAACTACCTAAGGTAAGTAGTTGCATTTCTATTATATTTACAAATTAATTAATTTATTCCTCTACTTGAATCATTAATCATATGCTCTTCTATTGTCAACCAATTGTTAAATTATTTTTCCCAAGATTTTTCTATGGACTAGATATATACTAGACTAATGATCCGCCAATCAAATAAAAAATGCACACAATAGAAAAATAACTTTAAATGTTATTTATTTAACGAAAGAAAATCATGCAATCAATTTCTTTGAGAGAATTCATCATAATCCTAAAATAACAAATTAATTCACAATTGAATTGTCAATTAACATAACAAAACAAAAAATCGTATCAAATCTAAAATTAAAAAGAAAATAAATGGGGCAAGAAAAACCTCTATTTCTAGACGAATCTAATATCTCCTTTGTCCTCCTTTGAATCTTGAATTCTTGCTAAACTTCTAGTTTTCAATCTAAAAATCAAAATTAGAACTCTTATTGAAAGGCCCATTTATACTAAGTAACAGAATCTTCTAAGAATAGGTAACTAGAATAAATAAAAAAACTCCTTGTCCTTGATTAAATCACAAGAAATCATTCAATCATTCCTACCAACTTATGCTAAGTTGCTCTTTTTTGTAATTTCTCAATTTATGCTCCGGCAATTTTAAAGAAAATTATAATTTTTTTGAGTAAGAAAATTTTTATTAAGTCCTCAATTTGATATTAAAGGTAATCGTAATAAGCACTTAACAATAAGTTTGCATCAACTCAATAAAAATGTTTCAGAAAACGAGTTTTGCCTTCTTTAAAAACTTACACACTTGTATGACTCTTACATCATAATTGAAACAATACCCAAAAATATGATGAGAAAGTAACGTCGACTAAATATAATATTACTAGTATAGTCAATATAACTTTCTGGTCATTAATATATTTATTTGCAGCAATTGTATATTTTTTACTTGTAGTTGAGATGCAATACTTACATTTGATAAGTTTTAATTAGCTAGTAGCAAATGGCTTTGGGCCCCATTTACTTAAGCAAATGTGATATAAAATGATATAATGAAATAAGGATGAAGTTAAAGAATGTGATTATTTTGTAAGTGTAAATGGCTTAATTTTTGAGCCAATAAAAAATGACATGTGTAAATAATATATTAGTTATTAATTTAAAATTTTTTATTTATATATTAAAGTTTATTAAATTAAATTCTAAATAATAAATAGTTAATTTTAATTAATATTCTAATATTTATTTTATGAATCAAATGTTGATAAATGTCAAGATGAATGTGTATCATGTTGATCAAATCAAATCTGATGGGCTGACAATCTCAAGCTAATCAAATTGGAACACATGACATATTTATGTAAATGGACTAATCATGTTAAGAACATTTGATATTATCTTTTAATATGAATCAAAGAAATAATTATCAAATGTGTTCAAATTATTTCAAAGTATCCTATTGAGCACCTATATAAAGGAATGATTAGAGACTCATATAAGGATTCACAGAGATATTCACATATTCTCAAGTCGAAGACTCAAGTCTTCAAGCTTCAAGTTTCTACTGTAACGATGTATTGCTACCGCATAGGTTCTATACCCCTTCACAGCATCAAGTCATCAAGTTTTTTGATCTCGGAGTCAAGGTTCTTTGAAGAAATTTTGTAGTGTCTTTTACCAAATCAAATGATACTACACCATATATCCACGAACAAGCTGCAAGCCCTTGGATTAAATATATTTGGAGAAGAATTAGGGGATTAGTTTTGTTAGGGAATTTATTTATTTTTTCTCTGATAAATTGTAATTCTCATATATTATTTAATATAAATTTGATTTGTCCATTATTTTTCTTTGTCTTATGATTTAATTTTGCAGAGAACAAAATTCGTGTGAACAGTAAGATTTATATTATATGTACTATATGGGATGAGGGAAAGGATGAAACATGATAATAAAGTTGGTTGTTTATTTGAATGGATAAAATTATTATGACCGTATATAAAATTATTAAAAAAATCATCTTTAATGAAAAAAATATATGGATCCTTAATTATTTTTATAAAAATGAGATATGACCCACATATATTTCAGCTTAATTTGGAAAGTGAACAATCGAATGGTATTCAAAGTGCTTTATAGGGGAAATCTGGAGCTGGACAGAAGCAGGTTTAATGTCCTTGTGTGTTGCCTCTGAGGATGTAAATAGATATTAAATGAATCGGATATTTTATTTTTATATTCATATCTATTTAATTTTTTGAATATTAAAATATAGATACGGATTTGACGAATATTAAAAAAATGATATCCAAATTCGTATCCATCAGATATTTGTCGAATTCAGATATATTCATATTCTTAGATTTATTCATATTTTATTAAATTTATCTATATTTGAAATATTTTTTATATTCATATTCGATGATAATTATTTAAATATCTATTTACAAATATCTAAATAAACAAATCTATAAACTTTTAATAAATGCATATTTTAATTAATAGAAGGAATTATATAATTTCATTAAAAAGAAAGCAATCGAATAAATATCATAATTTCTAATTAATAATTAATTTTATAATTGATTATTGGTACTTATTAATAATAATGGCATTTAAGTATATTAATTTTATATAATAAATATGGATAAATTTTATATAAATGAATATAAATGTAAACAATAGATGAATTTTTAAATGTCTATTTACATTTCTACAGTTCTAGTTGCCTTTGTATTCAATTTTGTGTTTAATATTGGTTGGAAGAATAAAGGTCTTTTTCCAAATCAAACTCCTACCTAATTGTTAGGATAAAAAGATAAATGTATGGGCGTATGGAGGATAAGATAGTCATTTAAACTTATCATCCCACTAGGCCTAAGCTACCGGATGTTTTTCCTTCCTCATGTTCAGACGTTACATCAAATCCACATACTCTACAACGGTACGCTCCAATTTTTGTACCAAGTTTTCGTCACAGAAGTACGTAAATGATTAAGTTGGACGTGGTTCTCCATCCGAAGATTTCCTGCAAAGTAAACATGCATCAAAGTTTTAAAACAAGCACTATTTAGAAATAATAATGATTATTTTAAAATTTCACATAAATAAATTGAGATAGAAATAAATATAGAGAATAAATCTCTTACCTTGTTTAATGTTTCACTGCTACATTAATAAATTAAAATGGTCAGTAAAAATGATGTATTAAATATACCTTCTCTTAATTAGTGGAGTAATTTGGGGCTGTTTATTTACCAACTTTCAATACATTTTTCAACTCTCAAAATTTTAAAAAATAAACAATACACATTCCTCAAATTCACTCTCAAAATACAAAATTTATTCCTAAAAAATTCTTACTATTCACACTCCCAATACATTTTCCAAAATTTCAATCAATTGTCTTATCATTGTGCTACTACTCATACAATCTATATATACATATATATAAATAATTTTAAAATACTTATTTCACCTTATATATCCAACAAAAAAATTATTAATGTAAGATTTTATTTTTTTCAAAATACAAATAAATAAATTATTTTTTTCTAATTTATTCTTTACCTGCTTTCTAAAATATAAATAAATAATCATTATATTTTCCAACCTTACTTTTCAAAATTTATTCTATCAAAATTTTTTCGGAGAATTTCCCAATTCATATCCAAACCAAGCCCTTGACAATATAACAACTCATACAAAATGAGCATAAAATAGTTCGTGTTGTGTGGCTTATCCACCAACCCAACGCTCTATATCGGAGAAAAAAGAAAAAGGGAAGAATGAAAAACTTTTTGACTTTTACAGCGCAATTACTAAAGTGCCACTCTTGAATTGTTCCAAAATTTCAGGGTTACAACCAGGTTCAAACACAAGAATAATGCTATTTGTTTTTTTAGGCCCTTATTTGGTCTGTCTTCCTTACCACTCCTCACTCGGCCCCCACTTCCTCTCTCTAGAAACGCATGTGCCCTCTGCCTCCTTCCTCCACTTCCACACTCCCTGACGAACAACCGATAAACCCCTGCAAAACCCTCTTACTTACAGCCGCTAGTTAAACTCTCTAGATTATTTTTTCTCCTTAAGAGTTATCAAAACGGCAGCTTTTTGTAGTATTGTTGTTAACCGAACTAGCAATAAGCTGGGTAAAGTTGCAGCGGCTATGGCTAAAATGGGGTTCTATACTCAGACTACCCCTTTGAGGCCTTCCTCTTTTTGCCCGCCATATTTCTGGTTTTGCCGTTCCTGTACTCAGTTTTACTCCTTTTCTTCTTCGACCAGAGTCTTCTGCAGGTTCAGCTTCGTTTGCACTCGCTGAATTTAAATTACTGTTGAACTTATATGATTTCTTGATGGTTATTTCACTTGTCCTTTTCTTTTGTGTGTGGAGTTTGGTTAAGATTTTTTGGCTTCTTGAACATAATAAACCCAGAGGTTTCTTTTCCTTTTATTTAAAATTTGCATATTCTCAGAAAATATAGGGCCTTGGGTGTGGGTATTGTTCTTATGTGTGCACGTTGGTCACAATTTATAAGTTCTCTGATTTGCTTTCTCGTAGTAAACTTCCTAACACTGACATTGTTAGTGTAGAAAGATTTAATTTTTGCTGCAATGTCTTTGAATGTAGACAAGGCAGAAAATCTTGCTGCTGTGTTTTCACTTTCGACCCATGTTATTCTGCAGGCTGGAAGATAGAGCGCCCAAGAATGGAAATGGTCTATTCTCTAGTGGAGCTATCAATTCTGATTTACTTGAATTAAACCCACGATCGAGTTACAGCACATTTCAGCCCAACGAAAGCGAAATGCGTTATAGACGAAGTAACTATTTTGTATGTTCTCAATGGAAAAAGCCTTCTGTTCATACAGAGGTTGAAAGGACCTTGGAAGACAATAAAGAAGTTTGGTATGGAATATTTTGTCCTGGACATACTGCTGAAGCCTGGGGTAAAGCTACTGAAGAATGTAAAAAGAACAAGAGACTATTTTCTCATAGGAGTAGTGCATCTGCAAATCTTAAAATACTTCCAGAAGAAGCTACTGCGGAAGTAGCCAAGTCTGGGAAAAGAAAGGTTGAATGACATTCTTAGCACTGGCGAAGTTAGATGTTGCTTGTTGCATTGAAAATTTTCACTATTTTAACCACAATTGAAAAGCTTTCTCATCATGGAAAAATTTGTTAATTTTGCAGTTTGAAGGAGAAGGGAGTGAATTAAGCAGGAAGGAGATGGAATATACCAGAAATGTCGGACAACATGGGTTTCGTGTTTCCCATAACCAAATGTCTCTAGCTGAACTTAGGTCTAACACAGCTTCATACAAAAATGATGATGATAACAAGATAGTATTGGAGAATCAACCTGCGATGAAAGGTTCTCACTGCAATGGGCTGGAAAATAAGGAACACCAAGATTCCTTAACTGACTGGAATGATTTATGTGAGAAAAACAGAACTCATTCTGCCTATGAAAAAACTATTTCAAGTGATAGTGTTAGCGAACCTCTCACTGAAAAAGTTGCTGTTTCTGAAGGCACAGAACTTCAACAGAGGCTTAATCAGGTTTATGACAAGGTTCTTGTGGTTGATAGCATCGCTGCAGCTAGGCAAGTAGTCAGTATGCTCACCAATCACTACAAAGATCTCATTCACGCATGTGATACAGAGGCATGTATTGGCTTCTTATGAAACAATAAAATGTTTTATTACCATTTTTTGTGCAATTGTATAACACTTCTTAACTTCTCTTGTGCAATTGCTGATAGTATAGGTAGCAAAAATTGATGTTAAAGAAGAAACACCTGTGGACCATGGAGAAATTATTTGTTTTAGTATATATTCTGGTCCAGAGGCTGATTTTGGTGATGGAAAGTCCTGCATCTGGGTGGATGTCCTTGATGGAGGTGGCAAGGAACTTGTCAAAGAGTTTGCTCCATTTTTTGAAGACTCATCCATTAAAAAAGTAAGTCATTTTTGCCTATTCCTGGCAGGATTTATCTTTTATCACTCAGTTACACCATTTTCTACAATGGTGTTGTTTATTTAGCCACAGAATCAAGAGAGGAGCAGTGCTACATCACAATAATCAGCTTCCTTGTGTTTTCTGTAGGTGTGGCACAATTATAGCTTTGATAATCACATAATAGAGAATTATGGGCTTAAACTTTCTGGTTTCTATGCTGATACGATGCACATGGCTCGATTATGGAATTCCTCTAGGCGAACAGAAGGGGGATATTCTCTAGAAGCGCTGACAGGTGACTCTGAAATCATGTCAGATGCTAAGAGAGGCCCTGGTGAAACAGTGATTGGAAAAGTATCAATGAAAACCATCTTTGGTAGAAAAAAGGTAAAGAAAGATGGATCTGAGGGAAAATTGATAACCATTCCTCCTGTTGAAGAGCTACAACGAGCTGAGAGAAAATTATGGATTTGTTATTCTACTTTAGATTCAATAAGCACATTGAGGCTCTATGAAAGTTTGGAGAAGAAACTGTTGAAAACCCCCTGGAGTGTTGATGGACATTACAAAGGATCAATGTTTGACAACTACCTAAAATATTTACGTCCATTTGGTGAGCTTCTTGTAAGAATGGAGACAGAAGGAATGCTGGTTGATCGTTCATACCTTGCTGAGATTGAAAAGGTGGCAAGAGTAGAGCAGCAGGTTGCTGCTGATAGATTTCGCAAGTGGGCATCGAAGTATTGCCCTGATGCAAAATTCATGAATGTAGGAAGTGATGCACAGTTGCGCCAGTTATTTTTTGGTGGTGTACAGAATAGGTAGGGATCAACATTCTTAATGGAGGAATCTATCTGAGTTGATTATGGCCTCCATAACAACCATTCTGTTCATGGATGCTGTGCATGAGAATTTTGTTGGAGTATTCATTTGCTTTAGCTTCTCTGTTTTGAATGTTATCTCTAGTGGCTTCCTGGTACTTCCAAGCATTTTTATTGCTGTATCCCTGGGGTCTGGCAAGGGGGAGCGGGGTTTGAATGGAGATTAATCACATAAATACCTGAGTAGTTAATTTAAGTATCAATGTTGAGTAAAAATGGGGCTTGGTGATGTAGCTGTGCATGAGGAAAAGGAGCATGATGTGTTTATTTTCTCCTGACTACAGAATTTGTCGAACATGGAATTATAATTGGAAAATATTCTCACTATTCCAAAACTATGGAAAACTAAAACCTTCTTTTTGTTTGGAATTAAAGCATAATTGAAGATGTGGATTCTTTTTATTCTGATCTTTTCAACAGATCTGATGACATGCATAATTTCGATCATTTCATCCAAGGAACTTAAATTTATGGGTTTTTTTTTTTCTCACTACATTTATGCCTATGTATTTTATTTACAGAAAGGACCCAAATGAATTTCTTCCAGTGGAGAAGGAGTTTAAAGTTCCCAACATTGATAATATAATTGAAGAAGGCAAGAAGAATCCCACAAAATATCGTAAAATCATACTGCATAAGCCTGACGGTGTTCACATTGAGACTGATAAGTACACTGCAAGTGGTTGGCCTTCTGTTAGTGGTGATGCGTTAAAAGATCTTGCTGGGAAGGTTTCTGCTGACTTCAACTTCCTGGATGAAGAGAATGATGAAGAACTGCCTGAAAATGTGACTCAAAAATCTTCTGAGGACAGCAGAGCACCCTCAACTATAGTCACTGATACCTCTGCTTATGGAGCAGCTTATTCTGCATTTGGCGGTGGACAGGCAGGAATTGAGGCTTGTCGTGCCATTGCTGCTTTGTGTGAAGTTTGCTCAATAGACTCCCTGATATCCAACTTTATTCTCCCCTTACAGGTTGTCTGCTATTACATTTACCATGGCTCATGATTAAATTTGTTGATTACATCCAGAAAAAATTATATGCGTATGTATTTATGCAATGATTGATTCAGGATTCTTATTTTTTCCCCCCTCTTTTCCTGTTTTTCATTTTCCTGGTTGGGTTTGGGGTGGGGGTTGGTGCATAAGACATGTATTCTCAGATTTCTAAGATTTCACTCTTTAGAGGAATAACATATTGACTTTTATCCTAAATCTGCCTTACTAGATTTGGGAGGAACTTCTATTAATCTATTACCCTTATAATGTAGTTTTCTGCAACTCTACTGTATATTGTTTCACATTTGACATTTTCTAGTGAGGATAGGAAGCCTTCTTTATATGATGAAATGATTTCAGTTGTTGCATCTCTTAATAATGATTGTTCGCTAAATCACTTTAGATTTCTGTTTAAATATACTTGTTGATGGCTCATCAAAGTAATCAATTAAGAGCCCCAAGAAATGTTCCATTTTCAGTGCATGCATCTAATGCATTTATTTTGTATGGCTGTCTGTCTCTCATGTTTTACATAATTTGAATCTAAGATTGGCACGAGATATTGTTGGTTGGTGTTCATTCTGGCTTCTCTACTGTTCTATGTTTTTCATGCTTACCAGTTTCCTGTGTTTTGTATTGGTATTTAAATAAATTTTTTAAAAGTTGTACAGATAACTATATTCCCAGCTTGAAGCTCTGATTCTGTTTATTAATTTCTGTACATAAATCATTTGGTGGGAGCCTGTGAAGTGGCTCATAACTATCATAGTGTTTTGATCAACCTCTAACTCTTTATATGGACCTGACTAAAGTCTTTGGCCCTCTTGTCCTATGCATGATACTATTTAAATGTAATTCTTTCATATTTCTTTTGAAGGCATGTTTTTTCAATGAAAATAAACAGAGAAAACGGTTAATTTCTAGAAAAACTTTAGCATGCTTAGATTACTAGTGAGTAAATAATCTTGTTAAAACTCTTTGTTAACCCTAAAACTTTTTCTGGAGTTTTCGAGGTCTTGTCTACTGCATGGGCATGTCTTTGATGCCTGTCTCTGAAACTCAAATATGTCTTTCTCTAACTTTAGGTAATCTAAGGATAGGAGTCTATTATTAGGACACAGACAAGGACATTTCTCATGTTTTTGACTTTATTCTTTGGTTTCTAATTCAGGGAAATCATATATCAGGCAAGAATGGGAGAATCCACTGTTCGTTGAATATTAACACAGAAACTGGGCGGTTGTCTGCAAGAAGGCCTAATTTGCAGGTTTGTATGTCTTATTTTCTAGTATTTCACTGTTACTCAAAGGCTGTTTACCTGTGCTCCAGACAAATGCAGTGGGTCACTAATTGCATGTGAATGAAGCCACTAAATTATCTTAGTTCCTTGGTATCTATTAGTTGAGGATTACTTACTTTCTTATTGAGCTTGTATTTGCAAAAGATGTTTTCTTTTTCTTTCCATGTGGGGAATTGTTACAGAAGGGGTGTGGGATAAAACTTTGTTGCTGATTTCTGGTGACTGCAATAAATTGTCAATCATTTGGCCCCTAGGTGTTTAATGTGAGGAGGAAAGGAGATGGCAAGTGTTCTTTTTCCCCTTTGAGAGGCATTTCTTGTTTGAATTTTCACTCTAGTTCTCTTAATAATAAGGTCAAGATATCCTTTTTGGAAGGTTCAAATAATCTGTCATTTTGTTATCCTAAGATGTCATTAGTCACTGAGCTACGCAAGAAATCTATCAACATGTTTAGTAAATAAGACAAGTGAATACATAATTGTACACTACCAGTATGTGATGCAAAGTGAAGATTTAAGTTCGACTATGATAGTATGATTTTAACATGAGTGAGAATTGGAAAAGCAGCTGATAACTGCAGTGGGAAGAGACTGACATGGGAAAGTGCTCCATTGGCACACAGAAATGAAACTTAAGAAAGACATACTCTTAAGATGTTGCTTTGTTTCACATCCATATTGTCATTGGTATTTGTCCTTGTCAAAATTTATGAAAGTGAAAAGAGCCATAAGTTCGTTATTATTCTTCTAAGCCTTCCATGTGGGCATGTATTTGTCATGCATCATGGTGCTTGGAGTAACACGTTTTCATCATGCCGTAAAAGGAAGAGAACTTGTTCAAGTGTAGTTAACATGTTACACTGATGGGTGGATATTGGAGTTTGAGGGGATGTGATTATGAAATTTTGTGTCTGTTAATCAACTTTTTGAAGCTGAGGTTGCAAATCTAGGAAAGGGATAGGAAGATGAAGAATGTCAAGGAGGAAAGGGGATCTATATCAAGATATATTTGCTGTACAAGCTGTAGTTTATTAGTAAAAGAAAGTGATGTTTTATTTGAGGACTTATCATGTGAACAACTTTTAAGTGATTTTTGTGACTCGTGTTTTGGTTGGAAAACCAGTAAACCACCTTATACAAAGCGAAAGGCTAGGCATACTTTCTTTTAACTAATTTACTTCTGAGCTATAATATTTGTGTTTGTGAAATCCAGAACCAGCCTGCATTGGAGAAGGATCGTTACAAGATTCGTCAGGCGTTTATAACTGCACCTGGCAACTCCCTGATAGTTGCGGATTATGGACAGGTAATGACTTGATCCTCCTAATGACATAAATTTTTTGTTTATTTTTTATTTTGTTTTTGATGAAATGTGCTTCACAATCAGTTAGAACTGAGGATTCTTGCACATCTGGCCAATTGTAAGAGCATGTTGGATGCTTTTAAAGCTGGTGGGGACTTCCACTCGAGGACTGCAATGAATATGTATCCACATATCCGTGATGCTATTGAGTGTAAGGATGTGCTTCTCGAGTGGCATCCTCAATCTGATGAAGATAAACCTCCAGTCCCATTGCTAAAGGTTGGCTCTTGAATGTTCCCCATTAGTTGAGGTTATATCCTTCTGTAGACAGCAGTTTGTACACTGTCAGCATATTAATTATGCATTATTTTCACACTTTTCAATCTTGGTAAATTTAAAAATTTTATTTATATTAAATTAAATCACAGGCTCTTGGAGTCATGTTACCTTACCCGTAAATGAGATGCATATTATTTCACATGACATGGCCACTACAATAAGCAGATATTACATCCAATAATTTGAAACGTATTGCTGCACTTGACCCTTTTATCCACATGCCTGTCTTTTAGAATGACTTGGGCCTCTAATCAAGTATAAACATTTTACCAATTGTCTGACTTCCTAACATAAACTTGGAACCCATACATCATAAGGATTTTGGACTAGTTTCAGTTCATGGTGATTCAAATCTAATTTTGAAGAAAGGATCAGACAAGCACAATAAAAGAGTTTTTTATCATCAACTAAGTAGACAGTGATTGCATGCTTAATGAAATACTCTGTGCATGTAGGTGTATGTAATATATTGATGATTGAATTACTTAATTTCCAATATGTCATTAGAAATTTTAAGATCCTACTTCACCCAATGGGTGATTCAGCTGTAGTTCTGTTATCCCCCACCCACCTCACTCGTCTCTTGTGGACCACGATGAATAATTGCAGAGCATACATATTTTTATTGATAATAGGATGTTTCTGTAAACTTGGAGGTGGTAGACTTACCTATATCCTGAAGAATGATCAGCCTATCTGCTGAGGTTCCACTTACAGGTCAAGATATGGGGACTAAGCATGTAGCTACATGTTTTACTGGATGGACAGAACCATTAAATTTGCTCCATTGTTTTGAAACAATCTTATATGCTGATTACCTAAATTAGTTTTAATCTGCCGTATATGAGCAATCAAGAGTAACTACTTGGTCTAATTAAAAGACAAGTAAGCACTAAACTGAACAACTGTCCTTTGACATTTGTCCAACTTAGGAAATGACAGCAATTTTAGATTAGGTGATACTTCTTGCTTGATAATCAAGTGTTTCTCCCTTGAATTACTAGCTCTTTGTGGATAATTTGAATGATAATTTCAGGATGCTTTTGCTTCTGAAAGAAGGAAAGCAAAGATGCTCAACTTTTCCATCGCGTATGGAAAAACTACTGTGGGACTTGCCCGTGACTGGAAGGTAGGTCATATTTTGGTGGGTTTTCAGTTGGTAAAAATGGTTTTTGTACAATTTGTGTGAGCACTGTCTGTGTTATCAGGTTTCTCGTGAGGAAGCGCAGGAAACAGTAAATTTGTGGTACAGTGATAGACAAGAAGTGTTGTCTTGGCAGGAAGAACGTAAAAAAGAAGCACGTAAATGTTATCGTGTTTACACGTTGCTAGGGCGGGCTCGCCACTTCCCATCACTAAAGAATTGTAGCTCCGCTCATAAAGCTCATATTGAGCGCGCTGCCATCAATACCCCTGTGCAGGGAAGCGCTGCGGATGTTGCTATGTGTGCCATGTTGCAAATATCAAAGAATGTACGTTTACAGGAGCTAGGCTGGAGACTTCTATTACAGGTTGATTTCAAATTTAGCTTCATCTCTTCGCTCTGATGAAAAAAATGGTAAACAAAAGATACCAAGTGTTACCACAGTATGTCTGCTTGCTTGTGCGCCTGCTATCTTTATAGAACTCTCATTCACTTGTGCATCCTTCGTTTTTTGTGCTTGTGTTATTGTTGGCATCACCAAGAAATGAAACAATTATGTATTTTGAGTCAACCGATGGATCTCAACTGATATGATTGATATAACTCTGCTGCTGCTGCTGCTGCTGTTGTTGTTGGAACAGGTTCATGATGAGGTGATCTTAGAGGGGCCAACTGAATCAGCAGAGGAGGCTAAGGCCATAGTGGTTGAATGCATGTCAAAGCCTTTTGATGGGAAAAACATTCTTAGAGTTGATTTGTCAGTTGATGCCAAATGTGCTCAAAATTGGTATTCTGCCAAGTAGATAATGAAGAATGCTTGCTTGCTCTGGTTGTTCCTTCTCCCTACAAATGCTGCAATTGTCAGCTGCAATTTTTTCAGACAATGAAAGAACAGCAAAATTTCCAATTAAAAAGGATTCAATTCCTCCTGTGTTCTCCAGTAGTTTTCATTAATTCCTAGCACACCTTCTATATTAATACTTATTAGCTCATTGGCTGCCTTAACAAACTTATCAGTCTTAACATCATTTGAAAGATTAACATAACAAACTATTTTTTGAACTGGAATATACATTATGGAATTGGAACTTGAGGAATGTTCGAACTTTGAAAGAAACGTCCATGTGACTAAGGAGACAATACCAAAAATATTACTTCATAAATTTGGACCAAAAAGGAAAGACAAGTTGAAGGCCGTTGCTTTCTCTCTTACAAATCCAAATCAACAAGCTATAGTTAATGAATGTAATGCACGAGCATATGGGTAGTAATACTATCTTCAGCATCAATTTCTTTTTCCCTTCCTCCTTTCTTGGATAAATATTAGAAAGTCGAATAAATGCATGCTTGAACAAAGAAAATAAATAATAATAAAAATAATTGACAGCTTCAATCCCAAAAGAAAAAGGTTGTTGAGGCAGCAACAGCTATTTCCCGAAATGCTGGAGATCAAGTTCCCAGGCTGATGCCAATTGAAATAATAGTTGGTCTGGAGCGGATCCTTCCCAGTCCTCAGGTGGGCCCATTGCTGAAGATGCTTCGTGTAAATTCAGCAAAATCTCCCTTTTTACTTCAATTGGAATGCCCAAGACATCTGGGCCGTTTTCCATAACAATATCTGCCACCTGACAACACGAAGCAAAATCATGTCAGGACTTGCATATGGATAATAACGTGTAGAGAATCCATCTTTTTCAATCATCAGGTGTTATTGTCATGCATGCTAAAAGATGTCAAACTAATCCTCCAACATACACATTCTAGGAAAGGAAATTTTTAAACAAATTTTCTACTAGATATCTCATCTTCTTTGTAAAAATTCAAATTCCTGCTTTTAATTTTTATTCTTGGCAGCGATTTGCTCTACAACATGACAGGTCCAGAGGAACAAACAAAAGAATTGGACTACTATGCAAAAGGACATACCTGTTGAACCCAATATAAGCACATGTCAAATAAGTTCGGCTCCATGAGGAACTGTGAAATAGAATTCAGAACTTCATTTGCTACCTCATTTGAGAGTTGGTCTATCACAGGGCCTGACCTGTCCATGAGCTTTACAAGCAAGAGATCATCCCCTGTGGACAGAACTTCAGCAAAAGCCGAATCCACATCACCAACATGAAGTGCATCCATTGCATTGCTCCAACAAGTCCAAATTGGGTCACGATCCTGCACAGCTCCATCATCTCCTGCTTCGGCCGTCATTTCAGATATAGCTACTCGAGCACTCCGAGTAACTCCACTCTCTTCACCAGCTACCCGAATAGCTTCCAAGGTTGCTTCATCCTTTGAAGCTTGCCAGACACTCCTTGCAGAAGGTCCCTCACCAAACCTAACAGGCGCAGCTCCTTTTTCCCAAGCTCTCCTGTTGCCAACCTGATCAGCCTCATTTTCTGATTTACCAGACCTGATATCTATCAGACCACCACTTGCTGCTCTCCTGGAGCCCATATTTCCATTTTTACTGTACGCATGGAAGTCCCAAGCATCTGACATATCAGATCTCCAAGAAGGGCCCCTAGATTTCATTCCCGAGGCAGCACTATCAAATGCAGCAAATCTCTCCCCAAAGAGAATGCGTCCATCACTTCCTCTTCCTAACTTACCACTGGAATAGTCAGGGAAGCCATTGTACTTACTGAGAGACCTGTTAGAAGATCCCTCGAATCCAACCACTGTGCTGCTACCCCTCCTACCTGATGTTATTGATAAATCTCGTGCCATGTCTTCAACAACTCTCTCAAGCCCTCGCACTCGGTTTTCTAGGGTCACCATGCTATCATGAGACCCACCCATAAAGTCCTGCAATGCAAAAGAATTGTTTGTCAATTGCCAATTCAAGAATCGCCCTTAGATACACAAAAAAAAAAAAAAAAAAAAAAAAGATAAACCTGCAACATATTCATGAGATGAGCCTGTTGCCTCTCCAGCAGTAACAATTGTCTCTGAATGGCCAACCAGTTTCCTTTGTTATTCATAAATCCCTCAGATTGACCAGAAGTTCTCGGAAAATCTGGATAAATACTGGATGAATCTCTTTGACTATAATCAACCCGATCACCAACAGTTCCCCTCTCCAAGCTTTCATATTTCAATTTGGAAGGTCCATCAGCAGCCTGGCAGCTAAGCTTAGTTCTCTCACTTTGATCTGCATTTGAATCTGACACTTCCTCATTTTGTGAGTTTGAAGGATTGACACATCGACGAGGAAGAATCACTTCTACAGGCAAATCACCTGAAATTCTTGTTTCTAGTTTCTGGAAGAATTCAGGGTTCAATTCTTTGTCGGTTAATGCCGGTGCCTTCTTCTTTAATATCCCAACAGCCTTATCCAAAATGTTGTTTCCCTTGCTTTTAGCATTAGGATCAGTGGGCGATGATCCACAGGATGAATCCTTCATTGATTTTTCACTTTCTTTATCACCAAGATTTGGAAGATCCTGTCTATCTGATGGGTCAGCAGATTCAGAAGTGTTGCCATCTGAAGGGTTGAGCATTACAACATGAAGCACGTTTGAAGAATAAACAAAAATGCCATTGGACGGGAATTGACAACATAAACATTTTGATTCAGTTCCTACCATGAGATGAAGCTTTATGTTCATCTGAAGATCCATCTCCTTTTCCTGTAATTTTCTTCCAAAGCTGCAAGGCCTCGGTCATACTCTCTCTAACAGGTTTTACCTGGGAAATATTTAACATCAATTTTTAGCTGAACCAGTTACCACTGATACGTGGAACAAAACATTCCTTAACTATGTCCATTCTTCGGTTGATCCTAAAATTTTCATTTAAGTGCAAACCATACAGTTGATAAAAAACGTATATCATGGATTAAAATTTTCATTTAAGTGCAAACCAAATAAAGTTGATAAAAAACGTATATCACGGATGAAAGTTTCCCTTTGCCAAATTTAATTTGATACATAAGATACTTTACCCTGATGCCTGAGACAGAATGCAAAATGAGCCTTTAACCTTCAATCATGCAGGGTCACATTTGTCTTGATTAATACATAAATAATAGGAGCTTAAAGTAAACCCACAATTTTATGCCTAGAGGACCTCAAAGAAATGGAAAATGCAACATGACAATTTCAGTACAACTCCTGTCTACTCTGCCCTTGCTAGTATAAAATAGGAAAGAAGCATTTCCCTCAATAATTTTGTTGGAAGAAGAGATTAATTATAACGAACAATTTTGATTTTCCAGGTTCCTGGGTCAATGCACGGGAAATTAGGGCAGAAGACAAGGACATCTTTTGTCCATTTAGACGGATGTCAACAGGAACATGTCTCTTGCTCAAACATCGCCAGAAAATATGCAAGAAAGCTGGAATGATCAACTGGCTCTCTTTCAAATTTTCCAGTGCCAGTAATTAGCTTCAGGCATCAAGTAGCAACACATGAATAGCTTAAAGAGTGAAAAGGTATAAATAGACAAGGCTACACATCTTTTCAACTAACAAAAATTCAGGAGGTTAATTTTTATTTTTTTCGTTTTAATTTAATTAGAGGTCTGCTTCAGATATCATTTAGCACCTAAGCCTGAAAACATTTGAAGACCAAATCAGATTCTCAACAATATTGTACTCAATAAATGAGGAGAAGTGGCAGACAGAATCCTGCCACTGTCTTGTGCATTAAACGGCTCTATAAATTCATAACATTTCCAGAGAGATATGTCTAATGGTTTTCAAGAAAAATATTATTTTGATACATACCTTATCAAACCGACAAGCCTCGAGCGCATTCAATGTGGAAGCAGCTCCTTCTGCTGTTATATTGCCAGCGTTCAGAGATAAGACACTTAATGTGTCAGCAGCAGCCTTTCGAGTTGCCCAATCTGAACTGCTAAGACACAAATGAATACTTTGCAGCAATGGTTCCAAACTTTGTGGTGCTATTGCTCCTACCTGCAACAGTTTGTAGAATACATATATCATTAGAACATTAAAACGAAATAAGATCCTAAGCTCACATCAAATTATCTTGTCTCAACTATTTGTTAAAGCAGTACAATATAGCATTCTTTAGTAAATATAAATAAAACTTCCTCAATTCTTCCGTCCCACTTTGCAAGAACCAAGTTGGGCTAAGCAAACCGATAGCACAATGAATCAAGATTCCACTTCTCTACTTTCAATTTGGCGTCAGCAAACATACAATGAAAAATCAACTACATCATCAAATATGGCATGACTTGTAATTAAGATCGACTGAATTTGCGACACGAGCGTCATAGAGTAATTTCCAACTTTATAGCCCATTCAAAAGGCTAATCAAGTCAAATTCAAATGTCGACTAAGAGTACCACGAACATAAAGCATATGCAGTGGGACAAACCTGCGACAAGCTTGATACAACTTGCAACAACGAAGCTTTGGCCATGAAATTCGGACTATTCAAATGCTTAGAAACCCTGGTACAAAGCTTCTGAAAAGTAATCAAAGGTGGTTCGGAGGCGCATTCCACCATCTTAGCTAAACATAATGCCGCCCCGCCTTGTGCAGCCTTGTTATTCTCACTCATCACCTCAAACAATGGCTTCACAAACAGCGATATAATGCCGTCTCCTCCATTACTGCCCTTCAAGTACAACCCAGCAAGCGAGCCAATGGCATCTCGGCACGCTTCCCGGACCAGTGAATCAGAGTCCTTGAGTCTCTTGACAATGTGAGCGATGATTTTGGTGAGGTGGGTGGCGGCAGGGTCGGTGTGGGTGGAGCAGAGGGCGGCAAGAAGGCGAACGCCCTCCTTCTTGACGGCGGGCTTGGGGTCGCTGACTGCGTCGTAGAGGCAGTTGAGGAACATTGAAATGCCGTCGTTTGAGAGGGACTGGATGATCTTCTCGAGGTCTTCAACAGCGATCTGGTGGGTGTCGCGGTCGGCGAGCTTGGTGAGGGAAGTGAGGATTCGCTGCTTCAATTCGACCATGGCCAAATGGGATGAGAGTGAAGATGAGGAAGAAGCTGAGGATGATCTCGATGGGGCTGTTTGGTTGGGGGGCTTTGATGGTTTTGTAGATCTCTGGGCGCTCATTTTTAATTCTTGTACTGGAATTTGGCTTGTTAATAACTAAAGAAATTGCAATGAAATCAAAAGGCCAAAGATTTATTTGAATCTGGAGAAAGGGAGAGCAAGCAAGCGATGTGATGAATTTGAACAACTTTTGAATTGGAAAAATTCAAGATTTTTGTGGGAAAGGAAGGGTAAGAACTAAGGGATGGGCTATCAATGGCAATGGGCAATGGGGTTTACTCAAATTGAAAGCAAACTGAAATGCGAGCTAAGTTGGAAAAGGTAGTGAGATCTGGGCGACTCAGACTATGAGTCTTCTGCCCCCTGCGCACTCCATGGGGCAGTGCCTCCATGCGCTGTGTTATGTTTGGGTAAGGTGCGTCAAGAAAAACTGTGATCTTTGATAAGAGCAGCAATCTTGATTATTATTATTATTATTATTAATTATGTCTTAAACCCCAATGCCCTGTTCTCCCGCCTCCATGTATGTGCGTATGTCCCCCTGCCCCCGCAGGTAACAAAACATATTAATTTCCTTTTATTTATGTAAGCTCATTTTGTAAATATTTTTTTATATATTTACATTGTTCGTACGGACTAAAATTTTATTAAAATTTAAATTTTAAATCTCACATATATAAATATAATAAAATATTATTGAATTTGTTTACAATTCAACTGTAAAATTTTTGAATTTTTATTATAATATCCTTCAGTTTATTATATCATTGCTTTACTCATAATTTCACTCGCTATATTCTGTTTTCTGCATGTACCATGTTCTATGAGAACTTCCTGACCAAAGGAACAGACGAATTTTTTTTGTTTTATTTTGCACTTTATTATACAAATATTAACCTACAACTTTGATTCACAAGTCTCATGTTTTATGTCATCGAATTAAAGTAATTACATATCAGCTACTCTTCATGGAGTAAAAGACAATTTCTAGTTCAAATTTCATGTTTAATTTTTAGCTTTTATTGAATTATGCAAGCACCATAAAAAAATATGCTAAAATATTGAGAATAATAGAAAATAATATATGCTGGAGTTAGATTATGAATTATTACAATTAAATAAAAGAGTGGAGAATTTTATAGTTAATGTATCAAAGATTTGTTAAAAATACTGGTGTTTTTGCTGCTGCTGAAACTTTACAACGGTGCACACAATTACAGTCGCAAACTATACGTACGAAGTGATTAGAGGTTGGATATTGTCAGGACTAAAAATGAATATCGAAAAATTCGATTCCTATTTATATTTGTATTCGTTTAAATAAATATTATTTATATTTATTTAAAGTGGATTTTATCCATATTCAATTAGTAAATACTTGACTGTAAATAAATACGGATGGTAATAATATATTTAATTTGTTTAATATTTGCTCCAAATATATATTTATTAGATATATATTACATATTTAATTATTTGTCACTTAATTAGACATGTTATTTGTATCTAATAATAATATTTTAAAAAATAATTATAATATGGGATGGCTCAACAAGCCCAACCTAACTGCTATCGACTTAGAAATTAGAAGTGAAGTATGTGGCCAAGCCTATTTCAAATTTGAAGCCCAATCGTGTCATCGACCTCTCACTCCCTTTCACGCTAGCACACTGGGCAATGTCATTATTATTCGATCAGACCATGATAGTCAAACACAGATAATCAACAGTCTCGACGAGAGTTAGGAACGAAAACTATCTATTGTCTAACACTTCAAGAGCTAGCTCTAAGGTTGATCCTTTTGTCGACCAGGAAAGTCAACTCGCTGAAGAATTCTTTTTCTGTCACATTTAATGCTCTGCCAGGCGGCATATTTCCACATTAATGGCATATACCGCCCCAGTACCACCTACCCTGCCATGCCAGACAGGAGGAGTCCCTTGTGTACTATTCTTTCCATGAAAGTTGGAGATGAAGCCAGTTGGAATAATATACAAATTGGAGAAGACTTAAAGTCCCCCAAGCAAAGACAAGAGCCCTTTTTGAATGCTAAGGGCATCTTAAATATATCAACTACCTAGGGAAGGTTGTATATACCCTATTACCAACCTCTCACAAGGTATGTCATTCTATCTAAAAAGCCCTCACTTTACTGCTCAGTTATTTGGTCGGTCCATTATGGAATTTAGCATCATAATGCTATAGCCGAGGGCATCTCAACTCGCCTGATATTTGCTAGTGATTGCAGGACTCAGCTCATGTATTTGTTGAACTTATTCACTCGACCAGACAGGTAGATCCACCTAAATCTCTACCTGGTTCAGTTATATACAACTTTGACCCTCATCATTTGGCATCGTCTTTGGGAAGCTTGAGTTCGCAATTAAAACATGGTAAACACTAGGTGAGCTACTTCTGAATGGGAGGAGAATAGAAGGTTCTCAACACCACCCCTCGACCTTTGTAGGTACCTAGCCGAAGCAGGTGGTTACTCTGATCATGCCCTATTTAATACAACTCATCAGCAAGCAGATATATGCTTAAATTTCTACTCAACTTTCTGTTGCCCAACCCAGACCGGCGGCCAATGCTACCCACGGCCCGCACTCATCTAGGAGAGATTACCCTGAGAGAATCGTGATCGACAAAAATCCAAACAACCACCTTTCAAGCATGAAACTAGCCCAGGGTGCTTCCTTAGGGAAGAAGCACGACCTACCCCCTGTGAAGAAGTTGTGGATTCTGTTGACCACTGCACTTGGCCCATTCGGGCCCATTCAAGCGCCTAAAGCCCCAGGCAAACAAAAATATGTCCTAAGCTAATCGGGAGAAATGGAAAGAGGTGTCCTACTAAGTCTAGCAATTAAACAGGCACCAGGAGAAGATCTTAAGGAGAAATACTGATAGGGACCCTTGCCCTGAAGGACCGCAGAAGTTCTACCATGAAAGAGAATCACCATTCATCCAAGAGATAATTGACGAGCGCATCACTGTTGACACCAAGGTCCTGAACAAACTCTTGTGGTATGATGGTTTATTGGACCCAAATGAGCATCTAACATAATTTAAGCACATAATGTAGTTACACGGGCACAATGAATACATTCATGCAAAGATGCTAGTGACCACTTTCTAGGGCATTGTACTTAATTGGTTTGTTAAGCTCGAGCCGGCATTGATCTACTCATATAACCAGTTGTGTGACAAATTCTTGCATCAATTTTCTAGTTAGAGAAAGGCGAAACTTCCTCACGCCCACCTACATATAGTTAAATAGAATGAGGGAGAATCCTTTTGCAATTTCTTTACTAGGTTCAATATAGAAGTGCTGAAGCTTGATAGCCCCCGCATTAAGCTCCTAATTGATGTAGGTTTTTTGGGCCTTAGACACAAGAAATGTGCTAATGCATTAGTGTGTAAATGGCCCCGATCGATAGAGGAGTTGTTCGACTTTGCATAGAGATACATAATCGAGGAGGACATAAATAGACTTAAATATGGCAACCTTAAGATTGACAAGAAAAAGAACAAGGAGAAAGATAACCATCAGCATAGGGAAGATCGTCAATCTCTTATCAAGTGCTTTAACGATTACACTTTGTTGAATCTCCTACGAAAAAAAGTGTTGTTCACCATCCAGAATGACAACCTCCTGAAAAAACTCAGGAAGCTGATCGAGACTGAGGCTATGAAGAAGTCTAAGAAGTACTACCATTTTCACAAATAAAAAGGCCATGATACTTAAGGTTGTTTCAACTTACATTATGAAATTAAGAGGCTGATTTAATAAGGCCATGTCAAAAAATATATCGATGAGAGTGCCATGCAAAAAGAGGGCAAAACCAAGTAGACTCGTTGTAGAGAAAGATCAGTCAGCCTGAGAAAGGAGGATTGAGGAAAGAAACTTGCCTAGGATTCCCATTCACCGATTTAAGGAGTTATTGACATAATCGTTAAGGGTCCCACTAAGGGGGACTCAAAGTTCGCTGGAAGGGAGACCCAGTAGAGTTTGGAATCAACTAAGTCCACCCTGGTCAAAATAGTTTTTCAGCTCTCAACCAGTGCTGAACTAATTTCTTTCACTGTTGCCAACTTCACCTACCTTGAGAACAAAGGATCCGACCATAAGATGGACTGTCCTATGGTTATATCGATGGAGATAGCCAATTTTGAAGTAAGGAAGGTCCTAATTGACAATGGCAGTTCTGCAAACATCATATTCTTGTCAACATTGAAAATAATAAATTTAGGGTAGCTGAGTTCAAGCCCATTCATACACCACTGGTTGGCTTTATGGGGTTAGAAATCATCCTTGAGGAATCCATCAACCTGTCCACATCATTTGGGAAAGCCCCTTGTAGAAAAACCCTAATGATAAACTACTTGGTCATCGACGCTCCATTTGCCTACAATGTCATTATTAGGCAACCAGCTTTGAATAACTTTTGGGCCGTCGTCTCGACCTACCACATGAAAATCATATTTTTGACCCCAACTGGCACAGGCAAGCTCTTGTACAACATTAAGAAAATGTGGTACTATTACACCATTTCAATCGAGTTTAATAAGCAAAAGAACTAACTACAACCAAAGCCCTTGGGGGGCACCCCTATAGTGAAAACTAAAGAGGGATCGGCGAGCAAAAAAATAAAACTAAAGAACAACAGGGTTGGGCCCATCGGGGAGTTCAAAATGATCAAGCTCGAACCTAGGAAACCCGATAAGACTATCAGGATCAGAAGTGATATGGGCTACCACATAGAGTGCTTTATGGTCGATATCCTTCATAGAAATATTAACGTATTTGCATAGAAAGCTTTCAAGCTTCAGGGAATCGATCCTAGCATCATTGTCCACCATTTTAATGTGGACCTCTCGTACAAGCCAGTAAAATAGAAAATAAAGACCTTCAATGCTAAGAAATGCCATATCATTGAAGAAAAGGTCAACAAACTTTTTGAGGTAGGATATATTGTAGAAATTCAATGCCCCTCTTGGTTTTGTAATGTTGTACTCATCCCCAAAAATGAGGAGAAATGACATATGTATAATGATTTTACCTATTTGAATAAAGCTTGTCCTAAAGATCCTTACCCCCTGCCCCGCATAGATTTGCTAGTTGATTTTGTTGCTAGTTGTGAATTACTAAGTATGATGGATGCTTTTCAAGGTCATTATCAAATATTCATGACACTTGAGGATAGGGACAAGACCTCTTTTGTCATCCCAAATAAGGTGTACTATTTCTTAGTCATGTCGTTTGGGCTAAAAAATACAGGGGTGACTTACCAAAACTAATAAACTTTATGTTCAAAAATGAGATCAACAAGTCTATGGAAGTTTATGTCAACAACATGATTGTTAAGATAGAGAAAGCCAGGAACCACTTAATCGACCTCAACCACACATTCTCAATATTATGAGCATTGGGTATGAAACTTAACCCTAACAAATGCACCTTCAAGGTTCGATGAGGCAAGTTCCTGGGTTACATAGTTAGTTAGAGGGGCATTGAAGCAAATCTGCAAAAAATCCAAGTCATGTTGAATGTTTCCCTTTCCTTAATAATGAGAGACGTGCAGTGCCTAGTCGGGCAAATCATAGCCCTAGGTAAGTTCATCGCTTGATTAGCTGACAAGAGTATGCCTTTCTCCAAGATTCTCAGGAATGCCAAGAAATTAGGCTTCCAATCGACAGAACAATATGACGAAGCCTTGGTCAAGCTCAAGAACTGCCTCTAATCACTGTCCATGCTTGCAAAACCTGAGTTAGGAGAAATTTTACACATATATATGGTAGTGTCAATGGCCTCAATCAGCTCAATCTTGGTCTCGATGAGGGATGGAACCTGTTGACCTATATATTATTGTAGTAAGGCACTACAGTGACCCGAGCACAACTACCCAAGATCGAGAAATTTGCCCTCACCCTAGCGAACGGCCCAAAAGCTATGACCATACTTTTAGTCCCATGCGATCATAATATTGATGAATCAACTATTGAAGTAGGTCCTATCAAAACCCAACACATCGAGAAGGTTGACTAAGTGGTCAATCGAATTGGGGGAATTCAACATCATGTTCCAACCCCAAATGGCCATGAAAGCACAAGTTTTAGTTAATTTTGTCACTAAGAGGCTTAATCTCCCTGACTAACATAACTACAATAACCATACTCTCTCGTGTGAACTTTGCATGTCAACTGATTAGTGACCACCTCCAGAGAAAGGGATAGGTGTTTCACTCCGCTCTTAATTCATGGAGGAATATGATTTCACAATCAAACTTGACTTCCTAGTAACCAATAATGAGGCTGAATATGAAGCCCTCCTAGTGGGCATGAGGATGGCAGTAGACCATGGAGGTTGAGTGACTAGCTGCGATCAACTATTCCCAGCTAATAGTAGAGCAAGTTGAAGGAAATTTTGAGACCAAGTAATCCAAGATGAGTTAGTACCTGACCAAAGTGAAAACATTACAATAGCTTATCAAGAGTTTCACCCTTAGCAAGGTACTTCAATCAGAGAATGAGTGAGCAGATGCCTTATCCAAGTTCGCAAGCTTGATGAAGGAGACCAAAGATAGAATAGTAACATTTCTAATCACAAGCAAGCCTATAATACACACCCTCGACTAGAACCTGGTAGGGAGCGTTGAGGAACGCACTCTCTCTTGGTAGGATGCAATAAAACTTTACCTCAGTTAGGGAATAGTCTTCAAGGATAGAAATGAGGTGCGTAGACTTAGATGTTAAACAGCCAAGTTTGCCCTCGACGAGCATGACTAGCTCTACAAGAATTCTATTTCAAGACCACCGTTAAGGTGCTTAGACTCGGTTAGGCCTATGAAGTTTTATAGGAAATTCACACAGGCATTTATGAAAACCATTCTGAGGGATGCTCTCTCATCCATAAAGTTATCAGAAATGGATATTTCTAACCAACATTGTTAAAAGATGTAATCGACTTCACTAAAAAGTATCCATCCTGTTTGGTCCATTCAAACATGCCACACTAGCCTATAGCGTCAATGGTAAATGTCCAGGTACATGGCCATTCGACTAGTAAAGGATCGATATTGTGGGTTCTTTGCCAAAGACATTAGGTTAAAGAAAGTTTGTCATTGTTGTAGTTGAATACTTTACTAAATGGGTCAAGGCGAAAGTAGTTCCTAAAATAACGGATGTGGTCATCAAGAGTTTCATTTGGAAGAACATTACTACCATTTTAACCTCCTTAAGGTCCTAATCTCAGACAATAGAACCTAATTTTAGAGTAGGAACACGAGAAATTGGTGTGAGGTTTTGGGGATTCTCCAACATTTTTCCTCAATAGGGAGCCCCTAGGCTTATGGTCAGATTAACGAACAGAACTATCCTCAACTATCTCAAAGCTTGACTAGAAAGTACCAGAACAAGTTGGGCAAATGACCTCCTCGGAGTCTTATGGACATACCAAACAATCCCTCAAATAGTTACCAATCATAGCCTCTATAGTTTGGTCTATGGTTCTAAAGTAGTCAACCGTTTGAGTTGATACAACACACAGCTTAAGTGACCTATTTTAACCTAATCATGAAAACATCTGAAAGAAAACTCGACCTGAAAACCATTGATGAGCTACGCCAAGAAGCTTAAAACACTATGCAGCGTTATCGATAAAAAATGACATAATACTACAATAAGGGTGGCGTTCAACGGCATAGCTTTAAAGTTGGAGATCTCATCCTAAAAAAGGTTAAAGTATCAAAGAACATAGGCAAACTCGACCCAAAATGGGAAGGGCCCTACTCTGTGGTCAAGGTCTTGAAGCACAATGAATATCAACTCGTAGACACAAATGGCATTAAGCTCCCATAACCATGGAATGTAGTAAATTTAAAGAAATTTTATGTATAAAGAGACTTTCAATCTCCACTGTATTGCTTTATGTTAATGAAATTGCTTGTATTTCCACAACTATTCAGTTGCATGGCTAAAGAAGATATCGCCCTCCAAATCAGTGAATAAGTCAATCATTTCTAGTTAACTAAGTAGTCAACCAAAAATGGCTTTTAGCTGCAAAATTAAAGCTTTCTAGCCCAAGTAAATAAATGAACTAATTGTTTCTAGTTGACCAAGCAGTTGACTAAAAATAGTAGCTTCCAGCTGTGAAATTAAGGCTTTCTAGCCCAAGTAAATAAATGACTTGATCATTTATAGTTGACCAAAAACAATAACTTCCAGCTGCAAAATTAAGGTTTTTTTAGCCCAAGTGAATAAACGAGTCAATTGTTTACCGTCGACCCTAGAAGTTGACCATAAATCATTATTCTAGCAAATTATGGCCTCAAACCAAAACTAAAAACTCAACCATGTACTCAAAGTCAACTTTGTGGGGATCATTAAGTTAACATGGTTAGTTTGACAAAACTGTTCATTCTAGTGCAACAAGATAGTGCAAATCAACACTAAAAGTTGACCAATATCTTAGATTAATTCCACCATTTTTGCACTAGTCAGCTCAAATCGACTGTGGACTTGTGCGCTTAATTCCATAATTTTTGGGGCTATGTTATCTGAGATCGAATTATTTATTCATAAATGATTAACATTCGATAAGAACAAAAGAGTTAAAAAGCAAAATAAAGCTTTCGTACACATCATGAGCATAAAATAATATTTCATTTAATTTATAAGCTTTTGATTACAAGCTTTTCAAAAAAGAAAAAGAAAAAAGAAAGAAAAAGAGACTACAAAATGATGCCTCATAGGGTGACAAGACATATCCAGCAAAAACTTCAGTAATTGCTTGACCCTACGCTTTCAACCTATCTTTTTCAATCGCTTAATCGAGCTTGTTGCTCGAAGAGATGGCAACCACCACGGGGCTATCCACTTTCTGCTCTGGCCCCATAGTGGGCAGTTGAGCAACAACAGGCATTGGTAAGGATAGCCTCGCCTCTCTGACTAGAAAGTCACTCCCATGAGATGGAAGGAACTAAGTGGCATAGACCATGTCGTCATAAATCTCGAATGCAAAGTCATTGGTAAACCTAAACTCCTGTATCACCTCAGCCAGCTTCTTCACCACTTTAGCTTATTTTTTCTGTGCCATAATCATGGGCTTGACTAGGGGGGGTTTCTACAAGTCCTTCTTTGGCAACGGCCTCATTAGGCTCTAGGTACATTGCAACTACTCGTCTAGTATGCGGTTGATGCGATCCTTATCTTTCGCTCAAAATGCATAGCCCAAATACTCCAGCTTTTTGATCGCCTTTTCAAATGCATCTTTAGTGTCATCCAAAGAAAAGATAATGCTTGCATCCTGAAATGCTGAGCATAGCATGAACTACTGCATGGCCTCTCGTCATATTAGTGACAGCTTCCTATAAAACTTATCTTGAGTACTTGAATGGTTGTGTTGTACCCGGCTGTCCAACCAGAATCATAACTTTGCTATGTATCTATTCTGGCTTGATTCAACAGCTTGTCCATCTTATGAGTGTTAATGGGGCGAGGCGGGGCGGGGATGGGGATAGCCCTACTGTCCCCCACCCCCATCCCTATCCTTACGGTGGGTACCCATCCCCATTTCTCCATGGGAAAATGGGTACCTACGAATTTGATAAAAAATTTTAAAAATTCATAAAAAATTTTAACAATAAAAAAATCCTAAAATTTTTAATAATATAAATTACTTTCAAACTTAAAATATTGTCAAACATAAGTAAATATATCATAACATACAATATCTAATTATATTTTACAATAAAATATTAAAAAATAAATAATACATAAACATAAATTTTGAAAAAAGCATAACAATTCATAATCATAATGCTTATATATATATATTTTATATTTAATTATATATACTATATTTATATATATAAATATAATAATAATTTGATTATTGTAATGGGTAACGGGTACTCACGAGGATGGGGACTGTGATCCCTTTCCATGGCCCCATTTAGCAAATGGGGATTAAATTGTCCCCATCCTCGTGGGGACAAAATCCCCAAATTGGCCTCATCGTGGGGAATTCCCCATGGGTACCCACGGGGATGGGTATTTTTGCCATCCTTAGTCTATTTTTGTCTTTTTAGTAATAATAGTAACTAGCTGGCTATCCTTCATTATGAGCAAACTCGAGTTGAGCTTTTAAAGTCTCCTAGTCTCCCTCGAATTGCAGTTTATTGCAGTCAACCAAAGCTAGCTCTGACTTATGGTCGAAATGGTAGCAAAACTGGCTCACCTACAAAACAAAAATTTTAGATGACTAAACACTACTCGACTACTAAATATTTGATGAGACATGCTAAGCGACCCAACCTTTACCATATTCGAGTGATAAGTTGGGGCTTTGAGTGTAGTATCCTAGCTCAGGTCCATGAACTTATTTTGGTCGAACACAAATAGCCAAGCCATCATCACTTTTAGCAGGGCAGCCCTAGTTAACCTCATCGACAGCATAGAGTATGAGTTGTTCATAGCCATGGCCAACTCCGTCCTAAATTGAGGAGATGACAACTTTGGTAGGTAGAACAGCATATCATCCCCACACCAATTGAACAAATTATACCTCGACTACTAGCCTAATCCCTTAGTTTTTTCTTTGTCTTTCTCGAATATAGTTCTCATTTGGGTAGTACCTCTTTGCTTGACCATTTGTCTCTTACCCCGACCAATCGAGCTACTGCCCGTGGTGGCAACAGGTCAAGTGAGTGATGTAGTTGGTGATGGTTGTGCAACTTGGGGCCACAACGCCACGATTAGAGTGGCCCTCGATGAGCTACTATAGAATATCATTCCTGCTTGTTCCTCTACCAAATCTTTTTGCCTCACGTTGTTCATGGTCTCTTCTCAATATGCCAACAAAACTGACAACATTAAAAGCAATTAGAGTTGGACACAAAGATCAGCAAATAAGTAAACTTAATGAAAGTTAACAATGATAGATCGAGCATCTACTAGTAAGTCTAGCTGGGCTAGCAATAAGCCAACTAACACCAAACTCCGCTCCTTGATAAACACCAAGGCCTTGACTAGACCAAACTTAACCAAATCTTGGATGAATGTATTCAACTAGGTTGGATTCAAATTCCTAGGCATCTCAACATGACCCATCCACCACCTCCTAGGAATATTAAAGCCCTCTAGTGATCGAGCATACAGGTAATGCTTTTTCCACTTCTAGCTATAGGAAGAGGATAGGGTTGAGCAGTAAGATAATAAAACTGACTCATTAGTATTACTCAACTTTTAGGACATAAAAAGATAAAAAAGATTGAAAAAGTTTGCAAAGGTTTCCAGTTGGCCGAATATGTGCATTAGGACAACAAAGCCATATAAGGTTGGGAAGCAGTTGGTAATAGCTGGGTAATGAACCTCTAACAGGTTGACTATTAGTTGGGCTAAAGAGAACCTAAGTCCACACTTGAAAGCCTCATCGAATATGGTTATACATCCATTAAGAGGTTGATGTAACCTATTAGCGGGTCTAAGCACCATAAGTTCATATTCAGG
This sequence comes from Jacaranda copaia, assembly GCA_014898725.1. Taxonomy (NCBI): domain Eukaryota; kingdom Viridiplantae; phylum Streptophyta; class Magnoliopsida; order Lamiales; family Bignoniaceae; genus Jacaranda; species Jacaranda copaia. The sequence continues at coordinate 19,811 of JACGDI010001558.1, read as the reverse complement.
GGGGATATAGCAAACTTAACTGATCCATGTTAGGTCGGCCGATGTTAATTTATATGCTATCTCATTATAGTAGTCAGGGGTGAATAATCAATCATGAGATATGGGGGCCTCACTTAGCCCAGCATCACCCCCAACAACGATGTGGTCGCTACTCGAGCTGCTGATAAAGGAACTGCTCGACTTATTACTCAACTCATTTCCCCTATTAGGTAGGGTTTTATCTGATCAGGTGGCCTCACTATCACTCCTTTGACTACCCATAAAATTATATAAATACTGCATTTTTAAGAAAATGATGTGCTCGAATTAAACTACAAAAAGACTTACATGGTTTTGATGAAGCCTGAAGCACAAAATAATTAGCAGAAGGTACGGTAAGTGCAGAATTCGACTAGACGTAAAGCTGTGAAAGTGAAAATGAGCTTTTTAACCATGACTATTTATAAGCACCCTAGTGCAGGAATCCAAATAGTTGTAATAATAACATAGTTGTCGCTTAGCACTTCATATGGCTCAATGTAACAGGTGCATTAAATGCACTAAACTATGGTCAATTACGAAAACCCTTGTCAATTAGACCTTTCTACTTCATAATGGGTTACTCCCCAATCCTTCTAGTCGATACTCTCAATTAGAATTCAAAAGTGGGGGGGACTCATGATGTGGGATGGTCCAATTGGCCCAGCCCAATAGTTATTAACCTAGGAATTAGATGTGAAGTATGTGGTTAGGCCCAATTCACCTTTAAAGCCCAATTGTGTCGTCGACCTCTTACTTCTCTTCGTGCCTACACACTAGGCAGCATTGGTATCATTCGACTAGGCCACGTAATCGAACACAAGTGATTGATGATCTTGAGGAAAGTTAGGAATGGGAACCGTTTATCGCTAACACTTTAGAAGCTAGCTCTGAGGTCGATCTTTTTGTCAACTAGAAAAGTCAACTCGCTGTAGAATCCTTTCTCTGCCACAATTAATGCTCTGGCAAGCGGTATTCCTCCATTTTAATAGCGCATGCCACCCCAAACTGTCTACCCTACCATGTTAGATAGGAGGAGCCCCTTATGTATTATTTTTTCCATGAAAGCTTGAGATAAAGTTACCTGGAATAGTACATAAATAAGAGAGACCTAATGCCCCCAAGGTAAGGAAAAGAGCTCTTCCTGAATGCCAAAGGCATCTTAAACATATCAACCACTCAAAGAAGGCTATAAATATCCCATTGTCAGCCTCTCACAAGGTATGTCATTCTATCTAAAGAGCATTCACTCTGCTGCTCAATTATCTAGTTGATCCATTATTGACTTGAGCGTCATAGTCGAGAGCACCTCAATTAGTCTAACATTTGCTAATGATTGTAGGATTTAGCCCAATTATCTATGGAACTCATTCACTTGACCAGGCAGGTCAATCCACCTAAATCTCTACCTAATTTAGTTATATACAGCTTTTACCTTCATCAAATTAAATATCATATATTTTTTGAATTTTTTATGTATGTTAAATATGAAAAATGACATTAAAAATTATCGTAAATGAGATATTATAAACATAGTATATTATTATATTTTTTCAATATAAAATTCATAACACAGACATTATTATATTATAAAGCACTATGCAAATGCCGATAGCGGCACCGCGCTTGGTGTTTTGATTTATATATACATATTTATTATCGAAATGATGTCATTTGGGAAGAGAGTGCTCTACGGTGGTTGTTCCATATGCTTGGTTTCTAGGACTTTGTTTGGTCTTTTGCTCTTATTAGTGGGCCCCACAAAAAATTTTTGGAAGAAAGTGGGATTTTTTCATTTTTTTTTAATTTGGGTAAGAACAAAATTGGTTTGTTTCAAGCAGTGTTGTTTTTGGGTTTTCTTCTCTGTCTTCAAGCAACGTTGTTTTTGCTGTCTTAGAAACAACCCCATTTTACTGTAACTTTTTTGCTTTTTATTTTTTTTCTTGATTTTTTAAGAGTTGTTGGCGTTTTGTTTTTATTTTTTATATGCAATTTAGCGTTTTTATTCTTCTCTTCAGGTTTTTTCTTTGGAGTCTCTACATTATGGTCTGGTGATAAGAAGAATGTATTTTTCTATTGCATAGTGAAATGGCTCTTTTCTACAAAATTAGGGTTTCTATCTTTCTGACAGATGCTATAGTCCATCACGATTTCTAGTCACAAGAGATAAGTTTTTTATTTATTTTTTATTTTCTATTGTTTGGTTAATTTAATTGTAATTTTATTGTAGTTTAGTGGATTGTGTATTTGTTGTACTCTAGTTTGTTCTCAAAAAATCTTTCCTTCTTTTTTTGTGTTGTGTTAGTCATTCTAGTATTGTGGTTTAGACCTCACTGTTGTCTTTCTTTCTTGCAAACTTCCAATTTTCTTACTCTGTTGCGTTGTGAAGTCTGATCATTTTTAGGGTTTTCCTTAAATTGATGTCTGGTTTCCTTTCTCTTTTTATTATATTTGTTGTTTGGGCTTATTTTGTTTTTGGGTATTAAGGTTACTCATATTTTTTTTGCAAGATGGGTGTTTGTGGTTTTCTCATATAGGCAGTTTGCATATTGTTTATCTTTGCTTAAAAATAGCATTTAGGGTTTAATTCTTAGAAAAAGATGGGCTTCGCTTCTGTTTGCTTGCGGTGTTTAGTGGGTTTTTTGGGGTTTTTATTTCTTATTTGTATTTGTCAAGGGTCTAAGTTTTTCATTTATTTTCTATTAGTAGTGCAATTTTTTTTTCCGCTGTGAAGGTTTTCTTATATTTGTGAAGTAACTATTTGGGTTTTGGGTGTTTTCGGTGGGTCTATACATGATTTGTGTTTTTAAAGTTTTTTATTCAGTTAATTTGTTTTTGTTTTGCTTGCATATTTTCTTTTATATGTGCGGTCAGAGTGTAGCTAGCTAATAATTTTATATTAAAACATGCTTCTGCAAAAAATTTGAAAATTTTAGTTGTATCTGTTGAGCTTTGTTTGTACGAACATGTTAGTTTCTAGTTGCTTATTCCAATATTATTATTAGACTTTATAAGTTTGTTGTTGGCTTTTGACGATATCATTAGTATTTGTAATATTTTTGCTATAGTTTAATTCTTATGGTTTCTGATTATTAGTGTTAACTTATCAACCCTCGGAAAATGTGCTACTAGATGTCTTTGAAGATATGTTTAATACCATTATGTATAATCATAAAATGAAAATATGACAGTTTTCGACCTTAAAAATGTTTCCTTGCAGCTTGACCTTTTTTGTTTTATTTGGTTCGTGGTTGAGCTATGTATGATTTGTTTTTTAAATTTTGATTAGCTTTTTATTTTTATTTTTAATATAGTATGGATTCTCAATCTATTTTTGTGGTCTTTTTTTCTAGATTATTGTGTTGTTTTTGCCGGGCTTTTGCTGTTCAACTTTTCCGTAGAGGTTGGGTTATCTTCTTTTTTGTATAAAGGTAAGTTGGTCTTTGGATGTCTTTTATATAATTGAAGAAGTTGAGTTATTCACTTAATGGTTTTAGTATAAAATTTTTATGCTGCTTTCTTAATTAAAATAGTTTATATTGCTAAATTATATTAGTTGACAAGTGATATGGTCGTTGAAGAGAGCAAATAATGTAGTTATTTTGGATAATTGGAAGCTAAATTTTGGTTATTTGTTTTATTTAGTATGTTGTTGCTTGTTGTTTTCTCTAAAAAGTACTAATGAGATGTTTTTATTTTACTATTGTATTTATGTAATTATATTGATAGTTATTTGACTTTTGTGTTATTGTTTTTAGTTATTGACTTTGGAAATAGTCACGAATATGCATTTTGTATTTATAACTGTTGAGTATCTAATTTTTTTATCCTGAGTGTTGTCAACTTTTGTATAAATATTTGTTTCGCATTATTCTTTATTTACTCATCTTGTTCTTTTAGTTACTGTTATTTGGTTGTCGATTTTTCATACCGCACTTGAATCGAATTGGAGGTTAGTATGTGTATTTTTGTTATAATTTTTGAAGTTTTTTATTAGTTAAAATAATGTAATTCTTGATTTTGTGTTGTGTGTTGCTTTTTAATTAATTTTAGTGATATTAATTGGATTACATTAGTAATTTTCGTAGTCTAATTGTATCTTTAGTATGTAAGTTAGTGGTTAAGAAATATGAATACATTGGAATGAGTGTTGGATTGTTGGCAAGGTTGTTTTAAACTTCTTGTAGTCATATCTATTTTAATTTGATTTTGTTTGAAGGGATGTAGATAATTATTCTAACTGATAGGAGTTGCTTAATTTGTGTCAAATACTTTTTTTATTGTAAACAAAATAAGAATTTTAGTTTTACATTAGGATATGTTGTTGTGATCATATATTTTTGTTTAAGATACTTGAAAGAAGTAGGTAAAATATATTTTTTATTTTAATAGATGATGCGTGGAAAAATGAGTATTGATAATTTATAATTTTCTAAAACTTTTGTTGATTTCATAGTTTGTAAACAATTAGTTTTTCCCTCAATTATCAACTAAGTTCTACTTTATTCATATTAGTCATTATCTCAATTTTATAAAAGTTATAGATAAATATTATTTTTATTTTTTCCATCAACAATTTCATTTTGCTTAAAGTAAAGTTTTAAATCACTTTTAATTACAAAGCATGATATAATCCATCATTTCTTTCATTAATTAAGAAAAGAGATAAAAAAAAATAGCTCAATTTTCTTTAATTAATATTGAAAAGAAAAAGATAAATGAATACTCTTTAATATGGGATAGCCCAATAGGCCCAACATCAAACAAGACAGCCCACGAGGCCCAAGTGTATATCTATTTGGTCGACCAGTATCGACCTCACTGGGTACGGCCTATGGTCAACCAGTATCGACCTCACTGGGTACGGCCTATGGTCGACCTGTATCGTCCTAAGGACCACCTCAGGATTTTGAGCATTCGAGTCTGGTCGACATGAATCGACCTCTAGCGTTCACTCGAATCCCCATTGAGCATGTTGATCTGACGTGTTGAGCACACTCCGATGACACGTGGCAGCCAGTGCAACTGCTGCCAATAAATCTGACAATCATGCCAACAACTTTGGCAGTCACGTACCCCTATTGGCACGGTTGTTCAGGAAAATAGGAGATTTAGCCACCTGGCATAGCACCAGAATCTGGAATGACTTTCAACCCCCTGGCA
>JACGDI010001551.1:626996-655894 GCA_014898725.1 Jacaranda copaia | reverse complement strand
GCGTCAGAGTGCCTTAGCCGGGGGCACCTTGGCTAGTTCACGTGTGTTCGTAGTTGCAAATCTCAGTCCCAATAACATTCAAATCCACCGGAGTTCCGAACCTACAAGTTCATAGCAGCATCAGATATATTAATCAAATTATCCTTAAAAAATAAGTAGAAATATCAAAGTGGATTGTTAAGTAAAATAAATTTAGTCCACAAAACTAAACACTGTAAATATATATATATATATATATATATGTAACAACATTTACAATGAAGAAAGATTATCTTACCAATTCATATTCTATTCGGGAGCAAATACGTTCTCAAGTCAAAAACTCACAATTTACAACATTTAATCAAATTTTTGAGAAGACCCTGATGGCAAATTTTGTCCATATCATATATGAATTAAAAGAAATGTTAATGTGATAATTTGAAACTTAGCATGTGTTTGGCTATTTTTTTGGGCTCTCAAAAAAGTCTAAAAGTAGAGAGATATTGTTCGAAAACATAGCAAGAAATGCAATTCATATTCTCCGAACTCTTCGAATAGGCAATTTGGAAATGACCTTTGAACTAATTTGTCACCTTTTTAGAGTTTTAAAATATAAAAATATTCCCAAAACATGAACACAAACACAGCCATTATTTTCTAGTAAAATTATTGAAAAATATTTATATTACCTATCTCACTCTCAATTATCCACACTATTGATCAAATATCTATCTTTGTGTGCGTGTGTTTGAATAATGTATCTAAAATGCCCTCATTTTTTCTTTTTAATCTTCATAACTACAACTTGTGTAATTACTACCGTATATAATCCATTATTTTATTATATTTTTATCATTACTATTTAAGTAAAAAATTGTATAACCATATTAAATTATTAAAATATTAATATCATATAGAGAACAAATACTTTTATTTATTTTGCATTTGCTAAAATTGCTAGTATATAATAAATGCACCTATAATACCACAAATTGTCATTTGCATTTAGAAGTATGGTGCTATACTGCCATTAAAAAAAGACCATCAAAATTCATGGTTGACACAGGATTACAAATTTGCAAGGGTGAAAATTGTGATACAGAGATATTGATGAATTCTTTTATATGTGTTTCTGTAATTCCTCATCTATCCAAGTGTTTTCCGAATTTGGTTTGGTCTCAATGTGAATATCCATTGGAAAAAGGTATGGATTTGTAGAATCTTATCATAGTCCTTCTAGTCTCTAGAATTGGTAAAGGGTGGGTTGATTTGGGTTGGATTGGGCTTGGTTTGAGGTTATGTGGATTGGGTTTTATAGGGGTTAAGATAGATGAGTTAAAAGTTGGTTAGTTTAAAAATAAATTGAGTCATGGGGTGGGTTGGGTTGGGTTGGGTTTAAAATAGTTTTAATAGAAAACAAAAAAATTAATTTAATTTACTCATTCCAAAAAATTAATTCAAAAGAACATAGTAATATTATTATATCTTTTACACTCTATTTAATATACAATTTTATAATATAATGAGATAATTTATTAAATTAATAAAAAATTTTAAATGGATCCAATTTGAACCTACTTAAAATCCATTTTATATCTAAATTTGATATGACCCATCTAAAGTCCTACCCACTCAAACTAATTGCAGAAATGTTAAGTCCAACTCAACTCAAAATCATATGGATTGGATTGAACCCATGGATTTAATTTGACACCCATACTCCCTGTAATTGCCTGATTCTACCACATTTTTATCTTTCTTGCATTTTGGAACCACTGCCCTTACAAAGTTTGTAGCATCCCCTCTTGGGACAACACTCAAGTTAAGGTACCACTAATTCAATCTTAATCTTAAACCATAAACAATTAATATAGGTCCATAAGAAAAATTTTCAGAACTTATGAGAGACAACAGCAGATTTCAACTTAAACAGACCTTGACAAACATTAAACACATCTCATGATTCATTCCTTCACACTCATTAACATATGCATACCTTTAGGTTATCATTGTCAATCGTGACGTATCGCAACATCTCTAAATCCAAACTTAACACTCAAATGATTTCATACATACGTTCAAACACCTAGTCTGTTACAAAATATTTTCATGTCCAAGCCAAAGGTTCAAGTTCATCACTTATTCCTGTCTCAGAAAATCAAAATAGTATAGGAGGATAAGTCTTAAGGACTTAGTGAGGGAGAAGAAAATGATAGGATTCAAAGGAAAGGTATTGAGATACAATAAACAATAAAAAAATTCAATAAAAAGTAAGACTTTCTAATATGAGTAAAATTATGTAATAAGCAAGAATATTTAGCATAATCAACCAGGTACATGACATATATTATATCGAACTTAACAAGTTGTTGGTCATTCCAACTTGATTACTCTGAGATCAAATTATAATTGCTAGTATTGAGTGTCGATACAATATAAATAAAATTTCCTTATCGCTCTATTACTCGAGCACATAGCTCGGCATGTAATAACTTATTATATGGCATGACTGGTCACATACCGAATCTTGTCACTATTGTTTGCTACCTCCAACTACCTATAAGTTAGGATCGTGGGTGGATACTAGTAAGAAGAGATGTCTCCATTGGTCCATTCTGCCCGGCTGTCTTTCGGACCCAGCCTTAGGCCCAAACCCCTATGGTGTTCCTTCTGGTGGAAATCGCCTATGGCATCCCATGAGTTGAATGAGTTGAACCCACTCATGGCGTCTCGTGGGTTGAAAAGATATAATGCCAACAATAAGAATTCAACCTTTAGAACAACAATTCTGAATATAACAAGGAACAACATAGAACATTTAATATACTGGCCGGCAAGACCATTTCAGGGTTACAAAATAAGTCAACGAGGAAAAGTGCAACAAAACACTAGACTGATAAGATTTCTTGAACAATCATCATGTTTATAAAAAGCTAACAAGTAATACAAGGTTAGCTGACAAGCCTGCGGGTTACAAGGAACATAAATCAAATGATATAATAAGAGTTTTCAACTCTAGAATAGAAACAAGTAATAACCCTCACAAGGGTGTATACATTAGATATTAGATAACAATTGAGATATCAAGCAATATATCGATTTCAACAAGCATGATACAGAAACAAAAACCCTCACAGGGGTTTATCACAATAACAGACAAATACAAGGAAGTGCCAGATTGGTAGACTCTTACCTCGTAGTTTGAAAATGCAGTCATTGACTATTGGCCAGTAGGACCCACTTTTTTGTCACTTAATCTAAAAGAATAGATCTACAGTCAAGATCCTCATTCAACCTTATAACGACATTTATATAAATAACGGTCTAAAATTAATACTTAATCAGCTAAATTGGTAGCCTTGATAAAACATGCTAATAACGCCGGTTTCAATAAAGGAATGCAATCGGGTCCTTAATTATATAATTAACCTCATATTATTATCCCAAATCAAAGTAATAAACCAAATATCTTATTTAACCCAATTATTGTTACTTGGATCTCAAATCTATAAAATTAGGGTTTTAACACGTAATTCATTTATTTAACCAAAATTATCACATAATATACTAAATTCGAGTTCGCTAAATAGTTAAAATTATACATGTATGGTTTTGAAGTTCAATTCTTCATCCTATTTGACATAACATAAGATTCAGGGATTTCTCCTCAGGTTAACTCAATTATCCCAAAGGTAACACATCGATACAAATTCGGGTCCATGAATTCGTACAACATCTATGTATGGTTATATTCTCATCGCTAGATATAGATTCAAAAGTAATTTCTTCCATAATGATAGCTTAATCTAAATTCTCATATCCAATTGTCCTCAATAACCTAAATTTATTCTTAGGTTCCAAATCCACAAAATTAAGGTTTTAAATCCTTTAATAATTTGATTAACCCAAAACTATCATATGATAAATTCGAATCTAGGTCCTCTAAGCTATATAATAATCTATGCATGGGAACATACACACCAATCCTATATCAATTCTTCATTCTTGACATAATACAAGGTTCACAATTAAAATGGTACAAGCTAAAATCCAAACTCTTTGGTCATTACCCAAATCTTTGTATCAAAATGTCACAATCTCAAACCAAGAATATCTCCATGATCATCATGACGAGGAAAAGATTTTTTCTTGGAACCACCACCGCTGGAGATGGCCAACACTACCCCTAAAAGATGCCTTTCATCTCAACTAAACAAACCCACAAATCAATTGTACCAATTGCCCCAAATTGAAGCCCAGTTTCAGGCTCAACTGCAGAGTACCACCACATTTGCTGCCACAGTGTTTTTTCTAATTTCGCTATTGTCAATGGATAAAACTCAACACCTTATATACCAACTTGTTCCTTAAGTTGAGAGCAACAAAACTTACTCCTCACAACTAAGGTTCAATCATCGAAAATGAAGAACCGATCACCACCATCGTGGCCGAGATTTGTGCTTCGATTACTAGCGATGCTCTAGTGGTTTCAAGCTTGCATGTGGTATGATTAGGTTGCTAGTGAGGAGAGGAAGGTAGTGGTGTTAATGTTTTTTCATTTCGAGATGTTGTCGAGCAAGTCGTCGGAGAGGAGTTGACAAGAGGTTAAAAATGGTGTTTGGTGAAGAAAGGTGAAATGCTAAGGGAAAAACTGTATATAAAACCATCTTTCAAAAATTCTGAATTGACTCTCAAGATCACTTTACTCCAGCTTTTACTTAAGTCCTCAAAAGTTCTTCCTTCTTTAATTTTAGTCTCAACTTAATGAGTGCCTTACATTAGCCCATTTGACCAAAATAAATTCCATGCAAACCCACAAAATTTCTAAATGTGATATAATCAAGTCTTGCCTAATTGCAATTTACCCCCCAAAATGTTTAATTTTCTTACAATTAAGTTTTTTTCATTTATTGTCCAAGTCCTAAAATCCTACTAGTCAATATGTTAAATTTTAAATCCTTATTTTTCAAAAATATCAAATTTAAGGGGAGATACAGAGTCTCTCTCTCATCATTAAGCCAGAAAGTTCACATCTTTATTCATATTTTTTGGTTTTGCATTTTGTATAAGAGTTTTGAGTTAATGAGAGTGAAATCATTATCCTTGGCCGTGTGTTATGTACATTTTTGGGTGGTTTGGCTATTTTATGTGCTGCCTATTGCATGTATTTGCAAATTAGTCCATAGGCATTTTTTGCAGAGTATTTATTATTTGTTTGGCCTTGTTTTGATAGGGATGGGTTCTGTAATTGGGTTGTCATTATTTTTTGTTACCTTTGGGTTAAGGGACATGCCAAGATTTCTGAGGTTGCCTTGACTGCATGGGAGGTTGATGTCAATTGTGAACTTTAGGACGGTAGGTTGAGGGTTGATATTGATGAATTCGTTGCTCATTGAGCACATCATTATGGTGATTGTTGCCAATTTTATGTTTGGTATTTTGCATCATAATAGGAATATAAAATGTATTGAGCCCAATCGAACCTTGCTAGCTGAGATGAGACCTAGCATTATGTTGATGCATTCACTTCATAAATTTGAAAAAGAGAGAAATTCTTTGGTTCTTTTTCTATTTAATGTCAAGTTAAACATTAAGGTCAAGCCTGCTATGTTGGTTGTCGAGACCGTCTGTTGGATCATAATTCATATGTTAATAGGATTTTGTTTACAGCTTTTTTTTCTCAAATGAAATACAATTTATTCATTCTTCTTGTTATTTGATGCCAAAAAGAATAATCTACCAAAGTTTCAATTGAAAAATAAGAACAATGATCTAGTATATCTTTTTTTTTCTACAATCTTGTACAAGGCCTTTTATATGATCAGGAACCCCACTAACTGGGGTTATAACCGCCCACTAAGCCTCTAACTACCCACATACATCTGAGTTGACTAATATGGCACCACGTGTGGCCCACATTTCTTATCTTCTGGTTGTGAATTGAGCTAAAGTCGTAACTTTGAGCTCAGCTCGACCATCTCATAATCTCATCCCGGCCACTTTTTTCTGAGTTTATCTTGGGCACCTTGCACCTTCATCTTAGCCGCTTCATTCTGAATTCAGCTCAGGCACCTCGCGTGCTCATTTTGGCCGCTTCATTTTGAATTCAACTCGAGCACCTCGTGTCATCATCTTGGCCGATTCCTTCTGAATTCAACTCGATCAACTCGCGCCCTCATCTTGGTCACTTTCTTTTGAATTTAGCTTAATTTTTTCCATTGGGGGTGAGCTCGGGTTGAACGTCTTTCCAATTATAGCCTTCACGAATGCTTTAGCTCAAGCTGGAGATACATACGCATCACCTCTCCCCTAAAAAATTAAGTTCGAAGAGGTTTGAACTATGACGATTCGAGCTAATGGTGGATGAAGCGTGAGTGAAGTGGTGTAAGGGATTACGCTATGTATTCTTAATGGAATGCTCGACGAACTGAATGATGCCCGAAATGGACTCAAATGGGTTTGCCATAATTTCACCCCTTCCAAGGAATAACCATTATTGCCTTATCCTTCCCTAGGTTCATCTATCTTATTTGCAGTATTAATTGAGTTGTCCTATCTTGCATATCCCCAGAAATATATGTACGGCAGAGTTTAAACTTGGGAGTCCAAAAGCCCTTTCCTTTCTCTATAAAAGCCATGCGTCTGTTCAGCTTTTCTCTTTCTTCACCATTTCTACAACCTTTCTCCCACTTTCTCCTCTCCTTGTTTCCTCCACATACTTTAGTAATTCTCCACCATCTGTGTAGCAATCACAGTCGCAATTTGAAGAAAACTTTGCTCTCCTTCCGGGCTTCTAGAAAATGAGTCCAAGTTTTTTCTAATTCTTCGCTTTGCACTTTTCACTTTTATTTCATTGGAGTTCTTAAAGACCCAGTATGTCCATTGAGTTGGTTGGGGATGGTGACTCAGATAACTCAATTCTCAGTATCCCACCAAACCTGATGAGGAAAACTGAGCAGGGAATAACTTAGGCGGGGCTGCTTTATTACGAAACATATTTCTCTAGGATAACTAGGCACAAGATTCATAGGCTAAAAGAGATCATGGGCATCCTAGTTGAATATCATATAGTAGTGCTCAAATCTTCAAATCAATTGCATCACCCCCCTCTAGGGTTTCTATGCTTTTATGTAGAACAGCTGCGAGGTGAGCTGCGTTTTCCTTTGCTCGAGCTGTTTAGGTTGGTGTCTAGAGGCTTGGGCATTCCACTTAATCATTTCACCCTTAATTCATTTAGGTTGATGACCGACTTCATCATCCAATGTAAACACTTGCAAGTAGAGCTTATGACTACCGTCTGCCATTCTCTTTTTTATCCTAAATCTTTAGGTGCTAGGCTATTTTACTTGAGATTTTGGGAAGACGTGCACTTTCTATCTAAATACCCCACCTTGGTGAAATATTAAAAAGAATATTACATGTATATAGCATCACCCGAGCCGTGGGGCTTTTCTGAAAGGTGGATAGAACATATACTTTCAAAGAGCTCAGTCAAGAGTAAGACATTCCCATTAGGTCGGTAGTTCTTGCTAGATAGGCTAAATAGTTGTCAACTACAGTTGACCTACTTAGGAACACCAGGCTTCTTATACCACCTTGCCTTAAGTCCTAAAGTCGAGAAGCTCCCCAAACCTTTTGGTATTCATTTTTACCTTAAGATGAATTTTATGTGGGTGATCTTGTATTTGACCTATCTTTTCCCTTTTTTTTTCAGAGAGGATTTCCACCAAGGCATTCCTGTTAGCCACAACGGCTAGCCAGCCAGGAAGGTAAAAGAACAACCGCCCTCCCAAGCTGTCTAGTAGAGCCAGCTCTTCCTGCAAGGTTTCAATTGAGCTATCTTCACGAAAACATTAGACCCCTCCCCCTGTAGCTCTGGTGCCTAAGAGACCTATACTTGTTAAATCGGTGACCCAATTTCAATCAAGAAGAACATCCTAGAGGAGACAAGCTCTTTGACTTTAAATTGCAGCCAACCTAATACCTACCTCATGGCCGATAGCTCAGTCTTAATGGGCTCCACTCATACCTTAGGCAGGGACTTCTTGCGGGGAATCTCGATTACCTTATATCGACAGCTAGTTGATGGAATGCCCTTCGACAGCCTTCGCAATCAATTCACCTCCTATCTTTCCAAAGTATACAACTTCCAAAAGCTAAACGTTTACTTTTACTGCTTTTCCTAATTGCTTCTTCTTTTCTGTTCCAGACGAGTATCTTCGTCGAAAGCATTTTCAGGTGATGGAAAGGGGAGCACCAACAACTAGAGATGAATAACCAAAGGTTGAAGGTCAAGCTAGACAAGCTTCATGTCGAGATGAGCCAGTTTGTGGACTTGAGGTAGCAACTTTTGACTATGTAGGCCAAGCATGATGAAATGGCTGGCAACCTCGCTAAGTCCGAGCTAAAGATATTCAAGTTGATGTCTCAGTAGGAAGAGGTATTGGAGAAGGCTAGGGATGAGGGCCATCTGAGGGGCGAGATATCTTTTTTGAGGTATTCCAATTTATTGAGAAGGGGAAGAACTTTCTGGAGGCCAGCTGGAGATCGCACCTGATTGAGTATCTGAAAAACAATGATTTCAAGCAAATACTTGTAAAAAGAAGCTCTAAAATACTACCATCACAGCATCAACATCTGTGCAGACTAGCTAGAGGCTAGGGGAGTGCTATGTATAGGCCAGTTCGATAAAAATATGGATCAGATGTTTAGGTTGGAATCTTTTCCATCGGACTCAAAAGACGAAGATGACCCTGCTGGTGAGGTTGAAGGTGATCCTGCTGAGCCTCAATCCATAGTTGAGCTGGGATTAGAGATCATGGTTTTAGGAGGGCCAAGGCATTCTCTAGAGTTGAGCCTTCAAACTAGGTAGACACCCCAGCCACTGCGTCTCCTTTTGAGTTGGATGGCCTTAGCAGTTGAAAGAAAGTCCCCTCTGTAAAGCACCCTACCCACCTGTAAGGGCAATATTTTATTTTTATTTTTTAACAAATGTGGCCATATTATTGAATGGAATAAAAGGGATCCTTAGTTTGAAGTCTTGATCATATTGCCTTTCAATTTTACCGAGTTTATATTAACTCCAACTTCTTGCAAGCGACTTAGGTATTCCTCTGCGATTGTAGATAAGTCATGCTTAATTGTCTTAGATCAGCTAAGCTGATTTTTTATTGGCATTTGCCATCATTGGACATTTGTCCATTACATTCAGATCAGCTGAGCTGATTTTTGTTTGGCATTCGCCATCTTCAGTTGGACATTCATCTATTGTGTTTAAATCAGTTGAGTTGATTTCCATTTGGCATTTGCCATGTTCAGTTGTTTAAATCAGCCAAGCTGATTTTTATTTGGCATTCACCATCTTCAGTTGGACATTCGTCCAGTGTTTCAAATCAGTGAGATTTAAAAGAACAAGCATGATTAACTTTCAAAACTTAACAAAAGGTAGACTGATCCTGCCTAACTTGAGCTTATAAGAAATGGAAACTGACTTGGTCTAACTTTTATGAAACAAAGTTAGGCTTTGTAAAGTAGGAATAGCAAAATAAAGCTAATGTAAAAGAGGAATAGCAAAGCAGATTCTAAAAGAAATTATATGTAAAAACGCCACAAGTTCTGCATGTTCTATGGATGAGCTAACTTCTTTTTTTCTATTGTTTCTAGCTCATATGCTCTCCCTTTCAGCACTATGATCACCCTGTAGGGTCCCTCTCAGTTGGGCTCCAACTTTTTGACATTCCTCAGTGCATCTACTCTTCTCAAGACCTAATCCCCCACCTAGAAACTACAAAGCTTGACCTTTTTGTTGAAGATGGTTTGGATCCTTTGCTTGTACTTAGCCAACCTAAGGTAAGCGTTCTCCCTCTTTTTCTTGATCATATCCAAAGAATCCTTGAGAAACTCCCTATTCTCTTCAGGATTATATGCCAGCACCCGATGTGATTCTAGGCCTATCTCAAATGGAATCAGCGTATCCATATAATAAACCATACTAAAGGGTGTTTCCCCCGTTGACATTTTCAATGTAGTCCTGTAAGCCCATAATATGCTGGGAAGCTTATCCACCTAACCACCACTAGCTCGGTTCAAATTTTTCTTCAGACTCATCAAAAGATCACAATTAATGACCTTAGTCTGCTTGTTGGTTTTAGGATGGGCTACAATGCTAAAGTGTTGGGTAATTTTCATTTTCTTACACCAGGCTTGAACCTTGAACCTTTGTAATTGCCTTCTGTTATCCAAGATCAACTCCTCGGGGATGCCATACCTGCATACTATGTTCCTCCACAAGAATTTGAGCAATTCATTCTCAGTTATCTTAGTCAGGGGCTATGCTTTCACCTACTTACTGAAATAATCCATTGGAACCAATAGGAACTTTCTCTATCTGACTGCCATGGGGAAAGGCCCCACAATAACCATTCCCTATTTAGTGAAGGGGCAAGAGGCACTCATTCCATGTATGGGCTTGACTGGTATATAGCTGACCTGGACGTGTCTCTGACACTTGTCACATTTCTTCATCAACTCTCCCTCGTTAGCTCGGACAGAAGGCCAGAAGTACCCAGCTTGAATAGTCTTAGAGGCTAGTGCAGTCCCTTCTAGGTAATTCCTACAACATTCTTCATAAATTTCTCATAGGATGCATTCCCCTTCATAAGGAGACAAACAGCGTAGCAATGGCTAAGAGAAATCTCTCTTGTATAATAGTCTATTCACCATGGTGAACTGCGTTACTCGCATGTGCAACTTATGATCGGCCGCTGGCTTGTCTCCTACAGATATCATATGATGAGGGTCCTTAAATCTTGACCTCTTTCTACCGTGAGGACTTTAGCTTCGAAATATTTTTTCTCCAGCTCATGGATTATTGTTCATCGGGTGTTGCACTCATTGAGAGATCCCTATCTTGGCCAAACAATATGCCTTGCTATTTTTCTCCTGAGGTGTCTGGGTTATTTGAATCTCAGCCAGTTATTATCGTAGCTTATCCATCAGTTGCAGATATTTGTTCATTCTAGATTCTTTGGCCTCGTACTGTCCTTCAACATACTTCACTACTAATTACGAATCAGTGAACACCTGGACGCGTTTGGCAACACCTGCACAGCCATTCTAACTCCTCACATCACGGCCTCATATTCTACTTCATTATTGGAGACCTTAAATGAAACTTCATTGCAAACTTTATTGCAAACTCCACAAGCCTTCATCCCGCCTTATAGGTATGTTTGCTATGAAATTCTCCAAGGCCTGCGCTTTATGGCATTCTTAGGGGCATAGCCAATATCGTATTTCCCTAACTCCACGGACCATTTAACCAGCCTTCCTGCCACACAGCCTTTCCAAGAGTTTTCTTCAGAGGGTGGTTAGTTCGTACGACTATAAGATGAGATAAAAAATAAGGTTGTAACCTTCTTGTCGTGACCACTTGGGCTAGTGCCATTTTCTCAATTTGCTGGTGTCTTAGCTCGACAGCATGAAGGATCTTGCTGATATAGTATACCGGCTTTTGTATTGTTTCATCATTCCTTATGAGTACTGAGCTCACTGCCTACTAAATACAAATAGAGAATTTTCCCTAAGGTGGGCATCATCAACAAAGAAAGTTCAGCTAAATAGGCTTTCAGCTCCTCAAACACGCATTGTGTTGCTTTTCCCCATTCAAACTGCTTTACCTTCTGCAATATTTTGAAAAAAGGTAAACTTATGTCAACTGACCTAGATATGAATCTACTCAAAGCGACTATCCTTCCGGCCAACCTTTGGACTTCATTCACAGTTCTTAGGGGACTCATCTCCAAAATATCTCGGATTTTCTCTGGGTTAGCCTCAATTCCCCTTTCTGTCACCAGATAGCCTAAAAACTTACCTCCCTTTACTCCAAACACACACTTCTTTGGGTTCAGCTTCATCCCATACTTGCACAAGGTTTCGAAAGTCTCCCTCAAATCCCTAGCATATTCATCTTAGTTCGCACTTTTCACCAGCATGTTGTCAACATATACTTCCACATTTCGATCGATTCGATGCTTGAATATCCGATCCACTAGCCTCTGATATGTAGCTCCTATGTTCTTTAGACCAAAAGGGATGACTAGATAATAGTAAGTTCCTTAGGACATGATAAAACTTACCTGCTTATGATCCTCCAAGTTGAGGGGAATTTGATGTTATCCCTATGAGGCATTCATCATGCTAAGGAGTTCACATCCAGAAGTAGAATCCACCAACAAATCAATCTTGGGTAGAGGGTAGAAATCTTTCGAGTAGGCTTTGTTCAAATCCCTGAAGTCTATGCACACTCTCCACTTGTGCATGTGTTTCGACACCAATTCCACATTAGAGATCTACTTAGGAAATTGAATTTCCACAATATGCCTTGCATCCAAGAGCTTCTCCATCTCCTGTTGGATTATGCGATCTTTCTCAGGATTGAAATACCTCTTTTTCTACTTGACTAGCCTAACGGTTGGGTCCACATTAAGCTTGTGCTCGACTATCCTTGGGTTTATACTTGTAAGTTCTTTGATAGAAAAGGCAAAAACATCCACATAATCCCTTAGTGCAATAATTAACTCTACCTTTAAGCTAGTCTCCAGGTAGAAACCTATCTATGTGATCTTGTTGGGATCTCTGGGGACCAACTCTATTAATAGAAGCGCTCTTTCAGGTTCAATTTTTTGCTATTTTTCTACACCTAGGGGTGCGCTTACACCATTTTTCCTTTACTTACATCTAGCCTCATCACCCTTATGGCATCCCTTTCTCACTATATCCACGTAGCACTTCCTAGAAGTATACTGATCTCCAACTACTTCTCCTACCAATCACCCCACCACATACTTCAGCTTCATATGGTATGGAGAAGCTACTGCTTGAAAGAGCTACAACATGGGCTTGCCAAAAATCACATTATATATTGAGGGAGCATCAACTACTGAGAAATGTACCATACATGTCTTCCAGTACATTCCTGCCCCCAAAGAGTTAGCAAAGAAATCCATCCCCTAGGCCGAACTGCTTCTCCTGAAAATTTGAAGAGTGATGTTCTACTGGCTTGAGCATGTTATTTTCCAGATCTATCTATTGAAAGGCATCATAGAAAAGAATGTCTGTCAAGTTGCCTTCGTAAAAAAAAAATGCAGGTCACTTCAAAGTTGGCTATATCGCTGTAATAACCAAAGTATCTTGATGAGACAGATGCAACGTCTTCAGGTCCTCTTATCCGAACTGGATAATTGGGATATCATTAATGGTAGAGACTGATGCCACCTCCATATTTTTGTGCGCCACAGCCCTGGCCTTCGCTTTCCTAGCTCAGTGAATGTCTCCCTCAGCTGGGCCTCCTAAGATCATGTGAATCACGTCTGCAACAGTTCTATTTTTGGCGTCATTTTCCCCATTAGGTTGTCAGATTTTCAGTTATCCCTCCTGAATTTATGCAGGGCGTCTATCTTTGCCTTCGGCTCTTGCTCTGAGCACAAATTCATTCAATTGCCTATCTCATACCAGCTGCTTCAACTCATTCTACAAGTGATCACATTCTTTCGTCTCATGCCTATACTCATTGTGAAAGCGATAAAACCTATCAGACCTGAGCTATCTCGGTGGGTCTTTATGGAAGCGTGGCCATCGAAGTAGGTTAAAATGCTCAATAGCCTACATAACTTGTTCCCTGAGCAGTCGCAGAGGGGTGTAGTGATCGAATTTTGGCCCCATCACTGATGGAACTCTCACCCACTGCACAAGCGTAGCTCTGGGTCTCACTTATTGCCTAAATTTTTTATTGGCAAGATCTTCTCTCCTGTCCCTTCTCTTTTCCTTCAACTCCCTCTTCATTACCTCACAGTCTTCCTCACAATCTTTCTCCTTGTGAATATACTTCTTGCCTATCTTAGAAGCTCATCATAACTTTTCACTGGTTTTTTTCTTAAAGATCGAAAGAAAAGACTAGGTCATAGCCCTTAAGTGAAAGCACCATTAATAATTCTAGAGTGGCCGAAGGAACCTCCAAGGCAGCTGTAGTGAACTGCTTTACAAAACTTATCAAGCTTTCAACCTCCCCTTTCCAGAAGGAAACTAAGCTCTATGCACTCTTTCTATACTGTTTGTTATTGGTAAATTGATGAAGGAATCTTCATGCGAATTCATCAAATGCATGAATAGATCTGGGTGGTAATTGCCCAAACCATCTCTGAGCAACCCCCCTAGGGTGGTGAGAAAAGTCCTACACTTCACTCCATCTAAAAATTAATATAACAGAGATAAGTTCTTAAATTTGCAATATAGTAATTTGTACCCAGGCATGTTAAAGGACTTGTGGTTCTTTGGAAATGGATCACGCAATATGGCTTTATCGAACGATGAGGCCTTGACTTCTTCTCCCATCCTTTCTTTGATTTTTTTCCTCATATCTTCCATCTCTTTTCTCATTTTTTCTATTTCTACTATCTAATTTGACTGAGACTTGTCCCTCCTATCCATGCCAAGTCCCATCGGGATTTAACTTTCCACTACTGCTTCCACATTTGCTAAGTGGGCAGGGATCTTCATATGGGCCTCTTTAGGTATGTTCCGTGCACCCTATTTTCTGGGTTCTTCCAATGTTTCTCTGACTTGTGCCACTATGACTTTCTGTCCTCTTATGACCAGTCTTAGATTACTGGGAAAAGGTCGCCCAGCTATCACCGTGCCCTGTGCAACTGCTCTTGACACCAGGTAGCCTTAGGGCTCTGCACGGGGGCTACACCCACGAGCATGTGTGCTACCAAAGTGAATGTCGCCCTTGCTGGAGGTATAAAGCTAACAAATCCTAAGAGAGGCACTGGAGTGAGAGGCAGCAGAATATTGGGTGCCATTCCTAGCAAAAAAGGGACGACCATGGGGCCTGGTGGCATTGGCAAGAGGGGTGCATAGATGGCTCCAACAAATTGGGTGGCGGCGATAACACCAAACATTGACCATAAGAAATTGGCCAACTGTTCTATAGTCATTTGCCCTACCATCGGAGATACTGGGACAACCCTGCCTTCAGTAACTAACAACTGTGCCACCGTAGTTAATGGCGTGGCAGCTACAGCTACAGGTGTCAGCTCACTCTGCGACATTATCCTCATACCTGTCTCTCCATATTTTTCTGGATCACCTATTCTCACGTCTCAACTCTTAATCTAGATTTCCCACATAAGGTGCCAAATTGATGCCAAAAGGAATAATCTACCAAAGCACCAATTGAAAAATAAGAACAGTGATCTAGTATATCTTTTTTTTTCTACAATCTCGTACAAAGCCTTTTATATGGCTAGGAACCCCACTAACTAGGGTTATAACCGGCCACTAAGCTTCTAACTACTCACATACATCAGAGTTGATTAATATGGCACCACATGTGGCCCACATTCCTTATCTTCCAGTTGTTTGTTGAGCTGAATCCGTAACATTGAACTCAACTCGACCATGTCATAATGTCATCCTGACCGCTTCCTTCTGAGTTTAGCTCGAGTACCTCGTGTCTTCATCTTGGTTGCTTCTTTTTGAATTCAGCTCAGTCAACTCGCACCCTCATCTTGGCCGCTTCCTTCTAAATTTAGCTCGGGCACCTCGTGCCCTTATCTTGACTACTTCTTTTTGAATTCAGCTCGGTCAACTCGCGCTCTCATTTTGGCGGCTTCCTTCTGAATTCAGCTCGGTTTTGTCCATTGGGGGTGAGCTCAGGCTGAACGACTTTCCAATTGTAGTCTTCATGAATACTTTAGGTCGGACCGAAAATACATACGCATCATTATTGTTTAGCTAATTCAATTTGTTTAGCATCCTTGGCGAGCACAATAACATTGTGATTACTTTTGAATAACTTGAAAACACTAGAATAAGCAAATATACTTCCAGTATAATAGTAGTGCATTCAGGATTTGCCAAATAGCTGTTATGGCATAATATTAATTCTTTCAAAAGATAAAAACCACATTGAATGTTACCTGTTCCAACTACTGTATCATATCCGTGTTGCAGAGTAATATCTACTGGTCCTGGACTAGATTATAAGAGCCTGGATATCTACTGTCTTTGGCTGAATAACGTAATTCTATTTAAGAGCTCAGGTTAAAATTATGCCACTAAATGTTAATTAAAATTTGGAGTCAAAGTTATGCTTGGAGTTGATATATTGAAAGTCTTGATGGAATCACCCAACTTCTTGTTTAAGAAATTAAAGGATTCAAAGTCTTGCATGAATGTGAAATCCAGTTATGAGATCCAGTTATGAGATCGTCTTGTTAAGATGAGAAATCTGTAAATCTTTGAATTTTTTTGTTATTTGTGAATATTTCGAACGTAACATATGTAAGTGTGTTTTTGTGTGGCAGTCCCCACAATAATTTTGAGTGTTACTTAGGATTCTTTTTATGATAATAGTTACTGAATATACTGAATAACAATTGGAGGCAGATGCAAAGATAATATCTACCTGGCTGAATTACATCAACCAACTTTTGTTTTAACTCTTGGATGATTGGCTTGCAATTAATGGTTCACAACTCACCTTCGTAGCATTGTCATGCCTAGTTTCCAATCTGAGTGAATTCATGTTTGCTGCATATTATAACTGTGGTGCGTACCCATTAATCAATTCAAGTAATTTTGGAGTTAGGAACATGGTGTTGCAATGATTTCCTGGAGCAGTTGCCTTGTAAAGACATGAAGCTCAATCAAGCAGCTCTTCACAATTTCGTTTTTAATTTTGGACCATCTGCTGGGACCAGAGCAGTTTTGTGATCCGAGAAAAATTGTTTACCCTGCGTAATATGCCACATTTATATTTTTATCTTCCTAATATCAACAATATTCAGTTTCTTTTTTCTTTTTTCTTTTCCCTCGCCACTATTAACAGTTTTCAGCTAAATTCTTGTGGTGCTTACTTCTAAAATTCGGCACATAAAATTGTCCATTATTCAGATTTTACCCTGAGGCTGATCACATTTCGAGTGAATGCTGGGATAGAGCTTAGCAGCAGAAACCTTGGCATCAAATTGGAACAATTTCCCACAGTTGACATATCCTTAAATATCTTAAACCAAAGGTCTGATGAGAGTGAAAGTGTGAAAAATGTGAAAAAAGAGAAGCTCACTGCTCCAACATTGTATTCATCTTGCATGCATTTTAGGAATTGGTAGGTGTTTCAAAGACCTTCTTATTCTATGTAGTCTACCATAGAAAACTTCAGTTGGTTTTTATTTTCTTATTTGGTGTAAATTGTTCTCCCTTGCTACTTGGCTTGATCAATGTGGCAATGGCGCCCCACATAGTATTGCATGGAGCTTTTAGCGTCTGGTGTTGTCACTATATATTGACACGGGAAGAAGGAAAAAAGTGCGTTCAACTTTCACTTTTGGCGTAGAAACTTTGGCTCATATATGATTGTTTGGCAATCATGAGGCTGAAAGAATTTTGATTGCTGAATTAGAGTGTTACTTTTTTCTTTGCTTCACCACTGCAGTTAGAACAGTCAACTAAACAAATTGCACAAGCATGCTGCATCTAGAAGCTATAAACTAACATGTGCCAAGATTTATGCAGTATATTGATTGCACTTATTTATACTATTTAAGGAACAATGTTACATTCCAATTTTGTGTAGCTTGTCACTGAGAAACTATGGAAACTTTAAGGCACCATCATCTACGTTTTTATATCACTTAAGAACAAAGAACTACTCCAGTTTTACATACCTTGTCGCTGAAGAAAATTTGGGCATTGCCAGCCACCTTCTTCGGAAACGGCTGAAGCCATGTATTTTGATTCTGGAACGAATTCTCTTAATTTTATTGATGAAGTTGTATTTCCTTTTTAGGATTTTTGATTTCGAGGCACTTATCCATTTCTTCACTCGTTTACATCCTGCATTGGAACCTTTTACTTTAAGCATTGAGAAAAAGCAGATAAGGGCACTGGAGGAGAAAAGCTACAAGAATCTGCTAAACCAGTGCAAGCATGAAGAGTATCAGCACTCTGCTGATGAATTTAAATGGCAGTTTTTGGTTTCACAACGCTTCGATGATCAGCACTGTTCTTGTATTGGATTAAATTGCCATTGCCTTTAGCTAAGTGTCTTTGTAAGAGCTGCAACTGTCTTATTTTGCAATGATTTTATAGACGTTGCAATAATACCTTGCTTAGGTTGGGCCTTCTTTTTCCTCGGTTGATCTTCTTCAAATTCTACATTTTGTAGGGGCTGTAACACAAGCATGATAGCATTTTAGAGGATTTATCTTACAAAAGTGAATCTGAAATGGCGTAATTGGCAGAGTGATAACTTGAGATAAACTACTCTATGGCACCATTATTATACTTCAGTCTCAGATATGGATTTGACTACCTGAACCAACTGTTCGAGGCGCATCCTCATCCTTCTTTGCATAAAACCTCTTGTACTCTGTTTTAGACTTAGTTTAGCTTCAAGATGTGATAAAGTCCGGCATTGTATAGCTTGTGATGATTCATTACCTTCACGTGATATTTCACTAATGTGTAGAAGTTCAATAGGTTCCATACAGTCTTGTCTAGTTTCTTGCCTTGCACATGACGTGATGTAATATCTGAAAATGCAATTGTTGAATGAGGTAAAACTCAGACATAGAAAGAAGGAAATTTTGCACGATCTTGCTTTGTTTCTTCACAAATGAACCACACCATTCGCTTTGCATCATTAGAATTTACTTTCCTTATGAGTGCGGTAACCTGTTGGGCTACCGATATACAAACATGTACATAAATGTAAGTTTTAGTCATACCAAAAGAAACAAATCCGCAGTTTGTGCTCAGGTCTTCAATGGGCTCTCCTCTCAATTCTGGAGGTGGAATAGGGGACCATGTGCAGTTAGGAGCCTTGGCACATGCTTTTGAACTTCCCACATCCATAAGTTCCTGAAGTATATTTTTTACTCTAAAGTCAGATGTACATGACATAACTTCGATGAAAATATGATGAATACTCTTTTCCTTCCTATAGCTGGAGTTACCTGAAAGAAGGCTGTAGCAATAATCACATCTTCCTTTTCCTTGAAGCGCATAGGGAATATTGCAGTGATTTTTGCCGGCTGTCAAAACATTTAATCCACATCAGGTGAGGCAATTGAGATAATTCTGCTAAGAAAATATAGAGTTTATGCTATAACTCAAATACAAGTAGCTAATTAATCTACTTTGAAATCACACTTGAATAGACCTATGATACACCAAGTGCAGGTACAATTGTGGAGAAATTCTCTGAAGGCTGGCTGTTTCAATTAGCTGATCTTATTTTTTTAACTTTCTTTTTGGCTTCTGTGAGCATCATTGTGCCAGCTATTGATAAAACTTACCTGTTTAATGACAAAGAATGGTTCCCTTGGATGATAAATGAGTTTGATTGGTTTGTAAATCCCATGAGATACTTCGTGGGAATCTACATTCCTTAAAATTTCTTTCAGCTGGGAGCTGAGAATTGCTGCTTGGACTGAGGATATGTCTGTGATCATCTTTGTGGAAGCTGGAAAGGAACATACAAGTGAAACTAAATTAAGTTGGAATTTAGTTTTTAATTTTCCAAGCCCAAAGTCAGAATATATAATTTACTCTTTCTATGTTTGCTTAAGGAATGCGAAAACGCATACATAAGTATGAAAATTTTACCAACCTTTACTGTGTGGAATTCTTGCAAAGTTCAGCTTCAGAGTTAGTTGAAACCCTTCTTTTGGAGGCTCAACTGTTTCCATAACATCCGGATAAATTCCCTTAACCATATCTAGAGTGTGTTGTGGAAGTTGTGATGAGAGTGGCAGTTCTTGAGATAGAAGAGGGGTTGATATTGATAAATAGGCGCAAAATGGATTGGAAACTGAACACTGTTGGACACGCAATATAACAGTTAGAAATTCTGAAGCCAACAGATCCACCCCCAACCCTTTTAGACTTCTGAAGCAGGCAGATGGCTTAGAAGTTTACCTGAACATGGTAGTGTACAGACCCAAATTCATGCACATGATGATCTATCTCCATGGGCCTCTCTGCTCTGATCAAAACCAAACAACATAGAGTAAAATTAGGAGGATATTATTGGTTTAGTTGACACAAATGCTGCTTACCATTGAACAAAGGCTTTACATGTTTGAGAGCCTATGATGTTAGTGTGAAAAACCAAAAAAGTAAATTGTCTGAAAGATAAAATTACATAATTTGAAGTAAGAAAATCATTTTCTTTAGTCTTATCGTCATTAGTTTTTTACCATTTTTACATTGTGTATGAAGTTTTTGTACTTGTAATGCAGTTTTTATGAACTCATGTTTTGCTCAAAATCTATGGAGATTAATTCCGGCGAATATAAGGCAAGCTTTATAATGTCATAAAGATACTTGTTAACTCTAAGTTGACACAAAAACAGACTAGTAGCGGATAGTCACACCTGTGTATTTTGAGAAGAATTTCCCTCAATGCTGGTGAAGCCCTTTCAAAACAAGCCATTCTCTCTCTCTCTCTCTCTCTCTCTCTCTCTCTCTCTCTCTCTCTCTCTCTCTCTCTCTCTCTCTCTCTCTCTCTCTCTCTCTCTCTCTGTGGATGGAATGGGGGAAAACTGACATATTTTGTCGCTGAGAGGGGACTATCAGTGAACCCATTGTCGAGTAAAATGCAAGTTTTGTGCTGCCATAATGGTTGACAACTTTTGAAGCAATATACCTAACACTCAGCCACTCTCTTCCTACTCTTCCTTTCATCTCTAAGCAGAGCACGTATATATGCTTCAAAGGAAAGCATACTGCTCACTTATGTAACAATCAAGTCATGATTTCTGTTAATGACAATTTAAAAAAGAAATTATCTATCAAATAATCTTTTATTTAGGTAATACCCAGTTGGACCAATATCCAAAAGAAAAGAAAACCCAGCAACACCAAAGATTTAAAGAGTAAAATAAATTAAAATTAACATGACATGAAGATTCAATTAATTCAAATCAGCAAAAGAATTATCCATCAGTTTACTGACATTGTTTTGTAAATAACAGAGATTACAAATAGGATGCTCTTATAATTGAGTCAAAAAAATGGATGTGCTCCTCTTCAACCCTGAAGGAACACACTAATAGTTGCAGAAGAAGACAATGCCCCAGAAAGGATGCTATCAATAAGCAGAAGGTACACCCTTGTATGGATCTCCAAACGCCGCAACATTTCCAGGTCGACTGAATACGATCTGGCCAGAAAAAAAAGAGAGAGAGATAAAAGAAGTTTCGGGGCAGTTTTTTGAGAGAGAAACCCCTTCAGGTTTATAATATAATATATAATTCTCGTAAAAGACTAAGGAAATTAAAAATTAGCAGCTGCAGTCTGCAGACATGCCTGATAGTTTCCAAGAGTACATGTTTTGAAGCCAGAGGCACAATAGTCAAAATAATATTCCCACGTCCTGATGAACTTCTTATTGAATCCCAGATCCTGGATTTCGCTGAAAAGGACAGATCATGTGTTAATTCCAAGTGTCATGGACTAAGACGAGAGTAAAAATTTCGAAAACTTCTAAGTTAAACAGGGATGGACAGACATATATAGAAAGACACATTCTTGTTAATAATATGTGTTCATTTCTAGTTGGTCAAGTTTCGTCATGAAGCTATTCCTGGTTCTCACTTTTGCTTTTTGAGGAAATTTTCCCGCCAACATCTGAGTGTTCGGTAATAATGGATTCCTATATCCTCAAGGTGCTCCACACTGCGTAAATACATTTTAACGGGTTTTTTGTTAGTATCTTTTTGAGATACAATTGCCCTGAAAACATAGAAAGAAAAGAAAAACAATATGTTGTTTTACCAAAGTCTTGATGCGGCAGCCATGGCTGCTGTCACTCGGCTAAGTGAGGGCAGGCATCCACCAGGGAATATATATTCCTTGATGAAGTCTGAACTGCGCCTGTATTCATCATACCTCTCATCTGGTATCGATATGAACTGGTGAAAGACAAAATCATCCATTTTTAAACTTTAGAATGCATATTTTCAAGCTAAGCCATGACATGAAATCATTTTAGGATTAACCTGAAGAACAAGAAGACCATCTTCTACTAATACAGATTCACAGCACCTAAAAAACTCTTCCATAAATTCATGCCCCACAGCTTCTAACATCTCACTGCACTTACAAAAATTACGATAAACAAATAAATGGCAATCTATGAAAGCTGACAAGTATCTAGTAAAGATGACATAATGCAAGACATTGCTAGTAAAAGAAGCTCACCAGGATATTATCCTGTCATATTTCTCTGTGTTGGGTAATTGCCGGTAATCACATAGAAGAAATTTTATCCTATGCTGGAAAACAA
The DNA here is from genome assembly GCA_014898725.1 of Jacaranda copaia. Classification (NCBI taxonomy): domain Eukaryota; kingdom Viridiplantae; phylum Streptophyta; class Magnoliopsida; order Lamiales; family Bignoniaceae; genus Jacaranda; species Jacaranda copaia. The sequence goes on along the minus strand of JACGDI010001551.1, from coordinate 633,558 downwards.
TTCCCTAGGTAAATTCTTACGGAGTTGAAGTGGATATAGCTTATTTTAGAATGAGACAGGAGAGCTTATCACTTATGAACCGTTTCAGATGGAGTTGCCTTCTGGAACTACCAAAAGATGTTTTTATACCTGCAGCCCAGCTTTCTTCACTTTCTGTTCAGCATATTGCAGCTGCTGTTCTGATAGGGTGATGCCCGTATATTTGCAGCCAGCTTGTTTAACGACTTCAATTGCTAAAGTTCCCCAACCACATCCGATCTCTAAAATGTGATGATCCTTACTGATTCTAGCCTGTACTTGAAGAAAATTAGCTTAGGAAGAATCTTTTATTTATTTATTTATTTTTTAAATCCAAAGTAGGGGATCTATTAAAAAAAAAAAAAGTTTCACCTTTTCAATCAGAAGAGAAATTTTCCTGAGTTGAGCAATCTTCAAGTCTTCATCTTGAGTCTTCCAAGAGAATTAAAAGGGATCACTAAGATTTGGCACATGGTCTATTTGAAGTAGTTTGTTTGAGTTTAAAAGAACAAACTCTAACCTTAAATATTGCACAAGAATATGTCATTGTTTCATCCAAAAACAGAGAAAAGAGTTCATTGCTCTGGAGAACAACAAATAAAACAAATTTCAGCTCTATGCAGGAACAATATATATCATTAGACATATATAAAACAGTGCATAATGTGTTAAGAGAACCTCCTAAGCTACAGTTAGAGAAGTCAAGAACTTACTAGGTCATAATGCCTTGAGATGTTACGGCGTGCCTGAGTTAGTGTATTCTGTCTGGACATGTGCTGGAAGAAATATTTTGCAGATGCTATTGCAGAAGTGAAAAGCAATGGTGTCCACCATCCCCTAGAAATGTCGAAGGTGTATTCTTAGAAGGTCTTTTAGAAAAACACTAGAGGATATGAATATATCAAATCTCTAAAGTATTTTACCTTTTGTTGTTTAACTTTGAGGTAGAAGTATTTAACTCTCTATTGGCAATAAATATCTGCAAAATGTAATTCAAGAAGGCCATTATTAACAGACAAAAAGCCTGATAAACCTCTATGATTCAATACTAGAAACCCTGTGAAACAGTGAACTCAAATGAATTTCCTTTCCTCACCATGAAAAGGTTGAGAAGACCTTCATTCTTATCAGCGAAAGAGAAATCCCCATTAATATAGGCATCAGCTAGGCCTAAATCTGCTTCAGTTGCAACCTGTTACAGGTATATATAATCATGAAGACAGCGGACAAAAATATAGTTCAGTATTGAGATATTATAAGCTAATTTCATCTTTTATGCATATAAAGTGTCCCAAGGTGTATATAGAGCATTAGTGTATTACCTTCCAATAGAACTGGGGAGTATGAATTCTCAAGGAGACTTTTAAGTAGCTCGTTTTCCTGGTGCCTTCAAAAGTGAACATTGTACCTCCATCTTCCAATAAACTGTGGCACCATGAATGTTATTATCATTATGTGTAGAATTTTCTCATCTCTTGAAGCTAAAACATATACTATGAGGATGGATAAAAATTGAAAAACCGTTGCACAGATTTAAGTTGGAAGAAAGAAAGCACATGAATATGAGTGATATGAAAATGTGAAAATATTGTTCTGAGTAATGGACAAAAGCATCTTCATTTAGGTTAGTTACAGCAGCCTAGTGTAAGATTAAGAGCATTTTAAGAAGACAAAAATTGTAGTTTTACAAGAATACAAAAGAGGAGGAAAGCATCTCAAAGACTGAACTGAAAACATGTTTAACCGCATCACACATGACTTATAAAACTCATAAATGAAACATATGGTATTTTACCAGAAACTCACATTAGGCAACCAGTAACTGTAAAATGTTCAAGAAACCTAGTTACAAGTAGACGTGCCCCTGTTTCCAGCCAGGACGGTACCATGTGTTTGGGGTTGTTCAGAAGTGTACAACTTTTTCTAAGCAAGCCATTTGCAGCAAGCATACCTGCCTGTAAGGATCAAAAATTAATATAACCCTCGGAATGGCGTAGAAAATGATGCAAACGGGGAAAGAATAACACAACATTCTAAATGGTTGAGTTAAATCTAATAGAATCCGAAAGTTTCCGAAGAAATAAAGACCACATAGAAATACCTTCAGTCCATCCTCATGAAAGCCATAGCCTAAAAGAATAGTACAAAGTAAACTGTGAATTCAGTATGATGACATACTCAACATACTGGAGTACAGAAAATGTTGGTAGGACATTTCAATGCACCTTGATATGCTCCACAGAACCATATTCTCCTCTTTCCTTGGATTAGATTTAGCTGAGATGAAGCTTTTGAAGCAGCAACTGATGGGATTGGGTGGCCAGTCGACCATTTAAGCAGTATATGTTCAGGTGTGGAAGGTGGATTAAGCGTCACTAGAAAAGGAGGCCCTGTCTGGCTAATGTTCTGCATGACCAAAAAGAAAAGGTTGCAAAAAAAAATGAGAATTTGGTTAAGACAGCAAAACAAGAAGGCTTGCAATGAATGGGAAACTAGTTGTAAGACATGCAAACTTTGTGCGTTATTTACAAACCTGAAGAATGTTGAGCCAATATGTCACACAAACTTTGTTATTAATGCTTCCAAGAAAATTCCACGCGCTCCATGCTGCTGGATTTTTGGGCATTAAATTTTTGTCACGATGAAGGAAAATATCACTGCCATGAAGGTTTGAAGAATGATTGTGCATTGTAAAGGCAACTTCTTTCCCAAAAACTTAGCATTATAAGTTTCAATAGAACAAACTTGATAATATCAATCTCAGGATGATTTAGAAGGGAAACAAAAAGAAGAGCACCTGTAGGCATATTGAAATGCGCCAAGTATTCTTAATTCATCAAACGTTGCCTGTTTCCCTAACATCCTAAGAGCATCTGGAGCATGTGCAGCAATTATGCACCCATCATATGTATACTCCAAGCCATCCTTACAACTTACCGCACAACCTGCAAACCTCTTTGTCCAAACAATAATTAGAAATCCATATATTTTTCACGCTTTTTTAGTTTGTAAGAACATAAACAAATTGTGAGGAAAAAGAAGTTTCAAATTCAGACAGAAAGTGACACATGACTGCTTAGTGCTCACCCTCATCATTTTCTGAAACAGAACATACTTCAGAATTGGTTCTTATTTGGCAGCCCCTACTTTCCAGCACTTCTCTAACCTGCATTTGTCCCCATGGCCTTAACCCTCTAAGTTTATGCTTCAAAATAAATTGTGTGATCATTACTAAACTAACGTAAATATATTTGACCATACCTTGTTGACATAACTTTGTGAACGCCACCTTATGGTAAGCCACTGAGGGCGACCAAAGAGCTGCGAAACATATAATTATTAGTTAGACAAGTCGAGCCAAATTGGAGAAAATGAGAATTAAGAGGGTGTTTCAGTGAGCTTGTAAGCTTTTTAAAACATTTTATAGCATGTTTAAGATGCTAGAAAGTGTTTGGTTAATTTTTTCAAAAAGGAGCTTATAATATCCTAAAATAAGATCTTAGGAGCTTCTGAGATTTTTTAAAAAAGTAAGAAAATTCAAACTTATTTTCAAGATCGCAACAAACCCTTTTAATTTTAACCATTTTAATTACAAAATTATTATTACTAACATCTTATAAGCTGTAAGATTTTATCCAAACACTTTCGTAATATCTTTTAAGAATAAGGTTTAACATTTTATAAGCTCTAAAATCATTTTATAAGACATAGGAGCTTATAAAATCTTTTAAATAAATTTAACCAAATACCATGTAAATTTGAAGTAATTCACCTGTAATAGATGGTGATTGCGACAAAACGTAAGTATGGAATATGCAGAGAAGCTCATTACTCCTTCCGTAGAGCACGACCAGATTGAACCGCAGATTGGAATCTGGAAAAAAGATGAATGTTAAGTATATTGCTTCCACAAAATAGGCCTTTTGAAGAGATCAAATGTTTGAGCAGCCTCACAAGATAGGCCTCCTGAAATAACTCGGAGTAACTACGTGATTGGATGAAGTGACCTAGTGTTTCATTGCGATCAACGTCCGGATTCTTGTCAAGCTCTTCCAGGTAACTGCAGTAAGTTTGAAATTGTGAGAATTATTCAGTCAAAGAAAAATTTACTACGGTGCCGAAGATGGGATAATTCTTACTTCAACACATCATCCTTGAATTTTATGATTTCTCCGATCATTTTCCAAAAGTAGGGATTTATTACATTCTTCTTTTGCGCAAACAAGCTTGAAAAACCATTCCTGCTCCCCCACTCGCATCCTTGGCCTTTGTCCAAGCTCACAGAGAATGACATATCAGAGAGCTCCATATCAACTCCAAGGCTTTCAAACAATTCCATCATGTTTGGATATGTAACCTGTCCAATAATCCATCATTATCTTTTGTCGACATTCCAACAATTGGTAAACACAAGAGTGACCAGTTTGACATGAGAAACATGAAAGAGTGCAAAATATTGACATATAAACAGGGCTATAATATGATTAATGAGACAAGATGGATGCATAAGCATGTAAAATGACTTGCAAAGGCTCGTATAGCAACATTAGCACTTAGGTAGGCTTGGAAGTGAGAAGGAAAATTTTTCAATCATATTCTCAATAAGTCTTGATCGACATTTTTTAGCACTATTTCTTCGGTCGAGAGAATTTAACTGGTGAGAATAATGCCCAACCTATGACCTATGTGTTTACGGGCCACAAAGATCTCATGTTGACTGGGCGCAATACAGTAATTTGTACTGTTAAATATATAAAAAAATAAAATTATATTTCAATTAACAACTATAACTTTTGGCCTAGTACTAAAGGCTTGATTCTAACAGTTGTGTCAAGGTTGACCTTTTCGTAAACTAATTAGATTTTTTTCTGGGCATGAAAGTTTATATTAATCCTTTAGCAACTTGATCAAATTTTCTTCTAACTAAGTTTTACATCCACTAATGAACAAGGGGGAAATATATTAATTTTTTAAAATTTTATGTTTGTAAAAACAATAATATTACCATTAGTGTTTTGTAAAAATCGAAACTTGCCCCGGAAATTAAAATTTTATTTATTTACTATCAGGTACATTATATTAATATGGTTTTGACCAAGCGTTGCTCTTGCTCGACGGTGTAAGCTACAAAGTCGCAGTTGTGTTTCCCCACCAAAATTAGATTTTGATGGCATTGCCAATTTCTTGAAAAAGTCCGTCATTAAATGCTCATTTATGCTAATTATTCCTCCCTACAAAATCAAACTGCCTAATTTTTGGACTATTTTATTGTATTATTTTTCTGTACTTTGTATTATTAAATTTTATATTTGAATATTTTTTTATATTGTTTAATATTATATAATTCTTTATTATTATGAAAAATATAATTTTAAAATGTGGGAGCACTTTATGTTCGGCCTTATAAGAAATTATTAGTCATCAAGTTAAGATACAAAATTGTTGGTAGCCATTATAGGAACTAGGGACAATGACCCTCTCTTATGATCCAGAGGGTCCATGGGCATAGACCCATAGCTTAATTAAAAAAGAATCTCTGTTGTAAAAAGGTTCATAGGTAGGAGTGTTCATTCGATAAAAATTAAATTAAAATTTTGGTATGTCAAAATGTTGAGCCAAATATCGAATCAAACTATTTAGTTTAGTTCGATTAAAATCAAATTTTTTTCGGTTCAATTTGATTGGAAATCAAAAAATCAAATTTTTCAATTTTTAATATTAATATTATATATTAATGTAAATATACATTAATATATATTAATGTGTAGATATTAATATATATATAATTAATATATATGTATATTAATATATTAATGTACATATATTAATAATATATATTAATATATACACATTAATTAACAATTTCGTTTGGTTCTGTTAATCGGTATAAAAAACTAAAATCAAACCAAATACTAATTTTTTTTTAAAAAAATAAACAAATATCAAATTAAAAATTTTAATTCAATATTCGATAATTTCAATTTAATTCAGTATTCAATAATTTCGATTCCAATTCGATACGATCGATTTACTGAACAGTCAACACTCCTATTCATGGCCATGGACCCATGGCTCAACTCAAAAGAATCTCTATTGTAAAAAGGTCCGTGGCCCAGGCAGACATGAAAAGGATAGGGCTCAAAAGCCTAAAAGAAAAAAGTATATTCCAACAGCTACTGATGCACAGGAAAAAGCACAATACTCCAATTGGTTGGTTGGCTGGCTGGATTGGATACAACGAAGTACATTCCAGTCATCCATAATTGGGTGAAAAAAATGCTACAAATTCTATATTTTATCTTATATTTTATTTTTTTTAAAAAAATAGATATATCAAGCATTTAACATAAGTAAGTCAAATAAAAAACAAAATATTAATGAAAACAAGAGATCTAAAATGAAAAACCAACCTCGCTTAAAAGCCAATAATTGTATATGTGTACAACTTACATGAGAATGATAAAATTTGGCGCATGTCGTTTACCATCATTTGCCTTTTAGAATGGTTGGTTAAATTGTTGGGTTCCCGGGGGGGGGGGGGGGG
>JACGDI010001551.1:600143-624392 GCA_014898725.1 Jacaranda copaia | reverse complement strand
ATGTCTGCAAGTCTAAGAGTGCAGGAAAGGTTGGGGATTTTATAGAACTTTTCTTCCTTGAGTTAAGGGCGCATTAAAAGTTATTGACTGAATCCACCAATTACTGCTTTTTTCTCTGATACTAATTTATACTCTTTAATAGAATATTTGTTTCATTTTGTATTGTCAAATATTTTTCTATATGTCCTCATTATTATTTCTAATATTTATAATTATAATTTTATAGGAAAAAAAAATTCTTGTTTATAATTCATTATTGTTAGTAACTAGTCCAGTGACATTGCCCTCACACTCCAATATTTGAGATTCAAAATTTGAACCCTAACAAACTCTTGGTGTGTGTAGATATTAAAAATAAAATTAATTTATTGTTATCAATTTATAGCCTCAATAATATCATTTCATTGAATTTTTTTATTTATTTAAAAATTTTAAATAAAAATAGTGAAGTTGTTTAAAATTATACTATTATATTAAAATAAATATTTTTGTTTGTATTATATTATAAAAATTTTAATATATACATAACAATGGTAAAATCGTTTGCACGAAGTCCTCTGGAACAATATTTGGTGTGTCTTTAGACCAGTTAGGCAGCGACAACTATTAATTTAGGGGTTTGAATACGTACAGAACCGTTCGTCTCAGCGATTAATTTAAGAATATGACTGGGAATCTAGCGATGGATTTGGATGTAATATTTATTTTTATTTTTATATTTAATTATAATTAACTATTGGAAAACTACATTTTATCTTTTTAATTATACTTTTTTATGTTGAACATTTTTTTAAATAAAATCTTTTACAGCTTATTCCAATAAAGTATATCATAAAACAGTTACCATTTTTCATATATACAATAAATTATCATTTATAGTCTTTAATTACCTATAATTTTAATTAAATTTTTTTTCAACGTTCCTTTCTTTATTTTTTTCCGGTTTCTTCTTTCTCGTTCTTCCCCATTCCAACACCTTTCGCATGCCCTTCCAATTTTACTCTTAGAATGATATTATTTAAAAAGAAAAAATCAAAAATCTCTTGAAATTTTAAAAAATAATTAACTTAAAAATTGATTTGATACTTTGCGATATAAAAAATAAAAATATTAATTAAGTTATTAGAACCATTTCTAAAAAAAATCTTATATTTTTTGTTAACCTTGACACCTACATATATACATAATGTGCAAACTTATAAATTAATATTCACTTCGCATTTATTCCGTTTCAAGCCTATAAATTAATAACAATCATAAATTGACATCATTTTTAAATTAAGAATGTATGAAACAAAATACTAGATACTGCTCAAAAAAATCTAATTAAATACTAATCATTAAGCCCAAATACGTGTAGATAGTGCTCAAAAAATTATATTAATAATCTCTCAAAAACAAAAAAGTGGTTCTAGAAATTTAAAGTACTAAATTCCCAAACATCATTTTAAAACAATAATAATAATTATTATTATTATTCATAATCAATATTAATGAATATTGAAGCACAAATTAATACAATTTAAATTAAGGAAAAGAAAGGCAAGAAAAAGAAACAAAAAAAAGAAGGAAGGAAGAAGGATGAAGAAGAAACAGGAAAATGGCAAATGACCAAAAGATATTGATAAAGGATATTAATGGCAATTTATGCTCTAGTTTAGGCAGCAAATGGTGCTAAATTTTGTTTAAAGGATTGTTTCACATAAGAGATGTAATTTAAGGGGCAAGGTTTATTTTGCCCAAAATCACAAGAAATTCCCATTTCTTAGCAAATTTTCAGTTCCCAAATTTTTAATTCACAATAGATTTTTAATTTATACACACCCACATGCACATTAGAGTCTGTTAGGGTTCACCATTTATGTCACTGGACCAAAGGTCAATTGACATTATTCACAATAGGTTGAGAATAAATTAATTTTTAATGCTATTAAAATAATTAATTTAGCAAATAATTAATCATAATATTCGATATAAATATCTCTATTTTATTTTTTTATAAAATGCTATAGATCAAAATTCTATTAATTCATTGAGACATTATTATGCACCGCACATTTTACTGAAAATACTTACAAATGGATTTTGATATATGAGTTATACTCAATTTCAACATTTTTTTATTTACAAGATAAGCATATGTGGACTTAATTAAGATAATATTTACAATAACCGCTAAATTGAAATGAAGTTAATGAATACTATCTAGCTAATATTTAACTATTTTTGTTTAATTTAATTAAATAAATGTAACGTACATAGTATGAAAATTATGCTAAACATATTATAAGCAGAGATGTCATGTGATTTAATTAATGAGTTTAATTATGATAACAAAAAGAAAAAAAGAAAAAAAATTCACAGAATACCTATTTATGTTATCAAAAAGTATATACCACATCATATAAAAAATTATCTATAGTAACCCTTTCTTTCTTTAATAGTAACTTATGTACAGGAAGCCTAACTCCCCAAAAGAATTCTTTTTAAGCATTGCACATTATTTTTGAAACGTATAATTTGATTAAAAACATATAAAATTTCTCTTACTAAGAAAAGAATTTTGAAGGGTCACTAATCCACCACGTTGGCCAAATGCCAGTTGCGTATTGTTATGCCAAAGCATGTGGTTCTTCATTCAACAAGTCAGTACATTCAGTCCCACAATGTTTTGAAAACGTGCTTTTGAACATTCGGGGAGAACGTAGAACAATTGCAGCATTTGCTATTTTCTTTATCTTGTTTTATAGCGTCAGTATCATCCTCTTTATATATAAACTCATGTTATCTTTATTAAATCTTATGTTTTCACTGATGGTAATTTTAGGAAAGGAAATGTTTAAATATGTTGTGAGGTGTTTTGGATTGTATGTTTTAGGATATTGGATTTTGAAAGCAGGATTAAGAAATGTGAAAGTGGGATTGGAGAGTGTGAGAAACTTATATTTGTATTTCAGGAAAAGGGCAAAAATGTTTTGAGGAATTACGGTAAAAAAAATATTTTGGTATTTTTGTTTAGATTTTTACTGTAAATTTTAAATTAATATTTTTTTATTGGGTGTTTGAGGTGGAAATTAAATTGAATAATTTTTTTTATTTTATATAAAATCATGAAAAATAAAAGCAATGGGTTCTTGGTGAATTGGGGAAATTGAACCGCCATGAGGTTTTTGATAAATTGATGAGAAGTTATAAGGAGTTTTGTGGAAATGATTATTTTCCCTCTAAAATACACCATAAGTTTGATTGTGATTTGCCAGAATTAATGATTTCATTGTGGCGAAACACAACCAAACATTGCCTTTGTTATAGCATACATGCATGTTATCTTATGAACATATTGTTATTATTGCACTACAAGAAAAGAAAGGAAAAGGAAATGGCTATTACACTTAACTATTGCTTTATACAAATTTGAAAGTCGAAATTATAATTTGAATAAATATATAGCATGAATTTATACTAATTCCTGTACTTAAAAAATATTTTTTTGTAGTTATTCAAAATTCACAAGCTTCCAAATGCATAAGTTTTAAAACAAAGTTAACCTAAATTTACTTATAAATGCCTTAATTGAAAAAAAATCAAATGCGAGTTATTTTGGAATTGTTGCTTTTTCATACAAAAATAACAAATACATTCTATACATTGTTAAATATACCTTATTATAAATCCTACATTCTCGCATAATCAATTTACAGATTATGAATTTTAAAAGATATCGCTCTAAAGTTATGTGTTTATTTTAAATATAAAAAGAATAATATGTATTATATTTCAATGTTTCACTTCTTTTTAATTAAAGAACCAAGCTGATAATGGTGGAAGTTGTGTTTTACTGTATTGGGCTGGAATTTGGGGTAAGTCAACTTATTTGGTCTGATGGTCAAACTCCAAAAATACTTGGGCTAAGATTTACAATTACAAACAAATGTCAAACTCGACAAGATATTCTCAGTTAATGCACTCTAACATTCAAATTAGTACTGATCAATCAGAAAATTGAGCAAGAGAGTGAGGGCTTTTTGTGAAGAATGACATACTTGTGAGAGGCCAGCAATGGAGTATTTATAGCCTTCTTCGGATAGTTGATATGTCTAAGATGCCCTTGACGTTTAGAAAGGGCTCTTGTCCCAATGTGGGGGGAATTAGGTCTTCTAACATTTGAGTACTATTCCTAGTGGCTTCATCTCCAACTTTCATGGGCAGGATAGTACACAAAGGTGGCACTCCTCCTGCCTAGCATGTTAAGATAGGCAATACTAGGATGGCATGCACCATTAATGCAGAGGTATATCATTTGTCAAGGCATTAAATGTAGCAGAGAAGGAATTTTGCATCAAGTTGACCTGCCAAGTTAGCGTCCAAATCAAAATATGAACTATTTACACCTCTGTGGGGCTAGTCAACCTCATTCATTTGACATGTGCCCTAGTTGAGTGGAACCAATGCTGCTGAGGGCATAGGTGTGGATTGAGTTTGGTAGGTCGAACGAGGTCAATACCAAGCTTGGGCCTTAATCATAAGATGGGCTTCACCTGTCATACATGAGTTGATAGCTGTTATGTTGGGCCCATTGGGCCCTCCTATATCATGAGTCCCCCTCTCCCCACTATCGAATTTTGATCGAGATGATGAATGAGAGAGATTAGGGAGTAGACATTGAGAAGTAGCAATGATTAGTCGATGAGAGTTTGCATAATCGACCAGGGTTTAGTGCATTTAATGTGTCTATTACATTAAGTCATACGAAGCGCCAAACAACAGTTGCACTATTTTTACAGCCGTTTGGATTTCCGCACTCGGGTGCCTATAAATAAACGTGATTGAAACCTTCATTTTCACTTTACTGCATTGCATCTGGTTGAGTTCTGTATTCACTATGCTTCCTACCTACTGTTCTGTGCCTTAAAGTTTTGTTGAGACCATGTAAGTTTTTCTCTCAGCTTATTTTGAGCATAAAGCTTCTTTAAAATTTATTGGGTGTGTACAATGATGTGGGTAGCCAAAGGAGTGATAGTGAGGCTATTAGGTCAGATCGAACTCCACTCTGAGGAGAAGGTGATAGTAATAGCACATCAAGTCGCTATTTGCGCAATAGCTCAACCTCCCATAGTTCAAGCGATGAATGTGCTGTTGTTGGAGGAGATGCTAGCCTTGGTCACGTGCCAGTATCACGTGGTTGACTTTTTACCCCCTACCATTATAGCAAAATAACATCAAAATTACTCCTATCGACCTTACGCACATCAAGGAGCTCTATCACGTCCTTCCCGAGTATAAGTTAATAGTCCTCGGTCCTTGAGATAGGATGCATCAACTTCCCAAGGGGTGCATTATTGTGTTCGAGGAAGCTTTTAGGTGTGGCCTTAGCTTCCAGCAATAGTCAACCTACTGATAGGTCTACAGGTCTATGTAACACAATTGTTACCAAATTGTTTCTCGACCATATACAGTTTTGCAGTTCTCATGCATTTATTCAACCAACTAGCTTCTTTTGCGAACTTCTCCAATCTCTTTCACCTTCCGATGTCTTGAAAGTTAGGTAACAGCGACAAGTCAAGCTTCTATTACCTTACCACTCAACCTCGTCAAAAGTTTTTGGTCACACTATCTTTCTCCTATGGCCAGGAATGGAAAAAACTCTTTTTGTATGTTCAAGAGCCTGAGGGTTCAAGATTTTGAAGGGGTGGTGGATGGGTCATGTCAAAATGCTGAGTAATTCAACTCCAACTTGGCCCAATACCTTCATCCGGGATTTAGTCGAGTTTAGTCAGATGGAAACCTCAGTGTTTATCGATGAGAGGAGTTTGTATGGAAGGTGTGAGTTTTTGTCCAAAGAAGTACTTTGCAACTTTCTGTAAGGAGTACTTTCTAAATATATTAATCATTTGAAAATTATTTATTATAATAATTAACTTTTTACAAAATTATTACTTTAGTACAAAATTCAAATATGACATTTGGTTTTTCCAGCTTAAATTAATTTACTTCCTATTATTAAGCTTGAATAAAATTAACATAATATTTTTCAAAATATTTTTAGGTTAGAGAAAATGTCCATATATATACACATAGTTTAGTGGAATAAAGTGCATATTTTCAGGCATGACATTGCATGTGTGTCATTAGAGACTGAGTCAAAAAATTTTCAAATTTTTTAAAGGATTTGGAATTTAGAATTTGTCACATCATATTGATGAGGTTGAAAGCTGTTCTCAGTGTATTAAGTAAGTGTTTGGGCTAATTCAATCAGGGTGGTCGAATGATCCAATAGAAAATTCTCCTTGGGTTACGATCTGCAATCACTAGTAAACGTCAGACTAGACGAGATGCCCTCGGCTAAGGCACTCTGATACTCAAGTTAGTACTGGTCGAGTATGAAAATCAAGCAACAGAGTAAGAATGTATAGTGAATAACAACATACCTTGAGAGTGGCTGACGATGGGGTATTTATAACTTTCTCTAGGTAAATGATATGTCTAAAATGCCCCTATCAAGTATAGAGGGCTTTTGTCTTTACATAGGAGTTATAGATCATCTCCCATCCCTATACTATTTCAAGTGGCATCACCTCCTACTTTTTGAAACAAAATAGTATTCTGGAGGCGTGCCTCCTAACTGGAGTGGAAGCAGATGTGGTATTGGGGCGGCATGCGCCATTAATGTAGAGGTATGCTACCTATCAAGACATTAAATGCGGCAAAAAAATGATTTGACACCGAAATTATCCCTATGATCGACAATAGATCGACTAAATGGCCTGAGGCCTCTCATTAGATACTGTTGAAAACACACCACTCAATATGAGGTTTATAGTTGAATGGCTCAACCCAAGTTACTAAATAAGTAAAAAGGTAATGTTTGACTATCCAAATGGTTCTCGAAAGTTTCCGTGCCCAACTGATTGTTTTGCCATGTTAACCCGGATACCATTGTGTGACTAGTTGATTGTAACATGTAATATGAAATAAAAAGGTTAGATTTCCAAGTAACTGCTCTTAGCTGACATATGGATAAGCTCGCTAGCTAGCTTATCCACATGTTTCGAAAACAAGATACTCTCTCCTTGGGTGAAACTGTTGACATGGACAAAAGTTGGAAAGGCCTCAGAAGCTTCCAAGCCCGGACATTGGATAGGGGACTGGCAGACGGTCTGGGTTGAATAAGTGTCATCGAATCAAAAGGTTTAAGAACGAGTTTCCAAATAAGTTAGTAGTGGGGATTGATGTGTAACAGTCAAGATGTGAATTATTCTATATAATTTTTTTTTATAAATAGTTTTTATGAATTTAAAAAACTTATCATTTACTAAATTATTCATTGTACATGATGAAAATAAGATTTTTTCTTCTTTTCTTATATTAAGTAAAAATTGAATGTAAACTGACGAGAATACGATAAATTAATTCAAAGAACGCCAGTTACTCTTTTTCAAAAAAAAAATCAAAGATTATTTTTATTCTTTTTATTAAACTTAAACAAACCTAACATAAAATTTCTATATTTTAGCAGAGTTAAGAAGATTTTTTTTCAATATATATATATATATATATATTGGTGTGTAATATGCTAAATAATTGAATAATTTTTCTCCTTTAATGGTTATGCAACACTCACGAACTTGCTCAGGATATATCTTTGGTTCAATATAATTGCAAGCTCTTTTTTATTTCAATTATATATAAAAATACCATTTGGCGTCTTTGTCAATTTCGTTAAAAATACCTGGCTGTTTTTATTTGGTCCCCTTTTCCTACTTAAAATATCTTGATTTGAACACTGCACGTACATGTGAACATATAGAACGAGGTCCCAATGCACGAGTGCTACATTTATAATTTCAATCTCATATATATACATATATATGTATGTATCTTTCGTAAAAGAAAATATATTTTAAGAATAATTTGATAAAATTACAATATAAACACAACACATCTTAAAATCATGAGGCATCACACACTAAATCAATTTAAAAATCCTAGTAGGCTCGCAATATTACTGGACTTGAGTGCCCTCTGTTTATAAATAGAGCCATGAGTGACTAAAAAGGAGTATTTAAATACATCTACTAAAAATCTTTAAAACATAAGTTCATCCTAAAATTAGACCCACACTTTCTGTATTCAACTATGAATTTTCGAAGCCACCCTCAAAGATTAATTCTGGCAAATATATATTTTAGTTTATATATGCATTGTTAACTGAATGAATAGCCTCTCTCTAAAAAATAAATAAATAAATAAATAAATAAATAGTTGAATAGCATATTTTTGTAACCAATACAAAAAGAAAAAGAAAATATTGGGCTTGTTTGGTTGTAAACTGGAGCATGTTGTCAAAATATTTTGGCAAAATAATTTTTGGGAATTAGACTTGGGTAGTGTGATATGATTGTTCGTTTTGTTTTTTGGGTGGTACGAGAGAATATTTTGGAAAAAAATTATTTGTTTGATTGTATTCTCTGAAGGGAGAATATGTCACATTTATAACTTTTTTGTTGAGTTGGTTGGGTGAAATGAATATTTTAGAATTATTTATATATATATATATAGATTGAATGATTGGTAGTATGTGTATATATTTATAGTGTGAAGGGAACAATTTATGACAAGTAGCATAACACTGGAGAATGTACTAGAGAATAAATAATAAGGGTATTCTGAGGAATGAATTTTGTGTTTTGAAAGTGAGATTGAAGAATGCATATTGTTTGTTTGTTTGAATTTTAAAAGTTGAAAAATATATTGGGAATTTACAACCCAACAGGACCATTATGTATTTATGTTCAAGTTCAAGACACAAAATGGCAAAGGCTCTCTCGTCCTTAATAATCAATCGGATTAATGAAATATGCCCATATTCACTTTTTTTTTTGGGTGTCTTATAAGATAAAAAGACTAAAGGACCTTGTTTTGGGCCTTTGGGCCGTCACATCTCCTTTCTATAAGCCCCCAACTACGACTGTAATACCTGGGGAACTTTTGGGCCGAAAGATTTAGATAAAAAGAGCCTTATGCCATGTCCACGATATATCATTCATGTCCAGGGAAGTAGCGACGATGACTTGGCTTAGAGGGAATTTGACCGAATTTATTTAAAAAAATTTATATTTTTTAAAAGATTTTGGAAGCGAATGCTAAATATTATTTTCAAAAATAAAATTTTAAAGTATTTTGATAAAATAAAATTTTAAAATTTATAAGATATATTAATTTTATAATTAAACATGATTAAAATTAGAAGCGTTTGTTAAGATTTTAAATAAGTTATTTTTTTAAATTTTATAAAAGATTTTATAATTATAATTTAGTGACAATATTTTAAGTTATAACAATTGACAATTAATGATATATATATAATGACAACTTAGTGTCAATAAAAAATATCGCCATGATTTGCATAATATTTCTATTATTACTATAGGTATATTACTAGTTACAATGGTGATAATTTAAACACTATTTTTGTTATTACTTATTACTAAGTTTGTAAAAGTTATTAAAGTGACAAAATAAAATCTTTTATCACTTAATGTGCATAAAAAGTATTAACTCTTATATTATCACTTATTATTTTGTTACTAATTTTTTTTAGTGAATTACTTTCTGTAAATTATCCTTATAAATTCGTAAAGTATTGTAAACATCGCAATGTACTTTCAACCATAAGTCCAGTTAACTATCCAAATGTCATAAATATAGACAAACTTCCACCACGGACACATCTTTATAGTTAATTTAGACAAATGTCATGAGTTTAAGTTCGTTATTAATATCAAAAGATAACGATGCAAAAATTGTATATAATTAGTAATTTTTTATATTTGATGCATGTATTAAAATTTTTATAGTCTTTTTTTATATATAATAACAATATTTATTTATTTTTTAGATAATATAAATTTATTTTAATAATTTTAATATATTTATTTATTCTTTTTTGTAAATAAGAATTAAAAAATTATGATAAAATGGTATAACTTCTAGTTATTAGAACTAAAGATATGAAGTGAGGATATTTTAGATTAATCATTCGAAAACATATCAATTATCAAAAAAGAGATATGTTCTTTATATATAGTATAGATAAATGAGTGGAGTTATGGGTAAGACTACAACAAACATTAAATGTAGCAAATGTAATTTTAAAAATAATAGAAAATTATCTATATTTAAGCTAAACCTCATGGGAGGTTTATTAATTAGGCCTTAACGGTAAATATATGATCTTCAAATATTATCAAAATTCTTAACCAGTCACACCATAGGCAAAATTAAATTTTTGGTAATTATTTTAATGATATCATTTTTTTTTTCATAAAAATCATCATTGAGCTTATTTATTAATTGAAAACAAAGATCATGGTTAATCAAAATCAAAGTGCGCATATCTATATATATTTATATCAAATTTTAGAGAGGAAATGTACTGTAGTAATTCCTTTATATAATTTTATACTATGGTCACTTGTGTTTATTTTAGAGCAAAAACAAAGCACTAACTAATGTAAATTGACTTGGCTGACTATTCAATAGTGTGTGATCAAATTATAGTTCAATTGGGAAAATTCTGTCTTTATTTATTTATTTATTTATTTTTTAATAAAAGTGACAAGCGTGAAATGGGTAAAATGTTTTCGAAAACGGCGCATTGTGTTTTGAGAAGAAGCCACAAGATTCACTTATTTATATAAAAAGTAATGAGTAATATTCTATTGAACTTTTATCACTTGAAGAATTATAAAGCAATCAACATATAAGGCAGAAATTTTATTTTCATAAATATTAAGATGATATTATTAAATATACGTTTATAGAATATTTACATATTGACATTGCATCATTTAAGAGTCAAGAAAAATATCTTATGAACAATCTTATTATTTATTAAAATGTTTTGAACAATTAATTAAAACTAAAATTTTACAAAATGTATGATCATTTTATCTCATTTGGCATCGTCAATAGATCATGTCCGCGTCAAAATATATATATTAAATATCTCTTACTTATATTATGTAAACACAATTGAGCTTCAATATCCAATATAATTTGCATTTATTTTAAGTATAACAGATAAATTAGATGATTAAAGAATATTGATGTTATATTATGAAACAATATTACCAGTGAATATACAATCTAAATTTATTTATTAAATATTATTATTTTAAATGATTATAAACAGTAAAAAACAAATATAAAAAACATTAAGATGATAATAATAATAATAATAATAATAATAATAATAATAATATAATTTATCTGAATTGGCCAAACTGGTCACAAACTAAAAATAGAAATAATCTTAAAATATATTAGGTTGTGTTAAATCCTAGGGTAATCACATGAGAACTCTCCACGACCTTTCCTTTCTCCTAATCTTAGCATTTCACCTTAGGCAAATAACCGAAAAACCGACCATCATTTTTTTCCTTTTCCTTTTCTCTCTCTAAACAACGTTATTTTTCGTCCCCCGTTTCTGGTAATTTTCTCTCTGGTCCTCTCTCTTACATAGCTCTAAGAGTATAATGTTCGCCACCTTCTCTCTCCCCTCTGTCCCGCCGGATATCTGAAAACTTCGTCTTAGTTATCAATCTTCTCGCTGGAAATTCGGCCCCTCAGTCAATGGGTCGTCATTTCCGCATATCTAACATCAACCACAACCCTCCCTCCTCTCCACGGCCCGCGCCGGAGCCGATTCAATCGGCGGGAAACGCGGCAGACCTTCCATCACCGTTCGGAAAACTCGACGGCCTCGACCGTGATGACTTCCGCGAAGCCGCCTACGAGGTTTTCTTCACGG
The DNA here is from genome assembly GCA_014898725.1 of Jacaranda copaia. Classification (NCBI taxonomy): domain Eukaryota; kingdom Viridiplantae; phylum Streptophyta; class Magnoliopsida; order Lamiales; family Bignoniaceae; genus Jacaranda; species Jacaranda copaia. The sequence goes on along the minus strand of JACGDI010001551.1, from coordinate 612,580 downwards.
CTTGCAGGTCGTCGCCGGGGTTCGGCGGCCGGAGTGCGATCTCATACTATAATTCTTCCGACGGTGGGAGTGATGGAAATTTGTCTTCTCCTGGGTCTCCGATGAAGCATCCCGGGGTAGGGATGGCGGTAACTAGCCGGGTGAAGAGGGCGTTGGGGCTGAAAATGCTGAAGCGGTCCCCTTCTTCCAGGCGGACCAGCTCGTGTGGGTCGAACCCGTCGTCCCCGGTTTCCGGGTCTGGGTCGAGCCCCAGGCTTGGGTTCACGGTGCCGCAGGCGGGGAGGATGAGACGGCCGATGACGTCGGCGGAGATTATGAGGCAGCAGATGAGGGTGACGGAGCAGAGTGACAATAGGCTACGTAAAACTCTGATGAGGACCCTTGTTGGACAAGTACGTAGCATATCATGTGTGTTCTGCATGCATTGTAGTTTTTGGCTAATATTACAATACGTCTAATATTAAGAAAACCCGCATAATTGTGTTGTTGGTGTTGAATTTGCATCTTAATTTTCTGGATGGTATTCTTGGATAGTTCTTTCAATTGTTTCGTTTTGATCAGAAGGCGCATTACCTACATATGATAAGTCGAAGTTTCTAAAACAGGGCAGATTAATTAATGGGCCAGTTGTGCCATTAATGTTCCTAATATTATTTGTGACATTTTTTGATTTAAATCAGATGGGAAGGCGTGCAGAGACGATAATTCTTCCTCTAGAGTTGTTGCGCCATTTGAAACCATCTGAATTCAATGATGCACAGGAGTACCATCTATGGCAAAAGCGCCAGTTAAAAATCCTTGAGGCAGGACTTCTACTTCATCCTTCTATCCCACTAGAAAAGTCAGATGCATTTGCTCTAAAGCTCAGAGACATTATTCATTCTTCCGAGATAAAGGCAATAGACACCGGCAAGAATTCTGCGACCATGAGAACACTTTGCAATTGTATTGTTTCCTTGGCGTGGCGAAGCCCTGACGGTGGAAGTACCGATGTGTGCCATTGGGCCGATGGATACCCTCTCAATGTCCATATTTACACTGCCCTCCTCTCTTCAATCTTTGACTCAAAGGATGAAACTTTAGTCCTTGATGAAGTCGATGAGTTGCTAGAGCTTATGAAGAAAACGTGGTCCGCATTGGGAATCAATAGATCAATGCATAACTTGTGTTTCACTTGGGTGCTTTTTGAGCAGTATGTCTTGACGGGACAAGTGGAGCCGGATCTTCTTGGTGCATCTTTTGCTATGCTAACAGAAGTAGCAAGTGATGCCAAGAAGATTGATAGAGAGCCTACTTATATGAAGATGCTGGCATGTGTTTTGAGTGCAATGAAGAAGTGGTGTGAGAAGAGATTGCTAGATTACCATGGAAATTTCAACAGCGAAACCGTTGGACTTATGGAAAACATGCTTCCTTTACTTTTCTCAGCTAGAAAGATATTAGAAGAGGATGTCCCCTGTTATGTGACCCAACCCCAAGAAAAGGGAGAAGCGGCTGATGTGTGGACTGGTAATAGAGTTGATCATTACATTCGATCATCATTAAGGAATGCATTTGCCAAGGTTTGTGTATTAACATGTTTTCTGTCTTGGTTGCTTTAGTTTGTATTTCTGGGACAATCTCTATACTAATGATCAAAGAAACATTATGGTTTGTGTTGAAAGATGCTAGAAGATCAAAATGTCAATGGGACAAAGAATATTGAGGCAATAGAAGTGAGTGAGGTGCTGATTAAAGTGGCTAGAAAAACGGAGGAATTGGCCTCAAAGGAGAAGGATACTTTCAGCCCTGTTCTGAAGAAATGGCATCCAATTGCAGCTGGAGTTGCAGCTGTGACCCTCCATACTTGCTATGGAACTTTGCTGAGGCAATACCTAATGAGCAAATCTTCGGTCTTGAATGAAACTGTCTTAGTATTGCAGAGGGCTGGGAAGCTTGAGAAGGCCTTGTTACAAGTGGTGGTTGAGGACTCTGTTGAATGTGAGGACGGAGGCAAGGCAATTGTGAGGGAAATGGTTCCTTATGAAGTTGATTCAGTTATGGTAAGACTATTGAAACAGTGGATCCAGGAGAGGTTGCAGAAGGGAAAGGAGCATATCCTCAGAGCAAAACAAACAGAAGTAAGCTTATTACATAATCTTTTTAGTATTTGTTAAATCTTATTATTTGGAAATTTGTTTATAAAAATCACTTGCGTTACAGACATGGAATCCCAAGTCAAAAACTGAGCCATATGCTAATTCGGCTGGGGAACTAGTTAGCTTTGCCAAAGAAGCTGTGGAGAATTTTTTTGAAATTCCAGTTCCCATATCGGAGAATTTGTTCAATGATCTCATCGATGGTTTGGAGAACATCTTCCGAGATTACATTGCATTTGTTGCATCATGTGGTAAGAACTAACACCTAGGAATTTCCACTGACAAATCCACGGTCCTCAACTCATTTTGATAATTTTCTTCATTCTTGAATTGTCAGGATCAAAACAGAGTTATCTCCCAACACTTCCTCCGCTGACACGATGCAGCCGGGACTCAAAGTTCTTCAAACTGTGGAAAAGAGCTGCATGCAGTGTAGGGATGGAAGATCCAATGTGCAGTTTGTCCAATGAAAGAAATCAGCCACGGCCCTCAACGAGCCGTGGAACACAACGTCTTTACATCCGTCTCAACACCTTATGTCATCTTGTCTCACAACTTCACTACCTTGATAAATCGTTATCTGTCTCCCCAAAGACCACTCCAACAAAAAGCCGGTTCGGCAACAGAAAGCAACTGAGTGCTTCTTATTTCGAACATAGCCTATCAACCCTGCAAGTAGCCTCTCAGCATGTGGCCGAAGTAGCTGCTTACCGTCTAATATTCTTGGACTCAAATGCTGTTCTCTACGGAAGCCTATATGCTGGTGGTGTAGCAAATGCACGCATTAGACCAGCAATAAGAATACTTAAGCAGAATCTGACTCTTTTATGCGCAATAGTTAATGAGAGAGCTCAACCATTAGCGTTGAAAGATGTTATGAAGGCTTCTTTTGAGGCATTCCTTATGGTTCTTCTAGCAGGGGGCAATTCCAGGATCTTTACTAGATTGGATCATCCAATGATTGAGGATGATTTCGATAGCTTGAAACGTGTATTTTGTACGTGTGGAGAAGGTCTAATAGTGGAGGATATGGTTGATCAAGAAGCTGAGGCAGTTCAAGGGGTGGTGGCACTAATGGGGCAGTCTACTGAGCAACTAGTGGAAGATTTCATCAGTGTGGCTATTGAGGCCAGCGGAGTAGGCAGCATGGGAACTGGGCAGAAGCTCCCCATGCCACCAACAACCGGAAGATGGAACAGGTCTGATCCCAATACTATATTGAGGGTACTTTGCAGTAGGAATGATCGAGCCGCTAACCATTTCTTGAAGAAAACATTCCAATTGGCAAAGAGGAGGCCTGGGATCAGGATGATTTGAAAAACTGCATTTTTTAAGTTGGAATTCAAGCAATCTGATGAAGGGATTTGTTGATTTATTAAAGAATTTGAGGAAAAATGTAAACAACATTGCTCTATTAACACATCTCATGCATATTACAGTTGTATGCTGAAAAAAGAAAGAGATCGGAGATTGCTTTTGCCGAAAAATTTTTTTCCTTCATTTTTCTTACACCTAGGCAATGATGATCGTACTAATATTGTTTGTGGAACTGAAAAATGGGAATTTTTTTTCTTTTTATTTTTTTTTATATGTAGACTTTTGTTTGTACAACTTTTGATATTAATATAAATCTGTTAGCTTGTTAGATTCTTGTAGAATGAAGGACTTCTGCTTTAAGGAAGGGATTGAGGCATTGAGCAGCACAGATCAGTCTATGATTTACAGGGAAACCAGTAAGATACGATATATTCCCTTACAAAAAAATTTTCCTTTCAACCATCTGAAAAATGGTACAAATGTATGAAATTTTTAGACCTTCTATCCGACTTTGTTATATATCCAAGACCTCTGGTTCCAAGTTGTCAATGTTGACATTCAAATCTGAACCTTTTGCTTATAAGCCACCAATAACTGGACTTAAACAGTTGAAAAGAACATATCTAAGCTTTCAAAGAAGTACATTTCACTTTTTTCCTTCAATCATCAAGTGCAATCATTTCCATTATCTAAAAATGAGCAAATTAAAACCTTTAACATTTTACTACACAAAAATTTCCAAATAAAGACAAGAGAAAAACACCCTTAGCATATTTTCTTCTTGATGTTTGATGTCTGAAACTAGATCATCCTTGCTTCTTCATTAGTTACCTTCTGTCCTGAATTCCCCAGTTCTTCTCTCAGCACTCTCATTGAATCAGAAACTTCTGTTTTATATACATAAAACCTGACCATAACCAGAAACAGAATGAAGTTCAACAAGTTCAATGTCGCCAAAAATGCATAATAATAGTCCAAATGGGATGCGTTCAGGTTGTTTCTAATCCATCCCTCATCATGGCCATCTCTCTTTGTGATTCTTGAAACGGTCGATAAAAGAAAGCTGCTGAGAAAATTTCCAGCTCCAAGGCTTGTCATAGAATAAGACGTCCCTAAACTCTTCATACTCTCTGGCGCCTGATCATAGAAAAACTCAATCTTGGCCACTTCCAGAAATGCATCAGCAGTTCCCATTAGCATGAACTGGGGCAACAAAATGAAGACGGACAAAGGCACTTGATTCCCATTCTCAACTAGACCATTAGCCTTGGCAACATTAAGCCTATGCCTTTCGGTTAATGATGCAACAACCATTATAATGATGTGAAAAATCATACCAATTCCCATCCTCTGAAGAAGGGTGATTCCTCTAGGGTTCTTTGTCCATCTTTGTAGGATTTTTACGAAGAAGCGGTCGTAGAGTACCACAGATATTAGCATGGATAAGGTGACGAACCCGGCTAGGCTGGCGGGGGGGATTTTGAAGTTGCCAATGTTTCTGTTTAGAGTGGTGCCTTGTTTGACGAAAAGGGTGCCTATTTGAGCTATCATTGTGCTTGGGACAATGGTGACTATTAGAATTGGGATCATCCTTAGCATTTGTTTGGTTTCTTCAACTTGAGTCACTGAGCAGAGCATCCAGGGGCCCGTGGAACCTGTTTTCACACAAGCTTTGTTCAGGAACCTGCATAAATTATGAAGAGATAATGTCAACAAAGTTGGCTAATTTAAGTAAAGTCCATTCCCTCATGTCATATGTAATTCAACTTAATTATGATTGGCTACTAGCTTTGGAGTTGAAACAATACAAACTACATATAACTTTAGTTAGAATAAATAAATTACACATGAGTTGGAGTTTTTACAAACATAAAGTCTCTAGAAGGACGTAAAAAGCTATACAAATTTAGTTAACATTATAAAATGATGAAAGAGTAACAGTGTAGATCTTTTATTATAATAAATGTTTCCTTTTTTATTTCATATTCTAGATAGACATTAAGTTTATAAATATTTTTTAAAATAAAAAATCAAGCGCAAAATGTGATTGGACTTGTGATGGTAAAGTCATAGTCCCAAAAGTCAAAAGTTTTGGGTCAAGTGTGGAATATGGATCTTTAACCAATTTGGTCTGACAAAGGATCAATTCACTTCACAACACACTTAAAGTCCAATTAAGACATGAATGGCCTACGCGTTATCCACCCAAAAAAGGGTCCAATTTTCCTATGTCCATTTTGTCCCTTTAGGTTAAGGTCAAAAGTACCCACCTGATCGTATGTCCATCACTCACTTTCCAAAAGTTTTGCTTTCATTTTTCTCTCGTTTTTTCTCTTGGCAATTATTAGACGACTCACTCCATGAATGTTGAAACGATCAAAACTATAATTTCGAATATAAAAGCAAACCTCAATGTAGATGTAGAATCAATCCGATATTTTCCTTTCTTAGCGTACACTTCCAAATCAAGCTCGTACAATTCTTTAGGGTCGGTCGGGACAGCCACCCTCCATTTTCTTAGTGCGGCCACGATGACCTTAGCCATCTTAGTAAAAGGACTTCCAGTGGGAATCTTATGCCTATAAAAAGAGGTGCCTGCCAGGAAAATGAGTATCGATATTGCAAGCCCAATAGTAGGGAGCCCATAACCTAGAGTCCAGCCCACATTGTCCTGTATATAGACAAGCACTGTATTTGCAAATAGTGTTCCAAAAAAGATGCTAAACATCCACCAGTTGAAGCATGAAAGCTTTTGAGCTTTTTCTTTTGGGTCGAACTCGTCGAATTGGTCCGCCCCAATAGTTGAAATATTGGGCTTGGTTCCACCCGTACCCACTGCCAATGTGTAGAGTGCACCAAAGAATACAGCTAGTTGCAATGGTGTGGCCTTCTTACAATTGGCACCAGTTGGATCCGAACATGAAGCGGGTTTCAGTGGATGGATTGATACTGATAGAGTTAGCAAGGACATCCCCTATTAACAATTCAAAAATATACAGAGATTTTATCAATTAGAGAAAGGGGTTATATTAAAACTTTGAAAATTTAATTCAACTGTAAATTAAAACTCTATTGAGCGAATTGTTTTACAGCTTATCGAGTGGTTAATTGACTTAACAACATCATTCTTATTTGTATGTATGACGTTTGAAATCTAATCTAACGAACCTTCAGTGTGTCTATGTTTGTAAATTAAAAAAAAAAATCTACAACTTATTAATTGTGGATAACAAAAATTTAAAAAAAAAACATGCTTAAAAATGTTTTATACTATTAACTATTTCAAATTTCATGTAATGATTAAAATGTATCAAGCTTTTGCTTAAAAAAATTTTAAAAAAAATTACGTCATTTATATTATACCTCTAGAAAACTTATTTAACAACTCCATACGGCTCAACATATACAGAATTGCAAGATTAGTCTTAGTAAGGAAAGAATAACACCCAAATTTACGAAAGTTGAGTAAATGATAGGAAAATAATAAAAAAAAAATTAGTAGGTAGGAAATATGATTTATTTAGGGCCTAATAGATATTGTAAGTTTGTTGATTAATGGTCAATCGGGGTTCCCTTATGAGATCAAATTCCTGGGTCGATTTTGCCTTTGTCAAACTTAGCTTGCGCCAAAGTGGGCCCATAACGAACCATTTAGAATTGTAGACGGATTGCAGCAGGAAAATTGTCTAAAATATTAATAAAAAATAGTATGTAAAATAAGTTGTTCAATTATTTAAATAAAATAAAATTTTAGAACTTATAAAATATTAGTAATATTAATTTTTTAATTAAAATGATTAAAAATAAATAAGTTTGTTAAGATTTTAAAAATAAGTTATGATTTTTTTATTTTTTTCAAAAGAGCTTATAAAATGTTAATATTTTATTTTAAAATCTTATAAACCTTTTTTTTTAAAAAACTTATAAAATATTTTTTTATCAACTTATAAATTCTTAAATATCTTATAAAATATGTTAATTTGAGAAACTTATAAGCTTACTCAAACACCCTCTAAGTTGAACTTTGCAATGAGTCGAGTTCAAGTTTTAATTAATTATTCGAATCATTCGACAGTTCACAAGTTGGCTTGTGTACCTTTTTTTTATTTCTAAATACATTTATTTCTACGCGAATATTATTGAGCTAGTGAGCTCAAACTCTTTTTTCTTATTTTGTGCTTGAACTTGAGTCATTAAAAAAAATATATATTTTTTATCGAACTCGACTCATTCTACTCTTATACGCTTATTTGTATATTTATATTTATTACACTTATTATGTCTATTATTATTGACCAAATAAAAATACATTACATACGTCGAAAAACATACCGAGAGATAGATGGCGGAGGCAATGAGGAAGGTCCAATAGCGGCCTAGAACAGCATCAGCAACGTAAGCACCCAAGGCAGGGGTCATCCATATAGTGCCAACCCAATTGGTCACATTATTGGCCGACTTAACTGTGCCTTGGTGAAGTTTCTTCGTCAGGTATATGAACAGATTCGAGGATATTCCATAATACGCCATACGCTCAAATACTTCGTATACTGCACATTTATGCATCCATACATACCAAATTAAAACTCATTTATGTCTCCGACAACCAAACTTACGGTAAAAAATTGTCTGTACGTAATATGGGTAATTAAATGTGATGTTTCATTAAGTGCTAGTTGGTTGGGGCAATAGTTGTTGCCTGCCGATGTAATTAATTGTGACGGGAAATTCTTGGTGTAATTTTAGCCAAGTTAATTGATTCTTGAGCAATTAACGACAGACATGTACTCACGTGGGTCAAACATAATATTTGGGTTTGAAGTTAAGCCTGAAACGGAGCTAGATTAGTGGTGTTGATTCCCCAATGTTTGGATGGAGAGGATAGCCGGCTTTAATTTTAGTTGTTCAATTATGCCTAAGTGAATTTAACTTGAGGGTAGATCCAACCCATCATTGTAATTGACAAAAAGCAATCTTATGAGGAATAAGTTGGAGCTTCCGTCTGAAATGATCAAGGAAGACTTACTCCCTAAACCTTTTCTTTCAAGAATCTTAGAACCCTCATCCAAACCAATTCAATTATTAGACAAAAAAGAAGACAATAGTACGCTTTAACTTAAATTTTCCTAATAAAAAATTGATTTCTGATAAAATTATAATATTTTCGCATTAATTTTTGAATTCTTTCTTTTAATTCGCTCATGCAACCGCACAGAGGATTCATTAATATTTAAATCCTAAATTTCATGCTTACAAATGAGAGGACAATGCGAATATACCAATAGCCCACTTGGCATACTTTGTGCATAGAGGTTGAGCTTTGTTGCACCAATATTAACACTCGTCTATCAATTGTTTGACATACAAATAACTATGTACTAATGAGCATTATTTAACTGTTTAAACAAATAGTATTTTTTACATATCTGAGATGAGATCCATGTTACTCGACCAAGTTTATGTTGTTTATTTTACTACAAAACTCTACTGTTCTGAGGAACAACTTCAAAAGGCTGAGAAACCATCTGCTAACTCGTTCTTGGAAGAAGCTTCAAGCAGACAACTATAAATGTCATGATACTAAAGAAACCACTAGGAAATAGAAAAGTTTTTCTCCATTTCCTTAAAAAAGTGAACTCAAAAGGAGAAAAAGCATGACCTTTTTCAAAGAGGGAAATAGCAATAAAATATATAGAGAAGAAAAAGAGAAAGACAGAGTAGCAAAAATATACCGACAACGAAGAAACAAGCAGTCCATCCACCCCTTTTGGATCTAAGAATAGGGTTGCCTTTGAGATCTACAGTCCCGTCCTGTGTGTATCCATCATTTCCCTTTTCTTGTTCCATAGCCAATATATGTCAGTATATATTGTGGGAATTTAGTTCTGTTCTCCTTTGTGTTTCTGCTTAATTTCCTGTTTGGAAGAATGCCCAAAACCATAAACCTCAAACCCCTTTATAGATAGACTGGGCCAATAATTCTTGGCAGATGTAGTTGAAAACATTGAAGTCCATCTACTTGCTCGTGTACTATCAAACAAGAAAAATACAGACAGGCTTAATATATAATATTCTTGGCGGCATTTGTTGATTTTTTTTTAAAGAAAAGAATATAATAATAAATTTTCTTTATCTGCAATATATAAAATTATAAAATAAGAAATATACAAATAAAATTAAAATTTATCAATCAATCAACTGTGGAATCTACCTTTAATCTAATCTTCTAATTTTTATTACTAATAATGTGCCTTTTTTGTACGGTCGTTTGGTAAGAATATTAATTGACAGTAATATTGTATTTTCTGTTAATTGATGTCCAAAGGACAGTAATGCCTTGGCCGCTAATCATATTTAGGGTCCACGGTTCACATTCTTCAACTTAGGTCTATGCTCAATTCTGATTAGCTCACATAAATATTAGCACTTATAGTATTAGGATTACTATTGATCTTATTATGTATAAAAACACATTAATCTTGATAATTTCTAGTTTCCAACTCGTGCATTGAAATGGGTCTAGAGAGCTTACCCGACTTAGATCATTCTATCGATCCTAAGTGTATATAATGTGAGTTAAAAAATATTCTTTTAATTTTAAGGGTTCAATATCAAGTTAACAAGTTTATGGTCAATTTGACTATTCTTAAATTTATTCAACCTAAAATAAGGACTAGTATTTAAAAGCATTAAAATAAACATTTAAGATTATTGAAGTTGGTCCAAACGAATATTCAAATTAAAATCTCAAGGTCAAATTATACATGTAAATCTAAAAATTGAGGAATTCATAATACTATATACTGACAAGCAATACACTATAAGGTTATTGCAATTTGTGGCATTCAAATTATCTATACTATTATAAAAAGAAAGCTCAATTTGTATATAAAATGAAATTTATCTTTACATAATTGTCCTTTAATTATCTCAAAAGTTTAAAACTATAATGCGATATTATAGAGGTTAAAATTGGAACACATGGATATATGAGTAGTTGCGATACCAGATTTTATATTTCAAATTTAGCCTTGCAACTATAGTTAGACATACTACCTAATAGGATCTTAACTGTTATTGAAAATATTATCCAAAAATTATAAAAATAAAAATTTTCTATTACCACATCTACAACCATATTTCTAATATTTTCAAAAAAAAAATTATGACACTTATTTGGGTAATATTTCAGATATTTAATAATGTTTTTGCATTGGATTATTTTGGCCATCATTTAAATCTAAATTTAAGAAATGATAATTGAAAAAATAATTATTAGAATTTCTTTGTATATAGATTTAATAATATATTTTTGTTTTCTTTTAATTAATTAACATTGTTTTAACATGCTATTATTTTGAAAATATAATTTACAGATACTCTTATTGAATTCTTTGGTTACTTTCATTCTTTATTTTTGAGTCAATTTGTATTCGCTGTTTGGCGATGGATTATAAGTTGTATATTTCTCAAAATTTTATTCTTTTTTTGTATAGAAAAAACATGTGTGCAGAAATTATGTACATAACAGCGAGTCTAATTATATTTAAATGTCGGAATTGATCATCGATCGAACCAAATTGAGATTAATTCGAGCCAATTCAACCCATATGCATAAAGACATCTGTGACACATATTTGAGACTTTTTAATCAAGTATCAAAGGAATAAATAGACCTGCTAGCCCTATTTACTTGGTGATATATGATATAAAGTGATGAGATGAAACGATAGATATAGAGTAGGATTAGAATAATTTTATATTTTTTTGTATTTATAATTATTTTGTGGGATAATATAAATGATAAAAGTAGATAATTGTATTGAATATTTACTTTTATAGATAATAATATTGGGATATATTTTAAAAGACTAAAATATCCTTAACCAAAAAAAATATTTAATTTTTCGTTAAACATAAAGAAATTAATTTTCTTCCATTCCAACACAATATCCTTGTACGTGAAAATAAAATATTGAAATTCGAAGAATTTAGGGTACATTTTTCTTTTGTTATCAATATCATTACCTCAATTACAATTATATATATTTATCTTTCAATTATTTTTAATATAAATGTATTGCTACAAAAAAAATTTATAATAGTAAAAATTACTATATTGGCATAAAAAAATATTATAATAATACAATAATATTATTAAAAAATATTATATTGGTATAAATTACTATACAATTATTATAAAATTATGATATTGGTATTAAAAAAATAATAATAATAGTAAAAGAAGAAATGAAGAAAAAGAAACGATGGCAGACAAGATGTGTTATCATCTGACTTCAAGGAGGGACAAGATGTGTTCTCATATTTGAGGATAAAAGTGTAATTTTATTGGTCAACCCACAAAAGCAAATTGTGTGATAATATTATCACTGACCCAACCCAAAACATTAATCATCGGCCTTCATCCCAAAATAATGTCGGGCCACTCTATTTCTACCAGGTTGACAACTGACAAAGCAAACAGAGGATGACGATAAATGAAAGGCTGATCAAGCAATGTAAACAAGGCCTTATAGTGCGTGCGCGAGGACTAATGGATGAAAAAATAAGAAAAGTCATGCGATGGCAACTTTGAGACTAAGGGAACAGATACTTTTGAAAAAATTAGGGCAAGAAAGGGTCATGTGATTGGAATTTCGACACAAAGGACAAATCCTTTCTCCAATCATGTTGATTAACTAGGATAAGATACTCTTACTGGTGTATATAACATGGTTAAGTATGTCGTACTCAAATTTATTATATAGTATGTGTATATGTATAATAGTATAATATCTGAGAACAAGCAAGGGTCACACCATTTATGATAAATATATACCTTCGTCTGAGGTTGATGATATAATACTTTATTTTTAATATGTTCGTTGGGGACGATTTCTTTGACCTTTTCAAATATTTCTAACTTAATTATCGAAAAACTATAAATTAAATCTAATATGTGGGCAGAAAACCACCGTTCTA
>JACGDI010001551.1:534803-600043 GCA_014898725.1 Jacaranda copaia | reverse complement strand
ACTATTCCCAGCATCCCTCCTCCATCTTCCCATACTCCAAACATATTTATAATTAATTTTTTTATTAAAAAATAAAAATATCTCAAAAAAATAAATCCAAACGGACCCTCATTCCCAAGCCAAAGTCATTTTTTCTAGCTAGGGAGCTGACAAGTTAAGAGTCCTTAGAATTATTGTCCTTTTCTTTTCATTTAGTCAGCAAAAATTTATGATTCCATAAATGCAGCATCATTTAGGTTTAATTCCATGTTGACTCTTTAGTCCCATATTCAACTGAGAAGGTGGTTGGTTAGGTTTAGGGATGGCAGTAAGGAGGTTGAGTTGGGATTAACGGTTTCCTTTCCCCTTCATGTCTTCTCAAATCAGTCTCTATACCCCTGTTTATATGTGATAAAAAGGAGAGTTTTGTACTTATCTCCACATTCAATGAATGCGTAGAGTTATCCCCGTATTCCCCCTTTCTCATTTTTCATTCTATTTTTAAATATTAAAATACATAATTAATTTATAAAGCTCATAAATTAAAAACTCAACCAAAATAAATACAATCTAATGTCTCAAAAGTAATATGGGGTTAACGTAAGTAAAAACAATTTGAAAATTAGACATAAATTAGACCAACTATAATGCTAATAAAATAAATTCATAAGAAGTTACATCCATAATTTTTGTCATTCTCTTGATCTTTAGCGGTCGAAATCACCTAAGTCTAATCAAACACCATGCTTCCTGGTTAACAAATAAAATAAAAAATTAATATAATTAAAAAAATCAACATAAAAAATTAACATCTATTTGGGTGGTTTGGAGTGGAGAAACTGGGAAAGAGATATACCATACATGCCTTCACCTCCTCGTTGTTATAGCGGATATTCTCTATACCTGCAATAACTAAAACCCCTCAACTCACCAGGTTGGAGTGAACACATACTCATAGGTAACGGATTGAATTGCCATCCATTAGCTAAGTTTATTTAAAAGATTTTATAAACTCCTACATTTTATAAGATCTTTTTAAAATTTATAAGATACTAGATCTTATTTTTAAAATAAGTAAAATAAGATCTTGACACTTATAAAACATTAATAATGATAATTTTGTAATTAAAATGATTAAAATTAAAAGAATTTGTTAAAATCTTAAAAATAAATTAGGATCTCTCTCTCTCTCTCTCTCTCTCTCTCTCTCTCTCTCTCTCTCTCTCTCTCAAAGAGCTTGTACAATCCTAACATGTTATTTTGGGATCCTACAAACTCCGTTTTGAAAAACAAATTACCAAACACTTTCTAATATCGTGTAATTTTTTAAATATTTTATAAGATATTTTAAGGAGCTTATATGCTTATCCAAACACCCTCTAAATGTAATAGGCATTATTTATGATATACTCCCTTGATACTAAAATTAAAATTATCATTTAATTGAGAATGAAGTTTTAGATCGATTAAAAAAATGTAAAAAAAATGTATAACTTACATTATTATCCTGAAAAAGTAATGGAGAAAAAGATTTAATTTAGAAATTTCAATCTTATTTTCAAACATCTTAAGAGAGTATGAATCATAGATTTAAATTCACATATACAATAACCACTTACAATTTTTAGTTGCCTACTGCATATGCTGATATTCATTAACACATGAACTTGCCAATCAAGACGCCCGTGAAGAACACTAATGTCAAATATTATTATCTATCTATCTATCTATATAGATAGATAGATAGATAGATAGATAGATAGATAGATAATAAATTGAATGAAAATTGGTCATGGTTAATGTCTTGTAGAATTGTAGTTAAAAAATTCAATTTGATTGTGCCCCAACCAATTTAACTTGTTAAATCATTATGTAAGGTTCTATGTCAGCTAACTAATAAGGCATATTTAAAACCAACTACATTTTATTATTAGATAAATGCAAATATAGTACAACTAATTAAACTATATATAGTGGTGCATGTCAGGTCACATTGAAGGCATAATTCAAAGTAATTAATATATTTCTTGAGAATTCATGCAAAATTTATTTGCATTTGTGCAACATTATCAATACATTTTTATGAGAATTTCTTGGTTTCAAGAGATCACGCATTACGCAATGATTTAAGACTATGTTAGGATGGAAATATTAGAATTTGAGAGGAACAACTTGGAGAAAGAATTCTAAACCTGATGAATTTGAGTCTATCAGTGTAACTTTAAAATAGTTTAAAATAGAAGTTCATAATATATATTTATTTAAACTCTTAAAATTGCAACAAAATTACTATAAATATCAATTGAGTATCATGTACTTAAAAACTAAACATTTTAATAGTTAATAATAATACCAATTATTGTAAAAAATTCTCTAAAGTTGTGCCATAATTACAAATTAAATAATATAATAATCACTACAAAAAAATTGGAGCATCAATGGCCAATCCAGAGCTAATCATGCTAAAAATTCATAGCTTTGATTACCAAATTGTCCCAGGCAAGTTTGAAGCTAATGCTCTTATAACTAACTCTCGTTACGATCAATCCATAGTGAATGATCATTCTTATATATATATATATATATATATATTAATTTTCATATGAATAATACACAATTAATCTGTTAAATTCTAAAAGTACAATGATACGGATTGATAATTAACAGCTTTTGTTGATTATAATTAAAAAAGTTATATTTACTACGAAAATATGTAGCTCTATTTTGTTGCTATAGCTTGGAAATTAATTTCATAGCAATTTCTCTATAGCGAATACTTAAATTTTTTGTGGTGAATACATATAATAGATTTCAGTTGGCAAAGAGGCAGCCTGGGATTACTATGATTTGAAAAATATTTCAATTTTTCGTCTCCAAAAGTATGTTCTCTTGTAGTTTGAAGTTGAAGTTCAAGCAATCTGGTGAAGAGATTTGTTGAAACATTTTAGTTGTATTCTAGGAGAAAGATGGAGATTGGAGATTGCTTTAGCTGAAACTTTTTCCTTCATTTTTCTTACACCTAGGCAACGATGATTGTACTAATAAGACATTAAAAACCTATTATAACACTTTACTACACAACAATTTCCAAATAAAGATGAGAAAAACACCCTTGGCATATTTTCTTCTTGATAGTTGATGTCTGAAACTAGATTGTCCTTGTTTCTTCATTAATTACCTTTTGTCTTGAATCCTCCAGTTTTTCTCTAAGCACTCTCATTGAATCAGATACTTCTGCCTTGTATACATAAAACCTGATCACAACCAGAAACAAAATGAAGTTGAACATGTTCAATATCGCCAAAAATGCATAATAATAATCCAAATGGGACGCGTTAAGGTTGTTTCTAATCCATCCCTCATCATGGCCATCTCTCTTTGTGATTTTTGCGACGGTCGATAAAACAAAGCTGCTGACAAAATTCCCGGCTCCCAGGCTTGTCATAGAATAAGACGTCCCTAAACTCTTCATACTCTCCGGTGCCTGATCATAGAAAAACTCAATCTTGGCCACTTCAAGAAATGCATCAGCAGTTCCCATCAGCATGAATTGGGGCAGCAAAATGAAGATGGATAAAGGGACCTGATTCCCATTCTCAACTAGACCATTAGCCCTGGCAGCATTAAGCCTGTGTCTTTCTGTTTGCCATGCAACGACCATAATAGTGATGTGAATAATGATACCAATTCCCATCCTCTGAAGAAGGGTGATTCCCCTGGGATTCTTTGTCCATTTTCGGACAATTTTTACGAAGAGACGGTCGTAAAGTACCACAGATGTTAGCATGGATAAGGTGACGAATCCGGCTAGACTGGCAGGAGGGATTTTGAAGTTGCCGATGTTTCTGTTTAGAGTGGTGCCTTGTTTGACGAAAAGGGTGCCTATTTGAGCTATCATGGTGCTTGGGACAATGGTGACTATTAGAATTGGGATCATTTTTAGCATCTGTTTGGTTTCTTCAACTTGAGTGACTGGGCAGAGCATCCACGGGCTGGTAGAACCCGTTCTCACACAAGCTTTGTTCAGGAACCTGCATGAATTGTGAAGAGAAATGTCAACAAAGTTGGCTAATTTTAGCCATGCGCCCAATGGCTCATGTGTCATAAGTTACCGTCTGAATTCTCTGTTTTAATAAATGTTTCATTTTCTATTAGTATATAAATATTTTTTAAATCCAAAGTCAAAGCCCAAAATGTGATCCGACTTGTGATGGTGAACTATAGTCACAAAAGTCAAGTTTCCGTGTAAATGTGTAATGTGGAGCTTTGACCAATGGGATGAAGAGAGAAATTTGGGCTGACAAAAGATCAACTCGCAAGTCGCAACACACTTTGAAGTCCAATCAAGACATTAACGGCCCCACCCATTATCCATCCAAAAAATAGTTCAATTCCACTGTCCATTTTGTCCCTTTAAGGTCAAAGGTATCTATCTATTGTTATGTCCATCACTCAACTTTCAAAAGGTTTGCTTACATTTCTTCTTTTTCTTTTTGGCAATTATTAGATGACTCACTTCATGAATTTCAGAAAGATCAAAACTATAGTTTGAAATATAAATGCAAACCTCAAATCAGACGTAGATTCAATCCGATACTTCCCTTTCTTAGCGTATGCTTCCAAATCAAGCTCGTACAGTTCTGTAGCGTCGGCCGGGACAGCCACCCTACATTTTATTAGGGCGGCCACAATGACCTTAGCCATCATGGTGAAAGGGCTGCCTGTAGGAACCTTGTGCCTATAAAAAGGGGTACCAGCCAAGAAAACAAGAATCGACAGCCCAAGGCCAACAGTAGGGAGCCCATAACCCAAAGTCCAGCCCACATTGTCTTGTATGTAGACAAGCACTGTGTTTGCAAACAATGTACCAGTAAAGATACTAAACATCCACCAGTTGAAGAATGAAAGCTTTTGGGCTTTTTCTTTTGGGTCAAATTCGTCAAATTGGTCCGCTCCAATGGTGGAAATATTGGGCTTGGTCCCACCCGTACCCACTGCCAATATGTAGAGTGCACCAAAGAATACAGCTAGTTGCAATGGTGTGGCCTTCTTACAATTGGCACCAGTTGGATCCGGACATGGAGCGGGTTTCAGTGGATGGACTGATACTGATAGAGTTAGCAGGGACATTCCCTATTAACAATTCAAACATATAAAACAATTTTTATCAATTAGAGAAGGGGGCCTTTATTACAACTTTGAAAATATAATTGAACTTTTAATTAAAACTTTATTGAGCAAATTATTCTACAATTTGTTGAGTGGTCAATTAATTCATTAAGATTCAAAGTTCAAACTTCAATAAACTTTTATATATGTGAGTGTATAAATAAAAAATTACTCTGCAACTTATTAATTGTGGATAAAAAAAATTATGAAGAATGTTTGAAAATATTTTATACTGTTAACTATTTCAAGTCTTTTTTATGACTAAAATCTATCGATCTTTTCCATTAAACAAATAAAAAAGAAATGTTTCAATTATAATGTCCCTCTAGAAAACTAATTTAACAATTTCATATATAAAACTAATGGCCACTCGAGGTTTCCTTGTAAGGTCAAGTTCCTAGGTCGATCTTGCCTCGCCAAAATTTAGCATGAGCGGAAGTGGGCCATGACAGGCAATTTAGACCGATTATAGCAGGAAAAATGTATCTAAAATATTAATAAAAATTAAAATAATAACATACATACGCGTAAAAGCGTAGCACAGACAGTTTGATTATAAGTAGTTTAAGTTGAACTTTATAGTAATTCAGGTTCAACCGTTCAAACTTTATTCTATTTTTAAGTATTTTTATGTATTAATTAAATAATCATTATATATTAATAATTTATTTTTTTGTTTTATATATTTTATTAAATAATTATTAATATATTAATAATTTGATATTTCATTCAATATTTAGTATTTTTCAAGCAATTCATTACTCCAGTTAAATTCGAGCTCGATTAATACTAATATTGTAAGCTTGAGCTTAGGCATGGCCCAAGCTTCCCCAATTTTGGGGTCCCCACGGGGATCCCTGAATTCATGGAATTTTTTCCCACAGGGATAGGGATATGAATGAAATTCCCCCTGAAGCTAATTCGGGAACAGAAACGGGGATCATACTCCCTGCTCCATGGAGTCCTCACCCCATCATATAAATTAAAAATATATACTATTATATATATTATATTTTATATTATATATATTTCATATATACTATTTTATATATATACTATTTGTTTAATACTTTTTTTAGTAATTTCATATAATTTATAAAAATTTATTAATTATAAAATATAAATTAATAAAATATATTAATAGAAATCTAGTTATTTTTTATTTTTTAGCCATTTTATGTACGCACAAAAAATCTTTTGGGAATCCCTGCAAGGGTTTGGGGAACGGGAATAGGGGCAAAATTTTTCCACGGCGGGGATCGAGGACAGGAACAGGAAATATGGTGGGATTTGGGGATGAGGACAGGGGATTAGCTCCCCGTCTCATTCCCCATAGGTAACATTCCTACTTGAACTCGACTCAAACTCTTTTTTCTTGTTCCAAACTTAAATTCGAGAAGAAAACTCATCGATCTGAAGCTTTTATCAAGCTCATGCTATAATTTATCAAACTCGAATCGTAATTCTTATCTAGGTCGATCTATTTATATACCTTATATGCTTGTCTGTACACTTGATATATTTATAATATCCATTGTCCAACATAATTGATCAAGTACAGATACATTGAATACGGCCAAAATCATACCGAGAGATAGATTGCGGAAGCAAAGAGGAAAGTCCAATAGCGGCCTAAAACAGCATCAGCAACGTAAGCGCCCAAGATAGGGGCCAACCATATTGTCCCAACCCAA
Organism: Jacaranda copaia; assembly: GCA_014898725.1. Taxonomy (NCBI): domain Eukaryota; kingdom Viridiplantae; phylum Streptophyta; class Magnoliopsida; order Lamiales; family Bignoniaceae; genus Jacaranda; species Jacaranda copaia. Next base: position 593,201 of record JACGDI010001551.1, on the reverse strand, counting down.
TTTGTGACATTATTGGCTGACTCAACTGTGCCTTCGCGAAATTCCTTCGTCAGGTATATGAACAGATTCGTGGATATTCCGTAATACGCCATACGCTCAAATACTTCGTACACTGCACATTTATGCATCACGCACAGACCAAATTAGAACTCATTTAATTCTCCGACAACCAAACGTATGGTAAAAAGCTGTCCGTATTATTGGAAATTAAACGTGTTGTTTCGTTAAGTACTAGTTGGTTGGGGAAATAGTTGTTGCATGCCAACGTAATTATCACGAGAAATTCTTGTGTAATTAATTTCAGATATGTACTCATGTGGATCAAACATAAGATTTGGGCTTAAAATTAAGATTGAAACGGAGAGCCAGATTAGTGGTGTTAATTACCTTAATCCTAGTTGTCTAATTATATGTAAAATTTGACTTGTGGATAGAGCCAACCAATCATTGTAACTGACAAAAAGCAATTTTATTCAAATATGCATCTTTAATTCGTTTAAAAGATTTTACAAACTCTTACATCTTATAAAATATTTTTAAAAGAATATTTGGAGAGTTTATGGGCTTTTCAAAAAACCTTATAAGATATTTAAGAGTTTACAAGATGATAGAAAGTGTTTGATAACTTTTTTAAGATCTAATGTTAAGATTTTGTAAACTTTTCGAAAAAGCAAGGAGATTTTAATTTAATTTTGATAATTTTAATTACAAAATTATCATTAATAATATTTTATAAGGTCCAAAATTTTATTTCATCCAAATATTTTAATTACTTTAAACATATTTTATCCAAACATAAGCTAGGCATATATTTGGGCGAGTTTATAAGCTCTTCATAATATTTTATAAGATGTTTGAAAGTTTATAAGATGTCAAAAAGTATTTGGTAAATTTTTTTTTAAAAGAATTTATAAACTCCTAAAATAAGATGTTTAAAACTTATAAGCTATTTTTTTTATAAACAAAAAAAAGAAGAAGGGATTTTTAACTTATTTTTAAAATTTTAACAAACTCCCTCAATTTTAATCATATTAACACAAAATTGCCATTATTGATTTCTTATAAACTCCAACATCTTATTTTATCCAAATACTTTAAGAACTTATTTTGAAAAAAAAGATCTAACATCATAATTATCCGTCCCAAAAACATCTTATAAAATGTATGAGCGTATAAAACTCAGCCAAACACCCTTAAGTTCTAAAATCATGTTATAAGATGTAAGAATTTATAAAATCTTCGTATAAGATAATAAGATGTTGGAGCTGATTTTTAAAATAAGTTATTAAAATGTTTGAATAAAACAAAATCTTGGAATTTATATGATGTTAGTAACAACAATTATTAAAATTAAAGGAGTTTGCAAATATGCTGAAAGTAAATTAAGATCTTCTTACTGTTTTCAAAAGAATTTATAAGATCATAACATATTATTTTAAAATTTTACAGCTTTTTTTTTTAAAAAAAATTACCAAACACTTTCTAAAATCATATAATATATTTTGAGTAGCTCACCCAAATATCATCAAAATAGATCCAAGGAAGATTTACTCCTTTCCCCAACCTCTTCTTTCAAGAATCTTACAACTCTCATCAAATCCAATTTAATTATTAGACAAAAAAAGAAGACAATATGAACACTTCAACTGAAAATTTTCAGATAAAACATTAATTAGTGCAATAACTTATCATTAATTTTCATACTTTTTTTAATTTACACACTCATACACATCAAAAGTTAGAATCCCAAACAAACAGTGCCACTAGACCAATTGTTCATTCAGCATACTTTCTGCATGAAGGTAACATTCTTCCATCAATTGTTAGACATACAAAAAACTATGTTTTAGACATAAACTTTTGTGAGATTGTGTTATTCAACCAAATACCAGAATAGTTTATGTTGTTTATTTTACAACAAAACTCTGCTGCTTCACTTTGAAAGGCTGGAAAAAACATATGATTGACATATAACTAAGCTAATTCATTCTTGGGAGAAACTTCTGGCAGATAAGTAACTAAAAAATGAACTGAAAAGGAGAAAAAGCAAGGCCTTTTCAGACAGGGAAAAGAACAATTACATATGTTAAGAAAGAATCGATAGAGTCGAAAAAATATACCGACAACAAAGGAACAAGCTGTCCATACACCACTCTTGGACCTAAGGATAGGGTTGCCTTTGAGATCCACAGTCCCATCTTGTGTGTATCCATCATTTCCCTTTTCTTCTGCCATAGCAAATATGTATGGTGGGCACTTGTAAGTTACACTCTCCTCTGTGTTTCTAGTTTCCTATTTGGAATTGTGCCCTTAACCATAAACCTCAACCCCTTTATATATAGACTCCGTTTTTAGGAGCCAATAATTCTTGGCAGATTTATGCGGTCGAAAACATTTTGCTTGTGTAACACCATACACAAAAAGTACAAACACACTTAATATATTATATTATTCTTCGCCGCATCTGTTGATCTAACATCGTTTTCTCCAAAGTGAAGATTGAAGAAATTGACAGCTTGTTTGATTGTGTCTTTAAATTTATTTTTTATTCATTCTTACCAGTTGAAAATGAATTTTAAAAAAGTATTATTATTTTCATCAAAATTTCAACTCAATTTAATTTTCTTCCAAATAACCTATATATCTTCTTTTTATTTCATTATTATTGTATCTCTCCACCTACAACCTACTAAAAATCATTGGTAATGCTTGGTTACATTTTATATGTTTTGTATCATGTGTTTTGGAAAAATGAATTTTAGGAGTGAGATTGAAGAATATGAAAGTGAAGTTGGGGAATGTGATGGATTTTTGTTTATATTTTGGAAAATAGTTAGAAAATTGTTTTAGAGAGTTTTGATATATTTATTTATGCTTTTGGGAAGAGACAATTTTTACTATATCAATCAAATCAATACTTTTTTATTGAGTTTTTGGGGTGAAAATGAAATTGAATAATTTTCTTTATGGTAATAATTTATATATGATGTGTGTGTGTGTGTATTGAAAAATGAGAAAGTTTTGGAGATAACAAAGGATAGAATAGAGTATTTTGGGAAAACTCACTTTGGCATTTTGGAGGAAAAAAGGATATATGTTTGGTTATATTTTGGCAAAATAAAATTGTTCTGCCAAAATGTAAATAAACCTAATCATTATTTTTTCAACAAATTATAAAAATACAAACTCACATTCAATTCATTTCTCTCGCCTAATTTTTTAAATTTTAAAAATATTGAAAATAAAAAATGAAAATGAAAAAATAACCTAACAAGCTCTGAGATTTCTAACAATATAAATGAAGATTAATCAAATGAATAGAAACTTTGCATTACAAAACAAAATTGCATATTCAAATAATGCAATGAGCCATTGGCCGAAATAACACAAGTGGTTTTCATTCTAGGCAGGAATCTTGAATATCCAATGGGCTTGCGAGTAGGATTGTGATTATTATACAAATTGCACACATTACAAGAAAAAAAAGTTAATAATTAGAAAATAGTAGGTGATCATGCAAAAAATTTAATTAATTGTATAAATTAAGAGAAAAAAATTATTTTGTCACATTATATAATAATTTTTATCAATTTAACAGTAATAAGAATTGTGTTTAAACTGTCACTGTTAATAATAAATAATATATATTTTCAATGACAATAAAAATCATGTCAGAAATCATAATTGTCACTATAATTGTAAAATTTTAGTATAATTATATGCTAAACTTAAATAATTGAATAAGAAAATTAAGTTAAAATGAGAAATAATTTAAGGATGCTTTAGTGGGTAGAATGAGTCTATCCCACATAAAAAAAAAAGGTGCAAGTGTGTAAAATAAAATAATTAAACTTTATTATAGTGTACCTCAATAGACACAACTTGTAGAAAAGTTAGTTTAAAAGTTAGAGTTATGACTTGAGATCCTAATTTTTAGTGGAGCTATGATTCATGATTAAAAGAGTGAGTCATGTGATTTTTATCTTATACTTATGTTCTTAAAAGAAAGAATCATAATTCTTAATAAATAATTATATCTCGTTAACAAAATAGTGTTGCACAACTATAAACAAATTGTCTAGAATCCAACCAAAAAGCACTTTGGATCATTTATTCCATTCTCTATTTTATCTCACATTTCATTTATGAATATATGGCATGTATATTAAATATTTTCTTAGAAAAATAATTGATTGAAAATCAGATACATTTAGCATATATGCATAAGTTGGAATAGAAGATAAAATCAATAATGAAATAGATGATCCAAAGTGACCAAGAAGAGAAAAGCATTTGTTTGAACACTACACTAAGTACTTTCAATTCACTACTACTTTCATAAAAGAGTTTCAAGTCAATTTAGTTTGTAGTTCTAGTCAATTAGAGTAGAGAGTTGTTGTATCTACAAAGGTTATTTGTTCAACACCTTCAACACTGTAGAGGGACAAATAAAGCCATAAAAACACTATTAGATTGAGCAACATGCCTCGACTCAAACATTGTTATAATTACATCTCCAAGAAGGAATTCTTATTTTCTTTTAATATTTTCTGTTGCATCTTTGTTATTTTATTTGCTTAATCCATGATAATATTTATTTTTTTCACATGTCATATAATTTATTATTTTAAATGTATGCTTCAAATAATACAAGTGTACCCCACCATCCTATTATTTCCTAACAGTATTGTCATACGTGTATCATTGATTGCTAATAGTGAGAATTTAAAATGTTATCTTTGATCACTATTAAATCATATTATAATAAAATAACTATTATTCAACAAATATTAATGATAATATAATAAATATTATTGCCACTTAACATATATTATTACTGATAATTTTCATATATATCGCATCATTATTTTGAGAGTTATCGCATGATGATGATAATTCCCATCCCAATTTGCCCAGATAATAGTTGCCACCATTGACTAGGGTTGTGAGACTTTATAGTTCCTTCTACAATTAAATTAGAATATTTTTTAATATTATAGTAACTAGCATTGTTCCCGAACTATACACAAATTCTAAAAATTAATATATATTAATATAATTATCAAATTATAGATATAATTAAAAATAACAATACAAAAAACTAAATATTGTAAAAAAGGTCAAGTAATGAGTAAAATCAAATATTACTATGATATATTAAAATTTAATACTTAAAAATTTAGAATATATAAAGACACCAAATAATATAAAATTATATATATATGATATCATAAAAATAAATAAATTTCAAAATATGTTTAGGATGAATTTCAAAATATGTTAGGGGTGGGGTTTAGTGGGGTGAACCAAAACCATAGAAGAATCATCATTGGGGGAAGCAACAACTGATAGCGGTGGGTCGTCGTCTATTTACAAGCACAATATATGCAAATCTAGTCATGGTGTGACAATTGACATATGTATCCTTCTCCCAAATTCATTGTATTTTTTTTTTCGTATTTTATCTTTATTGAAATATTTGAGAAAAATAAATAACATATTTATCTTGAATAAATATAATACTCTATTTTTTCTTTTTGCAAATTTCCAAATAAAATGAATCCAAATGCATTTTGGACAGATCGTCCTAAAACTCAAGCTCAAAATACATTTAAAAATGAGCACGATGCATCTAAAATGTCCTATTGTCAAATGTTAATCTCTTTTTTGACTAATTATAATTATATATCTATATATTTATATCTCTTTCAATCAATTTATTTATACAAAAAAAATAGTATAAAATTATATTCATCTTACTAACAGATATTTTTTTTTTCTTTAAATGTGATATCTACAATGTCAAAACATCTCATCCAAGCTAAAATAAAACATACCATTTCAATTCAAAACAAAACAAATATACAAGTAGTACTCTAATTTACTTCCCAAAATATTTTCCTCAAAATATTCAAAATAAATCTAGATATGTCCGATGTTTACTTTTCTTAATAATTTTTACTTGGTAATAAATCTTTAATTGAAAAGTGAATCTCTTGAATATTATTTTAATTTTATTTTTATTCTTTCTGAAGGAGTTGCTTACATGTAAATATTCTAATCATTGCACAAACTCAAATTGATTTTCTTAATTTTATTTATTTTTAGATGCTCTAAAATAATGTGTATTTCTTAAAATGGGACTCCCGCCCCCCCAAATATCCTCTAATTAAAAGTTATAAAGTGATAGGAGCAACTTTCACCTATTGCTTGTCAGGATAATACTGCATAAATATATAAATATTAATTCACTTTTTTATCTTCAATTTAGAATCAATATTCAAATGAGAGTTATGTTTTGAATTTTTTAAAAAAGTTTTATATTAATAAATATTACTCCCCCTATGGTAAATTCTTACTTATCTTTTTAAGACACCACGTAATTAAATTTTATCTTTTGATTTTTTTAATCCAAATAATAATGTGATATTACTAATTTTCAACTACTATTTTTAATATTTGAAAGCAACTATATAAAGATATGAAGAGCTTTCTCTTCTTTGACTTTTGCATAAAATTTTTGATGTAGATAAATGAGAGCCTTTATTTTAAAATAGTAGGGGAATTTTATTATTCTTTCCGTCACAAATTTGTTACCTCATTTCCTTTTTAGAATGTAACAAGGGAACGCCCGATTTTTAAAAATAGATCTTTTCTTTAAACCATTTTGAGATTAAATTCTACAAAATATATTTTTCTAAAATTTTAATATGAATCAAAATAAATTCAACACTTCAGAATCGAGGGAGTATTTTATTGGCTTAAAGTCCATTTGATTTTGTTTTTTGGAGGCATTTTTATTTTTTGACAAAATAAAAATGTGAAAAATTAGTTACGAATGTGAGTTTAAAAATGAAATGTTGTTTGAGTATTTTGTTTAAAATGAAATGATTGTATAGAGTTAAAAATGAAGCATATTTGGATGTTGTATTATTGTATTAAAAATCGTGCAAATAAGAGAAGGAAAAAATAAGATGTGAAAATAGAAAAAAAAAAGTGTAAGAGTATATTTAAAAAAGTATATTAAAAATAAAAATATCTATTAAAATTGAAAAAAAATTAATAATTTTTTATTTTCATTTTTTCTTAAAAATAAATAATGAGTGAAAACAAAACCAAACTGCCCTTATCAAATTGTCAACTGGCACAAACCTTTCAAGATCCACTTATGAGTGCGGGGACTTAGGCTCTCTCCACAGATATGAATCATTGATTTGGGCATATAGTTAAGTGGTTGGGACAATTAAAAGTAGGAAGCCAGGTGCCCATTTGGTTTTGTTTTCAAATGCTATTTTTATTTTTCGTTCAAAATAAAAATAAAAAATTATTAATTTTTCTTATATTTTTATAAATATTTTTATTTTTAAAATATTTTTCAAAATACACTATTATACACGCTCTTCATTTTTACTTTTTTATCACTTTTTATTTTATTCTACTTACATTTATATGACTTTTAATATAAAAATACTATATTTTTTAAATATAATTTATTTTCAATCCTACATAATCATTACATTTTAAACAAAACCTCCAAACAATATTTTATTTTCAAATTCAAATTTATAACTAACTTTTAACTATTTATTTTTATTAAAAAGTGAAATGCCTCAAAAAATATATTCGAATGGCCCCCAAATCATCTCCAATTTCAGGGTCAATTACACCTTTCTTGGGCCACCTAAGCATATTGGGGGTGCCGGTAGGTGGGGCCTATCTCTATGCCCTACCACGTTGAATGTATGATGAGAATTTTGCCAAGAAAATGACTAGAAATTTGAATAAAGAAATGTTTTCTTTGTGTATATGATAGTCAACTAGTCATCATTTGATTGTTACTTTTCACTTCCTATGAATATGGCGGTTTATGTTGCATAGTTTATGGATTTTATGTCTTGTCATTGTGGAAGAGTTGCGCATAAAATGGAATGAGAGAGGTAGGTCAACTTATTAATTTAAATAAATATAAAAATATTATTTTGGCATTATATATAATCAATATGAACTGTCAATTAATATATACAGTCGTTCAAAATATTTCTTTTTCATGAAAGCAACGAGAATTTGAATACCTCCAACAAATAGTTTTAAGAAAAGAAGTTGATCATAGATTATTAATAATCCTGAAATTGATTCTCTTTGGAATAATATTTGAATAATTAATAAGATGGGCTGTAAATATGTTATTAAATATTCGTACATGTTCAAATCTTTAAATTAACCCAATAATTTAATAATCTATCCCGAAATGATAAGAATACTCCATACAAAGATACATAAAAGTAGTTAATTAAATTTGACTTTTCTTTTCTTCCCTAAACTTTTATTGATCTTTGTTTCCCAACATCTCATGTTCAACATTTCCAAAATTCTAGGAACATTACGATGGCATTTGGGGACTTTAGTAATGTCCAATTGTTTTTATAGGGAACCACCATAGGAATGGTTGTAGCTAGCAACAGTATTTTATGAATAAATGCACTCTTATTGCATTAGAATCTCAGGGAATAAATGCTATTGGAATTTGGGAGCATAGACCAAAGTTATCCCATTTCAATTTCATATTTGATTTGATTTGCATTTCCTTCTATGACTTTTAATACCATTTCGATGTTTTTATTGTACTTAATTGAATTATTAATTTTTATGTTAAAAAACAGCCAAATTGACTGGATAAAAAAAAAAAAAGAATTATGGATGGGTTTTCCATTCCAATTTAAATGTGCCATTACATCATGGCTGCATTCGTGAATGACATGAGAGACATAGGAAGTTGAGAATAAATAGGGATGCGCTGTTAAAGAAGATAAACCACAAAAATATATTATCAACTTGCCATTTAATTATTCAAGAAAAATGGTACAAAAAAATTTAAAATTAAAAAAAAATTATATATAAAGGGTTCGCAAAAAGATGGAAAAAAGACGTATACAATTACATCAGAAGAAGTCCCACTACCAAAAAGAAAAAAGGATTAGCTTATTTCCTCTTATTATTGCAAAATATACAATTACATCCCAATTAATCGTGCTACTATTTTATATTGCAATATATATATATATATATGTATATATTGGGATTTCTTTCTTGTCAAGTGAAATTGAAATAGTACATATATATGCCATTTCTTGGGTTATAATCAAATTAGCATTGTGCTCGTGTTATGCATAGATTCTTAAAAATATTAAATATTAATATAATTATTGAATTATAGATATAATTAAAAATAAAAAAAATAAAAATATTATAAAAAAAGTTAAGTAATGAGTAAAATTAAATATTACTATAATATATCAAATTTTAGTATTTAAAAGTTTGAAACATATAAAGACATTGAAGAATATAAAATCATACATACATGATGCCATGAAAAATGAATTTCAAGATTAAGAAGGTAAAGAAAAAAAATTCAAAACTTTCAAAGATAAAAGCCTATGAATATGATTGAACTTTATCAAAAAAAGAAAAAAAGAAAAAAAGAAAATATTATGTAACTAAAAACCAATAGATAGTTGCATTAAAAATAAAAATATATAAAAAGAATAGAGCATAAGATTGATAGCTTAACAATTGCTAGAAAAAACTTAAAATTATAATACTTTAAGATTATTTAAACTAATAAGATGATAAGTATATATTAAATTGAAACTTAAAATATAAAGAATTAGATAATATACTAACTGCCAAATATTTAAAGAAGATCTTACCTAATTTAATTTTTTGATTAAAAATTAATTAAATCAAGACAAAACTATGATATTAAAAAAATGATAAAGTGCGATAGTAAATTGATAATAAAAAAAATCAAAATTATAATAGTTAATTGATAAAGTAATTATAAACTCAAAATTATTTTAAAATAAGAATTAATGAGGGGATACAAGGATCAAAATTAGAATGTAAAAAGAACATATAGACAAATAAACTATTGTATTTATTCTAAAATCTTTTATGTAAATATAATTATACCTTCATATTATATATATACACACATATATAAATATATTAGCAAATAGAAGAAAAATTGTGAAGAATAAAAGAAGATGTTAACCTTCTAAGCAAATGAAAATTTAAAACAAAAATAATTGTATATATACTTTCATGAATTAAATTATACTTAGTGTTATAAACTTAAAAAATTAATGGGTGTATTTTCTATTGATACAACCATCTCATAATATTTCTCAAATAGATAAGGAAAGATTCCAAAATATATATTGATGAAGTAATATATAAAATTTTAAAAATGAATTCGAAATATACATACTCATACATACTTAACTACATATATGAATAAAAAATAAAAATTAACTAACATACTTTTAAAATTATAGATATTTAGAAAGTGAAATAAATTTTAAAAATATTAAAACCAAAGATTAAATCTCATCCTATAAAATTATAAAATTAGATGAATAAGAAAAAAAAGAACTAAAAATAAAAATTAAATGACAGAATCTATCAGTGGTTGAAGAAAAAACTGTAATTAATATAAATGTAACAACATTAGAAAAATATTAGGAATAATTAATATATCTCATCTGAAAAAATTAAATGAACCAAAAGAGAATTCAAAAATAAAAATAAAAATAAAATAAATGAATTGATAGCTTGAACTAATTAATTAACAAATAGATATAAAAGTTTACAAATTTAACAACTACTAAAAGTTAAATTACTTACTTTGTCTATGCTTGAAAATAAAATTATAGGAATTAAAATCTAAAAAATCTCTTTCATTATGTAACATATCTAAATTAAATAAAAAAAAAAGTGAACAATAAAACAAAGCAAACAATAAATAATTTTAAGAATGAAATAATCACATGCACAAGGACATAGAGGGAAAAAATGCTAGAAATTGAAGATATTAATGAAATAACTTTTGAAATACTCTATATATAGTGGTATAGATATAAATTATTTATTAAAGATAAGAGAAAATTAAGGAAAAACTTATCAAATTATGTAATTCAAATGATCAAGGAATATTTTATATATCGAGAATAGAGATAAAAGAGATTTTGTAGATGTGCTACAGTCTTCTTCGGTATTAGAGGTAAATAAAGAATTATTTGTTTCAATCAAAAAAATGATTTAAAAAATCTAGATATCTTTAAATGGAATAAATAATATCAAATTAACAATCAATAACTAATGAATTATTTTTAATTTAATTAAAAAACTCAAAATTCTAAGAATTCATAATTATTGGTCAAAATTTTCAACTTGTTGCATGATGATTCTCCCAGGATTGCGAGGCTTATCCTCGTGTCCAATTTAGTGCCTTGAACCTTCACTAGGTGTACGTCTTTCTGGTTCACAGGTTTTGTAATATTCTCGAAGTTTTCCCTTGGATTTGTCTATCTGATAACGAAAGACCACTAGCTAAACAGGAATAACTTTTTCTTTTTTTCCCTATTTTCTTTGTGAATAAGTAAACCATTTTAATGGCTGAATGGATTTTAAAGCAAAGAAAATAAATTTTAAGGATTGAAATTCATATTCAATTCAGAAGACTATATATAATTAGTGCAGACTAATGTAGTATATATTGTTTAAAGATTAATTCACAGAGAAGAAAATGCCCTAACCAATTATTCATACTAGTAATCCGGGCACACTTAATATGTATGCATTTGATAAAAATGAAAATTGAAAATTAATTATATTGAGGTGATGTAACTTTAAAATTCAAGTGATTTAAAAATAATTGCTAAAATAAAGAAAAAAAATTCAATCAACTAACACCATAGAAAAACTCATTAATTCGTACACTTTTAAGAAAAATTATAGATAAATATTAAAAAAAAAATAGATGGGAGAAGTCATACCTACAGAAAGAAGTTAGAGATATAGAAAAAATAAAAGCACCGTAGAAAAATAAAAATATGTATAACCATGTACATTAACGGACACTGTTATATTATTTTCTATTAATTTTGATATTATTAATTAATTTTTGTTAATAACATTATACTCTTTTATGTAGTGTCACTTCGTAAGAAAATGTTTATGGATACAGCTATTGTATTTTATATTAATTGATGTCCAGAGGAAAACAATGCCTTGGGCGCTAATCATATGCTACGATTTCACATGTTTTAGTGTGTGTCATACTCAATTTGAATTGGACTTGAATATGGGCACTGATCAAAGTTTATTGTTTCGCATTGGCTCACAGTCAGACGTATTAATTAGTACCTGTAATATCAGGATTAGTATCATTTTATTAGATATAAAAACTAGTACACATTTTAGCACACTAATCTATGTCATTTTTAGTTTTGATTAAGAAAAGGCGACATAGTATGCTCTTCAATCAAGCGCTTAAAATGGGTTTAGACCGCTTACATAACCTACAATTATTCTATTGGTCATAGGCAATATGCAATGCAAAAAAAAAAAAATTCCTTTTTAAGGATTTAAATAAGGGTGTAAGATGAATAGAGTCAGTTCATAATCCTCACGAGCTAACTTGACTCGAGCTCAAAAAATTCGAACTTAAGTTCGAGTTTTTTAATGAGTCGAGTTCGAACCTTGATTCAGTTGTTCGAACTCGAACTTATAATTTTTTTTGAATTCGACTCATTTACACCACTAGATTTAAGATCAAGTTGATGAGGTTATTGTTAACTTGTCTTAAATCTTATCCATCCTAAATAAGAGTTATATTATTACTTTGAAAAAAAGCACAAAAATCCAGTTGCGGTTATTGAGGTTGGTCTAATTACGAAAACTTTTCAAATTCAAGTAAATATCTCAAAATATATTTGTAAATGCAAGAAGGGGTATCCATAAATTTGATTAGCAATACACTAATTAATTCGTAGTACTAATACTATCCCCATCAACTGGAATCAAAAATCAAAATTGACATCGAATCAAATTGAAATTAGTTGGAGCCAACGCCAACCATATATATATATAAAGACATACGTGACGAGTATTTGAGAAGTTTTATTAAGTATCAGAGGAATAAATAGACCTCTGCAGGAGGACTATTGTATTTGTAGGGAATCATGACCATGGATGGAAGCAAAAGCGGAGGCCATTGCTGCCACCCCCCAAACCAACTTATTGTGTGTGTATATACATATATATATATAATGTAGATATAAATTAGTAATAATAATATATTTAAGTTTAAATTTTAAGAATAGATTATTTAATATAAATTAAAATAATTAATTTTTAATTAATATGCATTCATTTTTCTTGTTGGGCCTTAAATAAATAGTTAATTATTTATTTTTATTAAATTAAATTAAGTGATTTTAATTAATGGTAATTTAATTTTTACCTATTTTTAATTTTCTAAAACTCAAAACAAATTTTTAAGTCCATATTGACAATCAACTAATCAAATGAAGACAATTAGATTTGGTTTCTTCGGATATGTCCATTCTATTTGTGTGAAAAAACGTTATAGGAATTTAGTCAAATAGAACATTAAGGGACTTACAGAATAATCGAAATTCATATTTTGGAATTGAGTGAGATTGGGATAAAGAGACAAAAGTAAGTAATATTTTAAAATATTATTTATTTTTCAACAGTTCCAAGTGAAAAAAAAATCGCTATAAATATTGTGAAAAAGATGTTTAAATAATAAAATAAAAAATGACTTTTTAGTCAATTTCTTAGTTACTTATATTGAGAATAATATTATTAAAAGTTTTGATATTAAGTCAATGTGTGCTTTGAATTTGCAAATTGTAAAATATAGAGTAATTTAAACTTTTATATTTATGGATCGGTCCCTGATCTTGACTATATAATCTTTATAGGGACAGATAAATTTAAAATCTTACTTTTTGAAAACTAGAAATGGTCACGTGACAGCAACTTTGGGACAAAGAATAAATACTTTTTAAAAATATTCTGAAAGAAAAAAAAGTCATGTTTGAGACAAAGAACAAATTCCTCTTCCAGTGTCAGTAAAATTCGGATAAGATACTCTTTGCTAGTATAATATAGTTCAATATGTCATACTCGGACCTTATATAGTATAATATGCAAGAAGCGGGAACCAATATTTCTTTTTTAATTTAATTATGGAGAGATTATAAAAAGAATCTAATAGGTGGGCAGAAAGCTACCGTTCTACAAGAATCAAGTTGACTATTATATACATATTAATTGTTACAGAAAATTATGAGACGGCTATCACACGTAACAACAAAAACCTCGATAACTAAGAGCATCTCGAACTGAGATTTTTTTTTTACTACATCAATAAAAATACAATCTAAAAAATAAATAACACTTCAAAAAGTATTTCTCTTCTTTCATCCTAAGATTCTATTTTTTATATTATTTTAATGTGCATAATATGATTTTAATATAGTTAGGCTATTCTATGTTATTTATATTTTTACCAATTATGTAATTAATTTTAATTTTAAAAAATATTGAAAAAGGGAAAAAATTTATAATCAAAAGAGTATTACTTTATTAAACAACTTATCAAAAGGTATATTAGTTTGATGATAATTCCTTGAGTTGCCACATATACTTTATCAAGTCGGCTTGCAATTTACAATGATTTTCCCAATCACATATGTGACTATAATTTTATATATATGTTTCTTACTGAGGTAAATGGTCACGAGAGATTTGAACTATTATGTCGTTGATGGTCACGTTGTCATGTGAGAAATTAAGAAAGTATATGTCCCGCTCGCTCATTCTCAATAATTACATCATATATTATGATATATGTCCCAAATTAAGAAAGTATATGTCCCGTTCGCTCATTTTCAATAATTACATCATATATTATGATATATGTCCCTATTATTTCGCCAAGTGTCTTTAATTCCTCATATGCGAAGGACCACCATCATTATCGCTTTTCCCACTCTCATTTCGGGCAAGAATTCTGTCATTGTATCCAACAAATTACGAAGTTGCAGCTTCTATCCTTAGTTTGCCAACAACAGTTGGTCACATTGAACGATCTTCTTCAAACTTCCGGCCGACACCATTGTCCCTTTGTCTGCTTACTGGAGCAGTGCTGTCGTTCTCTTTAATATTTTGCGTTGAGTATTGTGGATATTGTAAACCTCTAACTCACTGGATGATCTTGCTGGTGGTTGATCCACTGAACATTGAGACATATTGCCACCCTGAGATTAATTTTAAAGAGAAGAATTAGGACCTCCATAGACAAATTCGTTTTGACCATAATTTGACATATTAAAAAATTGGGGTGGATGGGAATTTGGAAAATATTGGGAATTTTGTTGATTTAGAAAATTATTGGATCGAGAATATTCCATAAATGGATTAAAAATTTAAAAAGTTAAACAAATTCGGATCCATCCGAACTAAAGAAGAGAAATTAAGTGATTAAAAGCAAGAGAAAATAAGAATAAGTGTTTTGTGTGCCAAAAGAATTCCACAATAACCAAAAATTTCCAATAAATCACAAAAAATATAAAATACAATTCACACTTAAATATTTGAAATATATAAGTTTATATATAAAAATTAAAATTTACATATAAATTATGCATAAGTTAAAATAATTTTTAGAATTCTTTATATCAATTAAAATAAATTATATAAAATGAAAAAATGATTACTTAATAATAAATAGAACTGTGCACTGTGTTTCGTAATTCAAAAAGCTATGTGCTGTCACCCAAAAATGCACCGCAATCTTTAATTTGACTTTAGTGCAAATTAAGTTCAATGTTTTATTTTTTTTCTAGAAATTCCTTCAACTACATATCTCCTTCTATTTGGAATAAAATAAATGCATAAATATTTCATTTTTTCAAATAGAGTATGATTATTTAATGCCGTGTAGGTAAAAAAGTTGGAGAAAATTGACTTCTTGTGGATAATAATGCCATGATGGAATGAATAATCTTATCTATTTGTACGATGGGGTTGTACAGCATACATTGACGTGTACATTTTTGGTATTGGATTGGAGAGGAATACTAGTTAATACCCAAATTATTAACTATTTATTTATTTATCTATCTATACAACTATCATATCATATAAATTGTGCGTATTATAAATTAAATCCTCTTCTGTCTTCGCACTTAGTATTCAATTTTTGTCCTATTCGGTAAAAAAAAAGTCTTTGCACAATTTGTTACCTCTCAAAAAGTCTACTCCCTATAAAAACTGAGGCTTTATTTGGTTATATTTTTTCATAATAATATTGTTTTGGAGAAACATAAATAACTATATTTTTATTTTTATATTAAATTATACATTCTTTAATATATACATATATATTATATATATATTTTATTATTATTTTAATATTAAAAAAATAACTTAATTCCTTTTTTATCCCAAAAATTTAATAAAAAAGTATTAATTTGATTGCTACAGTAAAAAATTATTTCCCCTAAAAAATAAATAAATATATCAGAAAATAATTTTCACATTCTCCAATAATTCATTATACTAAAACATATAATAAAACCAAACAAAAAATATCATTGCTTGGGAGGAAATTCAAGTGTTATTGGGAGGGGTGAAAAACAAATAACCCCTTTCCCTACTTCCAAGCCAGAGTCATTTTCGTTGGCTGGGGAGCAGACAAGCTAAGGAATGTTTGGTTATAATTTTTTGTGTGATTTTATTATATGTATATTATATATTTTGAAAAAATAAATTATTAGAGAATAAAAAGTTATTTTTTGGTATGTTTATTTATATTTTTGAGTTGATTTTTTTTTATTCTAGTTGTCAAATCAATATTGTTTTTATTAGGTTTTTGGAATAAAAATAGAATTAAGTAATTTTTTTAATATTGAAATAATAATAAAATATATATAATATGTATGTATATATTACAAAAAATGTATGTTTTAGAAAAAAAATAAAAATATATTTAATTATATTTTCGTAAAACAATATTATTCTAAAAAAACACAATCAAACATTCCCTAAGAGTCGCCACAATTATTGTCCTTTTTTTCCAATTTAGTCAACAAACATTTATGATTTCATATGAGCGGCTTCATTTAGGGTTAATTCCATGTCAGCTTTTTAGAAAATGTGTGAGCAAGTTTATAAATTCCTTAAAATATTTTATAAAAATATTTAAAATTTTATAAAATATTAAAAATTATTTAATAATTTTTTTTTATAAAAGAGCTTATAAGATTTTATAAGTTCCTAACTTAATTTTAAAATTTTAACAAACTTCTTTAATTTAACTATTATAATTACAAAATTATAATTATTAATATTTTAGAAGTTTTAAAATCTTATTTTATCTGAATATTTTCATAACTTATGTACTTTAAAATATAGGATCTTATAAAAAATTTTAAATAAATTTAACCAAACACCTTTTTAATCCCATCTTCAACTAAATGCATTAGACATAGTATATGATATACTCCCTTCCCTTCATTTTAAAATTTAAAATTATTATTTAATTGGGAGTGAAGTTTTAGATTAATCGAAAAGAAGTAATTTTTTTTTATAGTTTACATTATTATGCTTAAAAACTAATTATTGAAAGCAAGATTTTATTTTCGAGAATTACATCTTATTTTCAAATGTCTTAAAAATTATGACCAATAGATTTAAAATACATAAAATACTTTTATATTAAAAAAATATCCGAGGTGCGATGGATATGTAAAATAACCACTTAAGATTTTTTAGTTTCTATTGTATATGTCTTAAAACATAAAATTGCCAATCGAGACGCCTATGAAGAACACTACTGTCAATTATAATTATCTATATATGCAATAAATTGAATGAAAATTGGTCACGGTTAATGTCTTGTAAAAGGTTTAGTAAAAAGGTTCAATCTGGTTGTGCCCCAACCAATTTAACTTATTAAATCATTATGTAAGGAAGGTTCTCTGTCAACTAACTAATAAGGCATATTTAAAACCTACTACAAAATTAAATAAATGCCAATGTTAAGTGCACACTTATAATGCTAAATAACAACAAGCATTCCTATTCTTATAACCAGAGAGAGAGAGAGTATGTTGAGTTTCACTGAACAAATATGAAAAGAAATTTTTTTACTCAAAACTACCTAATTTAATTTTGTTGTACATGTTGAAAGCATAATTCGTAGTAATTAATATATATCTCCTGAGAATCCACGTCAGATTTATTTAAATATACACATTACTATTGGTACATTTTTTATGAGAATTCCTTAATTTCAAGCCATACTACAAGAAAATACCCTGTTATCATGAACTGAATTACAAAATATGTTTTTGTGGTGGATTTATTTCAAAAGTCCACCAGTATATATTTGGTCACTAATTAATTATGTGACAAAAATAAAATGCATCACAAAATTAATTTTTTGATAAAATTTTCGTCACAAATAGAAAATTAATGTTTAAATTTATGAAATTTATTATAGATTCTTTATATCAAAACAAACTCTTTATATCTATAATAGGTGTTATTGCTAATATATATTTTTGCTTCTTTTTCAAAACTTCGTTAGTAATCAGTCAAAAATCTATCACAACTATCTTCAAATTATGATGAAACCTTATTCGACATGAAATTTTCATTAGCGAAGAGGCTGTTTTTTTTTTTTTTTAGGTAAGAGATCCGCTTTACACAATGTTGTATTAGGATGGAACATTAGAATTTGAGGAGAACGATTTGGAGAAAGAATTTTAAATGACTCCATATTAGATGAATTTGGAATCTATCACTATAACCTAAAAACAGTCTAAAATGTTTATTTAAACTCTAAAAAATATATCAATAATATATAAGTATATATATTGATTGGATATCATTATACTTAAAAAAATAAGCATTTTAATAGTTTACAATAATATCAATTATTATAAATAATTATATATACGTTTTGCTATAAATATAAATTAAATGATATAATAATACAAAATAATTTTTGCACAATTTTAAATAAGTGAAAATATGATACATATAAACATATAACTAATTAAGTCATATTCTTGGTTTGAGTTTTCCACCATCACATTGAACAAAAATTCATAACATTATTATACATATTAAGTACCAAATATTTCTTGGCCTCTATCTAAACTAATTGATTGAAACCATTTGTTTCTAATTAATTGTCTGTTTTTCTTTTTGCTGTTTTGCTTTGATGATTATTATTGGTGAAGTTGATTTATTGTAGAGCAAACTTTAGTTCGTCCATTTAAATGATTATTTAAAAGCAGGCCCATTGGTCAGTATTAGTTAAACAGCCCAAGCTACTGAAGAACTATTTTAATAACACCGTTTTCAAACGGCCCAATAGCAGATTAACGAACTGGAAAAACCAAGCCCAATAAGAAAGTTTTTTCTGGTCCGTTTATTCTCCAAAATTGATAGAGCAATTGATTTTGATTAAAATGTATATTTTAGAATTTTTGCTACGACAACTTAAGGAAGGAAAATAAAGTCCCAACTGAAGACGAAAAAAAATAAAAATTTCTCGAGAGAAAATAAAAACTAAAAAATATAAACTTAATTTGATAATTAACAAAAGCGTATATCTCTTTTGATGTCATTATTTTTCATCTAAGATACCAACGCAGAGAAAAGAGAATTGTATAGTTGTAGCGTGAAGCAGAAAGTACTAATTCTATCTTTTCTACTCTGTGTTTCTGTAACTTGCTAAGGGTAATGAAAAGTTGGCTGCTTGGAGTTGAGTGTTTGCTGAAAATTTGATGAAAGCACAATAATTCATCGAGTTAGAGGCTGTTGGCAGCAAGGGTCTCTGATCCTATAGTGAAATAAATTATATATGGTCGAGGTAAGAGCCGTGGACTTTGTTTTAAGACGAAATTGTCCCACATTAGTGTTCATGATTGATGACAGCCATATTTGAAAATACAACGAATAACATTCAAGAAATAGAATTAATTTAAATATTTTGAATCAGTAATTCGATAATATATACATAACGTTTTTTTGAACTTCAGTGCTTAGAATGCTTCGAATACTCTAAACTTTGTATATTTTGATGAATGAAATGATTGACCTAGGAACCCATTCATAATAAGTGAGTAGGTGCATAAATAGACATATTTGTCGATACAGCTAGTGGTGACCAGATGTAGTAGTGGTTGCTTCCATAATCATTGAGCTCACTAAAAAGTCTTTCCAAAAAAATTAACTAAGAAATAAATTGCATACAAAAAAATAATTAAAAAAGAAATTCTTAATTGAATTTTGTTCAAAAAGACCAATATTTTTGCCCAAGTCCAAGTCGAGAGAGGCGGCGGCACGCCTGTGCGGCTTTGCTCAAACCGAGCAACACTCAAGTACTTTTTTATTCAAACACTTGCGGTATTCCTTGGGGTCCAAACTTAAGGCTCTGTTTGGTTTCATTTTCATACCTCATTTTTTATTTTCTATTATTTTAAATATAGAATACATTACTTTTTATATATTTTCACTAAATATTATTTTCATTTTCAAAACACATTTTCAATAACCTATTTATCTTCTCTCAATAATTTATATACCTTCCCTTTTTATTCCATTATTTTTATTTTTCTCTGCCTACAATATATTAAAACCAACATAATCATTACTTTTTCAACAATTTATCCAAATACAAACTCATTTCCACTAATTTTTCAAATTTTAGAAATGATAGAAGCGGAAATTCAAAATAAAAATGAAACCAAATGGGGCCTAAATCTCCACCAATATTTTACAAAAAGGTCTTGCAGCACACTTTCAATGTGGGATAGAGGACTTTCATCTTCTCATTTTCCCCACTAACGACACATAAATCAACTGTAAATGGTTCTCTTTGTGAACTAAGTTTCACATATGGGATCTAGTTAGAGTTGGAGAATTTTTGCTTTAGCATAGAATCGCTTGAAGGTCATTAATTCAGAGATTGTTAGATAAGATACAAGTAAACCAGGTGCTGCAGGCTTGTTAATGCAAAGTAGACAGCTAAATCTTCCTGGAAAATTTTCACCGCCAGTCACCTAGCAAATATCTGCCAGATTAAAGTTTAGAAACCTAGTGATTCTCTTGGATTATATTTCAATTTATGCAATCGTATTGCATTTATCAAACTAAGAGAATGCAGAAGATGGTTGCAATCTGAGAAGGTCACTTTTGAGTGCTTGTGGTTTCTGTTAATAGCAATCATACAAAGACAATGTGTAGTGGGAATTTGAGACCATAGTGATTTTCAATTAGTCACAATAAAGATCACAGTTGTTTTCAAGGTAGAGAGAGAAGACAGCTGAAGAGACTGGAGATAATTTGGATTGTCTTACTCACAATATGCCTCTTTAAAGTTTGCTCCAGAATACTATAACATTCAAATATTTAGAGCCGTTTGGTTTCATTTTCAAAACTCATTTTTACATTTTCTACTATTTTAAAAATAAAATAAATTATTTTTTTAACATTTTCACTTAACATTATTTTTATTTTCATTTTCATTTTCATTTTCAAAACATATTTTCCAATAATCTATATATCTTTTCTCTTGCTATTCCATTACTTCCATCTCTCTATATCTACAACCTATTAAAACCAATACAATCATTATTTTTCCAACAGTCTATCCAAAAAAAACTCATTTTCAATTTATTTTTACTAACTAACTTTTTAAATTTTAGAAATAATGAAAATAAAAATTGAAAATGAAAGTAAAACCAAATGGGCCTTTAAGGTATGTTACTTGGGAAGTCGTACTACATTCAAATGATTGGGATAAATGAGGAATTAAAATATATCAGGTCGTTCATCCTAGGTTATTTCAGAATCACAACGCCTGATGTTCGAATATTAATTTGACCCACATTGTCTTAATCCCTTGTTATCCTGAAAAAGTAGGGTTCTTTTCTTCCTTTTGTCCCTAATGCTCTGTTTATATTGCCTGATGGGCCAAGATGAAACCTTTTATCCATCATAAATCATTGTCTACTGTGCAGCCTATCAGCCCGATAAGAGTGGGGCAGCCCGACGCTCTTTTGGGATGACGATATGTAGGATGATTAATCACCAACTTGGGGTGGGAATATGGGATGGAATTATCACGCGATTGTGCTTTTAGGATTAACAAAATTACCTTCTTATCCTCGTGATATGAAAACTCATTTGCCATCTTGTCCTCACTCCTAGTCAAAAGAAAATATCCCCTTTCTCATTTTTGACTGACACAGAGAATCTTAGCACTAATGCAGCATAGAAATGACTCATGTATTCTTTTCTTGGATCTTGAAGTATGCAGTAGATTATATTTTTCAGATGTTATTTTGCCATTTTCTGGATTATCATTTTCAGCACAATAATTCTCGTTTTGTTTTCTTGAAAAATAGTTGGAGGGATTGGAGCGCTTGGTGCACTCGTCACTCGAATGGAGGATGAATAATCAGTGACCACTTCCTTTCTTGATAAAATAATAAGGGGTTGTTATTTATTTATTCTTTCAATGTTGTCAATAATTAAGAAGGGTTGGATCAAAGAACTACATCTATTGGAAATTTCCGAGGAGCATGAAAGTAACGTTTTTCTTAATTGGGGGTATTTTGATTAATTTTTAATTTATCCCACTAATTTCAGTCGCATACATAGGTAATAATTTAAAATATTTGTTTTCATCTTTCATTTCATTTCTATATAGTAAATATAATATAATATTGATATAATAATTCTAACCCTTATTGTCATCCTTAAATTAATCTCGTCATCCAACATTTCATCCAAAAAAATAAATCGGCCTTAATTGATTAATTGATTAAAGATGAAACTAAACTTGTAGCTAATTTGTCTTCTTAATATTCACCCTCGTGTTGACATATACATGGATACCCAGTTGAATAAAGACCAATTCAGCAATATTAGCTATGAAATTTTATTTTTATTGATTATTGATCTATTAAGATTTTCTGCTAGTCCTAACACCCTGCTATGACACCACAAATCTAATAAGCCTAATAACTTAAGGGCATGTTTACTTAGACTGATAAAGAGGGATGGAGGCCATCATCCCTCTTCTTCCATG
The DNA here is from genome assembly GCA_014898725.1 of Jacaranda copaia. Taxonomy (NCBI): domain Eukaryota; kingdom Viridiplantae; phylum Streptophyta; class Magnoliopsida; order Lamiales; family Bignoniaceae; genus Jacaranda; species Jacaranda copaia. The sequence goes on along the minus strand of JACGDI010001551.1, from coordinate 570,217 downwards.
GTTTACTTTAATTGATCCAAACTCATGATAATTGTTTCGGCCTGCTACTGTTCATGGATTTTCTTGGATGATAAATCCCACCAAAATGTCGGGATGCAACTATTCTAAAAATGGCCAAAGTGGAATGGTGAGTAAAAACTACAAATTTATCCTAAACATTCACAATTAATTACAATAGAATGTCCATTGACTAAATGATGTCGCAGCTTTAAAGAACTTTCGGTTATAGTGCAAATCAAACAATTTTAATTTTTTCACTTGGAACTATAGCTCTTCACCTTCTTTCTATCTAGCAAACCTAAGAAAGGATAGGGACAAAAAGGACTTTTTGTGTAACGAAGCTCCCCTGTGATTTGCCTAATTTTTCAATGGATATCCTCTAGGTATGGGTTGGTCCGATTCATTATTTTTTGAAATTGTCCTTATTTTAGCAATATGTCACTTATCAAACATGAAAAAAATTGTTAAGAAATGGTTATTTTTTTAAATATATTTTAAAATTGTATGAAATTATTTTTAAATGTTTGGAAATAATATTTTAAAATAATTAATTTAAATAATTAGGTTGGAGAATACATTATAAATAAAGTTTATATATGTTCTATTTTGAGAAAATATTTTTAAAATATATTTATATTAAAAATAATTAAAAGACAAACGTATATATAATTGTAATTTTGGTAATGAAATTAGTAACAAAATGGGAAAAAAAATTACCCTAAATTCTTTGAATTATAAGATTTTATTTTCATGTGTAAAGATGTTGTATTGGAACAGAGGATGGAAAAAAGAAGAAATAGTTGGATGTTGTATTGCAATGGAGAAAAATTAATTTCTTTATGCTAAATAAAAAATATTTTAATTTGGGGTACTTTAGTCTTTTAAAATTTATTCCAATATTATAATTCATTAAATTAAACATTCAATAAAATTATTCACTTTTATCATTCATATAATCCCATAAAGTAAATATAATTTAAAAAATATAAAATTATCCTAATATCACTCTTCATCCATTATTTTATCCTATCACCCCACATCATATATTACAAAGTAAACAAGGCCTAAGAAGATGAAAAAGGAATGCGGCTTTATATCCGCTAATCAATTATTTATTTTGCATGATGTGAGTCCAGTAATTTTGGGATTGGACCATACTGATAAGGGAAAATTATTGAAAGACTAAAATGCCCTCACTCTTGATCAAAATCCTAAAATAGCACTAGGATCCGCATATATTTAAATGGATCAACCCAACCACCCGACCCAGATCTATTTGTCTGAAAGATCTTGACCCTTCAAAGCAGCCACCTGTACGCTCAAGAAAATAAATATGTGGATCCAACAGTACCAAGCCAACTAAATTGTTAACTATAAATATCCCATTATTTATTGCTAGGGGGAATTAATTAATGATATCAAACACTCACCTATATGGCTATACACTGAATATTCCTACCTAACAACCTTGACACCAATACTTGGCTTAACCCTTTAACCCCAAAAATGCTCACCCGAACTTTCATCTTTGGTCAACCTCTTGACCATGGATAAATATACTATTTGTCATATTTGCAACAACAGTAGGTGTCGTTTGTGGGAAAGTTGGAGTGAGTGTTTTAAATCCTAGATTAGGTAGGGTTCATGGTAGCAACACCTAGTAAAAACATAGAGATACTAGAAATTCGGACTAGTTTGCCTTTGTTGCAACAAATACCTCCCACGACCCAACTTGAGCCGATGATAGTAATTATGTGATTAGAGTTACAAACCTCGATTGAAATAATAACTAATTGAGTCATTAATGGAAGGTTGGCAGGCTCAGCATTGGCATCACAACCCCCTTTCCCAAGGTAGTTATTTCGAGAGAAACCTTTAGCTCGAGACAGGAGGACAAAGGTAGTAAAAATTGACGGGGATTTTGGGAAGGATGAAATTTATCAAAGGTAGTTAAACAAGGAAGCTATAAGCATTCAAGCAAATAGAGCAATGAGGTCAGCTAAAAGGCATTCTAAGGGTAAAAATCCTATCGAGGTCCAAGAGATTAGCAACCAAGTGAAGCAGTTGAGTAGGCAGTTGAAGAAGATCAAGAAAAATAAGAGTAGGGATCCACTTTGCAAAAGAGAGGATCTCCTTTTGGCATGGAGATCTTAATGAAAATGGTGCCAATAAGATTTAAAATACAAAACTTCTGAGGTATAAGGGAAATTCTTATCCTCATGAGCACTTGATGATGTTTGAGCATGCGATGCAATTGTATGGGCTATTAGATGCAATCAATTGTAGGGTGTTTATCACCAGAAACTGCAATGACATATGACCAATTATGTCGGAGTTCTTATATCACTTCGCTAGTAAGAAGAAATCCAATAGGCCAACCATGTATCTATTCACCACAAGACAGAAAGAGGATAATACTTTGTGGGTGTTCATGAGCTATTTCAACAATGAGGTCTTGAAGGTTCCTGATCTTAATGTGGACAAAATGGTTAGTAATTTGATCAATGGTTTTAAGAAAGGCCCCATTGGCATTTTCTTTGGCCAAGGAACCACCTCATGATGTGGAGACCTTACTGGAGATGGCAGAAATGTATGTGCATGAGGAGGAGATAAATGTAATGAAAGACCAGGAGTGGTCAAAGGTCGTGATGGGAATAAGGGCATAGGGAAAGGAGGAAATGGGTAAATCTCAGTCTGAAAAAGATCATCGGAGGTCCACACTTTGACTAAGGTTGACCATTATACACCCTTGCAAACTATTAGAATTGAAGTCATGTTCGCCATTGCTTCTTTAGACATCGTAAGGTGGCTGACTAAGCAACGAGACACACCCAATAAAAGAAATTCAAAGCAATATTGTGCATTTCACCAAGATGAAGAACATGATATAGAGAATTGCCGCCACTTGAGGAATGAGATAGAAAGGCTGATAAGGCAAGGGTATTTGAAAGAGTTTGTGCAACATTCCCATGGAGGTTCCCATGGGTAATGACAGTGTAAAGATCAACCCCGGAGTAGGTCGCATAGCCTGTGAAGAGGTAAAAGCATGGAAAATATCAAGACACGGATAAAGGTCGTGACCTATGTGATGCTAATAACCTTCCAAAAAAGAGAGTGATAAATATGATAACCAGGGGGCTCACTGGAGGAGATACATGCAATGCTAGAAAAAGATATGCCTGAGTAGACTAAAGATGTCCTCATGTCTACATCTTGAAAATGAACACGAAACCCATAACTTTTGACTATAATGATTTGGGATGAGTAATGCAATTGCATGATGATCCTATGGTGATAACGGTAGATATTGCAAATTTTTCGGTGCAAAAGATGTTAGTAGATAATGGTAGTTCAGTAGACATTATATTCTCGAGCACGTTGAAGAAGATGAATTTGCACGCCACAACCATTAAACCAATCAGCACTCTACCAGTAGGTTTTGGAGGGTCTAAGGTTGTGCCTCTAGGAACTGTCAATCTCCCTACCTCTCTATAAGTGAAACCAAAGGAAAGATAATTATGCTGAAGTATCTAGTGGTAGATTGCTCGTTTGCCTATAATGTGGTGCTCGGACGTCCAGGCCTTAATTATTTTTAGGCTATTGTATTGACCTATCACCTAAAGATAAAGTTTCCCATGAGAAAACAACGTAGGTGTGTTATAGTGTATCTTTGACGCAGACCAAGCCAAAGCCGACGGAAGATAAAAGCATAAAGGTTGAAGCAGGTAGGCAGTTAAAGTTGCCTATGAGTGTTGAGCAGGAAGACAGTAAGAGAAGAAAGATGGAGCCTTTAGACCATAAATAGAGAGAACTTTGACTAGGAGACCTAAGCCAAACTACAAGAATAGGTACGCAAATGAACCCACAATATGAAATTTTGATGATAAAATTCCTTAGGGAAAATGTGGATGTCTTTCCATGGGGACCTGTGAATTTCAATAGGATAGATCCAGATGTCATGGTCCATAATTTAAATGTGGATCCTGATGCCCGACTTGTTCGACAACAGAAGCATAGTTTCAGGGCTAAAAGGAATAGAGTCATAGAAAAAAAGGTCAAGAAGTTATTAGAGGCAAGCTTTATAGTGGAGGTACAGTTCAATAAATGGTTGTTCATTATCGTGGCGGTTCCCAAGACAAGTGGGAGATGGAGAATGTGCACGAATTACATCAATCTGAACAAAGCTCATCCTAAAGATTTCTATCCTACCCCTTACCCAGGATAGATGCTCTAGTGAACTCCACAACAGGGTGTACCTTGCTAAGCATGATAGGCGCGTACTAAGGCTATCACCAAATACATATGGCCCTCGAAGATATGGATAAAATAACTTTTGTGGTCAAAAGTCAGGTATATTGTTATCGAGTAATGCCATTTGGGCTAAAAAATGCAAGAGCCACATAGTAGAGGTTGGTAAATAAGATGTTCAAAGACCAAATATGTCATTCCATAAAGGTCTACGTAGATGACAAGTTGGTCAAAAGTGCTCGAGAGGAAGAACACATAGAACATTTGAGAGAAGCTTTTAGTGTCATGCGACAATATGGTCTAAAGCTAAACCTTGCTAAATGCTTCTTTGGAGTTAGAGGCAAAACGTTCTTAGGATATATGGTCATTGAGAGAGGGATAGAGGCTAATCTGGAGAAGATAGAGGTTATCTTGAAAATACCATCACCCAAAAGTGTTAGGGAGGTGCAGCAGTAAACAAGTTGGATGGTCGCATTGGGAAGGTTTATAGCATGTTTGGCAAATAAAGGCTTACCTTTCTTCAGAACTTTGAGAAATCTTAGGGAGTTTACTTGGATAGAGGAATGTGAGCGAGCATTTTGAGATTTTGAAAATGCATCTCAGCGCCCCATGTCTCTTAGAAAATCTATTTTTGGGTGAAACATTGTATTTGTACATATCTATAACTGAAGAAGTCATTAGCTCAGTATTGTCGAAAGCCATTGGTAAACACCATAAACATGTATACTACATCAATAAAGTATTACAGGGGTTAGAGAAAAGGTACAACGAGATCAAGAGGTTCGCATTAACGTTGGTCATGATCACTAGGAAGTTAGGACATTATTTCCAAGCTCATCATATAGTGGTTCTACCAACCAACCTCTGAGGCAGATATTACATAAACTGGACCTTTTTGAAAGGTTGGTGAAATGAACTGTTAAGCTAAGTGAGTTTTCGATTAAATTTCATAGAAGAATAGCCTTGAAGGCGTATACATTGGCTGATTTCCTAACAAAAATAGGGAGAAGAAAATGTTGAATGACCTCTTGAGGTCAATGCCTGGGTGGTGGATCAATGGATAGTTATGTCGATGGGTCATCAATAGCTTGATGGAGAGGCTTAGGGATTTAGTTCCAAAGCCCATTAGGCGATGAGCTAGATTTTGCCTTAAAGTTACAGTTTTAAGTAACGAACAACAAGACAGGGTATGAGGCCATTATAGCTGTACTTAAAATAGTGAAAGAGATGTAGATTAGGGACCTCATTATAAACATGGATTCTTAACTGATAGCGAACTAGTTTGGTAGGACATATGAGGCAAAAGAAGAAACCATGAAAAGGTATTTGGAGGAGGTAAGGGGGTCTTATAGGACAAATGAAAAGGATTTAAATGGTACAGATACCAAGGGCGAAAAATGAAAGAGTTGATTCCTTATCCAAGTTCACTAATATGATCAGTGGGTTAAGAACAAAAAAGATGACAATAATCACAACAAAGGAGCCAGCCATTCATGATGAAAAGACCTTTGAGAAAAAAGTCATGATCGCAGAGTTAGGCAGCTTAAAGTGAGATAGGTAGAAGAAGGAGATCCTATCTTATTTAAGGGATGGGATTCTCTTAATGAATTTGGCAATGACAAGGAAAATTTAAAAGCAAGCATCGAGGTTCATAGTGTGGAAAGATAAGTTGTATAAGAAACCATACAGTGGACCGCTCTTGAGATGTCTTGATGTAGATCAAGTGGAGTAAGTCCTAAGGGAGATACATGAGGAAAGCCGCAAAAATCACTCTGGAGGTCGAGCATTAGTGCACAAGGTCACCAGGAAAGGGTACTTTTGGCCTACATTGGTTAAGGATGCTATTAAGTTTGCTAGAAAGTGCAGGGAGTGCTAGTTATATGCCAACTTGATATATAAATGTCATGCAGAAATGAAGTCGATAAAGATCTCCTATCCTTTCAGCATGTAGCGAATAGACATCGTAGGGTTATTTCCCTTAGCAAGAGGTTAGAAAAATTTTGTTATTGTCGTGGTTGAGTATTTTAGCAAGTATGTTGACACAGAAACTGTGGTCAAGATATCGAAGATAGATGTTATGAATTTTCTATGGAGAAACATTATATGTTATTTTAGGATACCTAAAATCCTCATCTCGGACAATGGTGCCTAGTTTTAACGTAAGATAACCCTAGACTGGTGTAAAGAGATGAAGATACAGTAAAATTTCACATATGTGGGGCACCCTCAAGCTAACGACCAAACTGAGAAGACAAATCAAACTCTTTTGAAGAATTCAAAAAAAAAAGGTTGGATGCTGCGAAAGGGACCTAGGTAGATGAGCTTCTTAGAGTGTTGTGGGCTTATAGCATGACCTCTAGAACTTCAACAGGTAAGATGTCATTCGTTATGGTCTATAGGTTGGAGGTAGTGATCCCTATGGAAATTGGGTTACAAATGTTTAGGGTGCTAGAGTTCAACCAGGGGGACAATGCCATAGAATGTGTTTTTGACCTAAATATTATTCAGAAAGCCAGAAATGTGGCATTGAGAAGAATGATGTTGTAGAAAAGGCAAATGGTGAGATGTTATAATAAGAAAGTAAAGGCCAGAAGTGTAGAGGTCGAAGAGTTGGTCCTAAAGAAAATTGAAATATCCAAGCACATAGGCAAGATGGATCCAAATTGGGAAGGGCCTTTCAAGGTCATGAAGATAACGAAGAATAGAGCATACAGATTGCAATCACTTGATGGGAAAGAGCTCCCACGACCTTAGGGAATACATAATTTAAGAAAGTTTTATGTTTAAGCACATCATACCACCTTAGTCTTATAAATTATCATACATCCTACATGTGGTTAAGTTTGTAAATCTATTGCATATATGCCACTGTTGTTATTTTCCTTTACAACTTTAGCAGGATTGAGAGATCGAGATCGTCAACTTGGTAGCACTTATAAATGTACGACCTGCAAAAGGTCTAGGACTATATCAAAAGTCAACACTAGAAAAGATGCTTCAGGCATGACCTGAAAAAGGTCGAAAAGTCTGGAAGCATGTTGAAAACCTATAAATGTCAAAAGGTCTAAGACTACGCCAAAAGTCAACAGTAAATCGAGATGCTTCAGGCATGACTTGAAAAAGGTCAAAAGGTCTGGAAGTATGTCAAAAACATGTAAAAGGTCAAAAGGTCTACCACTACCCTAAAGATTAATATTAGACCAAAATATTACAGGTCCAACTTGAAAAACGTTAAGAGCTTTAAGGTTGCCTCAAGGATCAACAATAGACCAAAATATTTTGGGCCCGGCTTGAAAAAGGTTGAAAGATCAAAGATTGTGTTGAAAGTTAATAATAGGCCAAAATGTTCTAAGCTTGACTTGAAAAAGGTCCAAAGGTCTAAGATCGTGACAAAAGTCGACAATAGAGTAAAATATTTCAGATTTGACCTGAAAAAGATCGAAGGGTCTAAAATTGTATTATAAACTAACAACTAACTCAAAGATCTCGACCTGCGAAAGGTCAAAAATGCATTAATCCCAGTAGATTTAACGCTAAGTAACAAAAGGCTAATAACCATATTATACATCAGGAAGCCTAGTGCCAAATGTCTACTCTTGCAAAATTACAAAATTGCGGAAAGTAAAAATGATCGAGAATAAAAAAGAAGCATATGAAGAAAGGGATTTTCATTTAATGTTTCATCTTGATGTTGACCAAATTGCGACCTCCTTATAAGGTAAGCATATATCAGGGAGGTTGCAACATATGCAAAATATACAAAAAGATAAAGCAAATCGACCATTTACATAATTATCATACTAAATAACTAGGTCAAAAATGCAAAACATTAAATGATAGCAAAAAAGACAAAAAGACAAAAAGATTGTCGAGGGCATCTTTAGGGGTCTGATGGTGCTAAGGTCGCTCCACAAGGATCGGGCTCCGACATTCCAAAGGCTTTATCTATAGGGTTAGAAACTCCTCAAAGATGTACCCAAACTTCTCTTTTGAAAAGTTTAGAAGCGAGACATCGGGATAATCTTTACGCTCTTCTGTCTTGTTAGGATCAAGAAGGTCCACATCGAAGCCATCTTTTAGCCCTCATAACTTTTCAAGCTGGAATTGACACTTGTAGAAGTTATCTAGCCTCTCATATTGGCTTTTTGAGTGATTTCCAGTGTAAAAACTTATGATTGCATGAAGTCTCGCACCCCTAGTATCGCGCGTCGAAGACTTGACTCCTAAAGGAGGTCAATTTTGGGTACTTCTCAAGGCCTTTCTTTCAATCTGCCTCGAAATGCTTCTCTTTCATGGCATCTATATAGGAGGATAGCTCACTTACTCTATTTTGGGAGGTCGTTAGATCACTCTTTAGTCGCTCAATCTCTTTTTCCAAAAGCTCAACCTTTTGATCTTTCTCAGCAATGATGAAGTCATGAGCTAAGACTTCTCCCAGAGTTTCTCTAGTTCACCACATTGATTGTCAACTTGCGCATCTACGATCTCCTAATGATTGCAGAAGAACCTACATTGCAAAGCTATTTGGCGAGCAAAGGCAGCAATGTGGAATAAAAGGATAAGGGTCAAGAAATGTTGAATAAAATATAGTAAGGCAAGCTATTTAAGACACACTTCCATCAAATTATGTACTCAATATTCCCTTGCAAGGCAATAGTGTGTCGACATCAATAGCGCCTAATTGTGCTCATGAAATGTATTGTTATAGAGGTCGTAGTACCTACCTTTTACTTCACTACCTAAAATAGAAAGAATGTTAATTAGAGGTCGAGGCAAAGAAGTATTTTAGTGTGCGGCCAAGCGCAATACCTCTAGCCTTTGAGTCAGTAGACAAGCTCTTTCTAGGGCTTCGTTGCCATCAAAGGGAACAAATAGAGAGGGCAGAATGGTCGTCGATAAAGGAGCATGGAAACTGGCGTAGACCCCAGCATTGTGGCGATATTTGATGTGTATTATGGGGCCCCCAAACTACATGGCGCAACTGTTCAGGCTCATTGACAAAGTTTTTACCATTATCTTTGCCTTTCCTTTGCTAAGAATTTATTCTATCGTGATGGTCGGGCCTTCTCCCCCTATCTCTTCAGTTTGAAGATTTAGGTTGGTAAGTTCATTAGAGGTCGGGGGTACAGATTGAAGCGGTGTGGGGTCCAAAGGGATCAAGTCTGCACCCTCAACATACTAGGGGGTTGCATCGATAGAAAGCAGGTTGGTATCATTGGAGAGGTTGGCAAGTCCAAAACCTTTATCGAGAACAACCTTTGAGGCCTTCTCATCTTTTTTTTGTTTCTTAGCAGTCGCGGCCTTGGCTTTCTTCTGCTTCATTAAGTTAGCGGCCATTGCCTTAAGCGCCATCATTTTTGCAAAAAATGAACAAGTAAGAATGAAGTTAGGAGATATGAAGAATGAAAGCAAAATAGCCATAATTACCAAGCATTTTCCTAGATCGAAGCCTAACAGGAGAGAGGTTGATGAGTTTAAGGGTCTTCTCACTGAATAGGGTTGGGAAATCAAACCACTGAGTAGTTAGACACTCATTGACAAAACCTTCCTCCCACGAAAGCTTATCGTTGGAAGAAAAGGTAAGTTTATCATCTCACCATTCGTAAGGGATGTTCCATAGGTTATGCGGAGTAGTTTCGATGTAAACCCACTTAGTACACCAAGAGCCAATAGAGCTCGAGAGATTGGTCAAAAATTTAAAGCTCTGGCTGGCTGTCACATAGTAAAAGCCCCGATCTCTTGAGCGAGTTAAGGGGTTGACATGAAAGAGATACCAAAAAGTGATAAAAGAGGTGGAAAGGTGGAATTGGGCATAAGTTGGGTTGGGCACACTTCTAAAGTCCTGATGATATTGGCTAAGGGCTCGAATATTGGAAACCTTAACTTGATCTCTAAGATAGGAAAGTGGAAAGGTGGATAATTTTGGGGAGGCTGATATATTTTTTGCCCAGCTTGAGGCATTACGATTTTATAGCTCTCCTAAATGAAAAAATTACTATGAAGAAAAGCAAAAACTTTAGAACCAACTTTGCTAGGAGCATTGAGAGGGTCGTTGTCATCGTTAGGATCTACAAAGAAACAATATGGCGACCGGGCATCATGACCACTTCAGTCGAAGCTCGAAGACGAAGAAGAAAAAGAGAAGAAAGAGGAGGAGCTACTGCTACTACTACCTCTACTCTCCTTTGGTAATGGAAAAGGGGAGGGAGAAAGTGGAAAAGGAGGGGGTGGAGAATTATTAGCTATTGGGTAGTTAGCACAATCAATGAGTGATAAATAATTAATTAATAAATAATGAGCACCACAAAGCTATAGACAGAAAGAAAAACCTAATGGTCGAGAGATCAACACCTACTTGCTATAAAGTTGTTGCTAATCGAAAGTTAGGAGTGTTTTGGTAGGGTGGTCCAAGGATCGACTTCTATTCGCTAGAGAATTATCACGAATCAAAAGAAGTTAAAAGTTTTCTTAGTAGAAAGGTCAAGATTCTCAATCTATGAAAATGATATGGGGGTAGTGAAATGATGGAAGGAAATAGGATTGAGGGTATCTATTTATAAAGGTTGTACCCTCGGAATGCATGAAAGGATCCAAGGGTTCCAAATGGAAGACTGTTGAGATCAACGGTCCAGATCAACTTCCCCATTTATGAGTACCACTCTCATAAATGGGAAAGTTGAGGGGAAAAATGATAAGGGAGAATTATTAAAAGACTAAAATGCCCTCACTTTTAATCAAAATCCTAAAATAGCCCTAGGATCCGCATCTTTTTAAATGGGTCAACCCGACCACTCAACCTAAATCCATGCGTCTGAAAGATCCTAGCCCTTCAAAGCAACCACATGTACGCATAGGAAATGAACATGTGGACCTAATAGTACTAAGCCAACTGAATCTTTAACTATAAATATCCCCTCATTTATTGCAAGGGGGAATCAATTAATGATATCAAACACTCATCTATACATTAAATATTCCTACCTAATGACCTTACCAATACTTGGCTTAAGCCTTCAACCTAGAAAATGCTCATCTGAACTCTCATTTTTGATCAGCCTCTCGATCATCAATAAATATACTGTTTGTCATATTTTGCAACACACATACTATAGAGTGAAGGAGGACATGGCATCCTACCTATGGTCTATTATCCAGTTTTTCCTTCAAAGCTGTTTGTTGGATGATTTTGCAAAATAACACATTTATCCTCGTATCATCACATCATTCGCTTAAGTAGTTCGCTACATTACGCCTGCAAACATTGGCGCCTAGACATTAGTTTATTGGTGTTGACGCCTAGGTTCTACTATTTAAAACATACGATATCTTTTTAGACGTCAATATTTAAAATATATGATATCTTTAGTGTCTATATTCTAATTTTTTACCTGCTCAAAATTTAATTTTCATGTGTCAAAGTATTTAATCAATTTATACTTTATCAAATTAATTTCATACATTCACATTTATAAATATGCATTTAATATTCTTTCTCATATCCGTCATTTCATTTCACGTAACAAATATAATACATTTAAATAAAATAATCCTAATCTTTATCATTAGCCAAAATAATCGCATCGTCCAACATTTCATTCATAAAATAGACCGAACCTGAATTTTCTTTAATTCAGCTCACCCAAGTGAAAATGGAGTGCCTACCTACATTTGTTGTCAATGTACGACTAACGCAGTAATGCTAGCTGGCTTGTGGTACCATAAAATGAATATGATATTGATGAGGTATCACATAGGGAGTTTTGATAAGATGGATAAGAAACAAAATTTATCATTGTTGTGCCACCTACGTCAATTAGGTTACAAATTAGATTGGGAGCCAAATTTAAAAATCAAATTCACATCGATTGTCCACTTCAAACTTCTTTCCTTTTTTTTTTAAATGACATGAAATTGCCGATAGAGCATTATAATGACATATGCAAGGTTTTTAAAAGAATGTCTGCAAAAGGTGTTGCTTTCGGAAAATATATTCGGAAATGACTCAATGTTAGGGAATTATAAAACAAGTATATATTTTTTAGAATTGAAAAGGAAAAATAAAATAAAAAATTGACGATGCCCTGTTTAGTTTTATTTTAATTCCCCTACTTTCTAAAATTTAAAAGTTAAGCTTTGTTTGGATATGTTTTCCTATAACAATGTTGTTTTCAAAAAATATAATCAAACATATTCCCATTTTTCCTTCAAAACGCACATTTTTCAATATATACATTCTATTATATATATATATATATATATTATATTTTATTATTATTTTAACATTAAAAAATCATCTAATTTCATTTTCATTCCAAAAATCTAACAAAAAAGTATTAATTTGATTGTTACAGTAAAAAATGTCTCATCCAAAATATAAACAAACATACCAAAAAATCACTTTTATATTTTTCAATAATTCATTCTCCTAAAATACATAATAAACATATAATAAAATCAAACAAAAACATAACCAAACACTACCTTAGTTTGTGGAAATGAATTAAAAATGAGTTTATATTTGAATGAATTATTGAAAAAGTAATAATTATGTTCGGTTTAGTAGGTTGTAGGTGGAGTGAAATAGAAATAATGAAATAGAGAGAAGATATATAAATTATTAGGATAAGATATATATGTTATTGAAAAATGTGTTTTGAAAATGAAATTGAAAATAAAAATGAAAATGATGTTGGGTGAAATATGTAAAAAGTTATTTATATTATTTTTGAAATAGTGAAAAATGATAGAGACAATGGAAATTAAACCAAACGGGTCCTAGCACTTGGGAGTTCTTGATAAATTAAATAAGGGTTAAATACGCATATCCCCCATGTGAAATTTGAAATTGCTACAAAATTTTCTGTGTAAAAAATGGAGTCTAATTACCCCCATCTATTTTGTCGAAATTGCCACTGTACCCCCAGGTGGTGGTCACACGCCGAGTGGGTGGGTAGGAATAGAAAGTTTGCTATGAAATATCCAGAATACCCTTTGGGTGTCTAATTGGCCATTTTTAATATGAAGTTTACACATGGGGTTTTATAGCAATTTTGAATTACACATGGAGTTATGTGTATTTTTCCTAAATACATATATATAATATGTATATAATATATAAATATAAATATGAATATATACCACCCCAACAGCCACTCCCTATCCCCGAATACCATGGCCAGCACATCTGGCCATGGTGGCCACATTTGGCCATGGCAGTCGTGGCCAAATGCACAGTCAGCCACTGGCCATGGCTATCATGCCAGTCTAGCCACGGCCACTTGCAACAGTTGGTGGCTTGGTTGAGGGGGATGGGGTGTACGTAGGTGGTTTGGGGGGAAGGCTGGCTCGAGTGGCCACCTTGTTTGTGGCGGCTGGTTGGCAACTATGTTGAGGGGTAAGTGTTTGGTTGGGGGAGGAAGAGGGTAGTGTAATTATATATATGTATATATATATATATATATTTTATAGTAATAATAATAATAATAATTATTATTTAAATTAATAGATAAATTTATTTAAATTGAATTAAATTATTTACACCTATTTATAAATTTAATATTCTTAAGTAAAACTTAAAAATAAATTAAAAATTTAAAAACTTGAAAATCAATGGGAATGTTTGTTTGTGAAAGTTGTGTTTGGGTATATTTGTTTATGTTTTGAGGAGAGAAATTTTTTATTGTAGCAATCAAATTAATACTTTTTGTTGGATTTTGGAATAAATGGAATTGAGTGATTTTTTATTGTTAGAATAATAATAAAATATATATGTACATTTTGAAAAATAGAAGTTTTGGAGAAAAAATGAAGATATGTTTGGTTATGTTTCTCCAAAACAATTTTAGGGTTTAGGGTTTTTAATTTTTAATTTTAAAAAATTAATTAAATTATTTTAAATATATTTATTATTTTGATAGTATTGAGTATATAATTTAAAATATGCCAAAGGTAAGAAAAAATAATTTGAGAGAAAATTGTAAGATTGGCCAAAATCTTCCTTAGCACACAAAAGGGCACTTTGGGTATTTTTTTTTCTTTTCTTTTTTTTAAACCAAAAGGTGGACATGGTGCAACTAAGGCAATTTTGACAAAATACAGGGTACTAATCAGACCCATTATTTTACACAAGGAGTTTTGTGGTAATTTTAAAATTCACAGGGAATTATGAGTATTTAGCCCAATTAAATAAATATATAGAGTATTTTTCTTTCTCAAGACATTGGGGGAGCACTTAATATTGACACTATAAAAGAAACTATCAGTGCTCCAAAATAATTATTTGCTTAATAAAATAATGAAGATGCTTTAATTTTTTGAGTACTAATATAGAGTTGATGACATTTATTTTAACTAAACATATTAAAAAAGAGTTCCAAGACTAATTCATAAAATTAAACTTAATAGCTTTTTAGAAGTTTAAAAAAAAATCAAAATTAAAAATAGTGTAGAACCAAAATCATTTTCCATTATCCCATTAGGATCGTTACATTTTTGTCCTATGCTATGTGTGGAACTGAACAAGAAAGATTTAAATGTGAAACATAGCATCAAAGATTCTTTACTTTAGTTGACTCGTTGCTAATAAGACTACATACATTCTACGCATGACAGGCCACCGTTTCTTTAAAAGTTGAAATGCCCTCTCAATAACATTATGTGTCCTAGCATGTTTCATATTAAAATATTCATGTTTGTTTTGAGGTGCAAATGCTTTATTGCTCCATCCAATAAAGCAGTATCTGATGCCATGATACGGAGTCAAAAATTCTTCATAGTTTGTATAACTGGTGTCATATAAGTAGTAATTTTCTACAAAAAATCATTCGCACCACAGTATATCATATCGTACTTATACAAACAAAAACAAAAATAAAATGATGGGAATCACATTTAATGGCATACCAATAGGTACTTTAAGACCATTTGGTTTGTTAATCGTTGCATGTAATACCCTACTATCAGTAGCGAAGCCCTCCCATCAGATAAGAACACAATGAAATTCATCTAACGGTTGTAGACACCGACAATGTTTACTGCTATCTCACCCTTTCTACTCCTGTATTATGTTTGTTCGCTCTCTAGTAGTGAATCAATATGTATGCACCGTGCACCAAGACAACCTTATACATGTATAACTACAATTTTGAATTACGTGATTTGGTGGACAATATCAAATGCAATAAAGTAAGATTGGGTTTTATATAATGTTACCTTGAAGTATCGCCATGTCTCATTAGTACAATCATCATCAACAAGCTGAGGATCCATGAGGAGCTGTGGACTTATCTCAATAACGGCTTTAAGACATTACTTGAAATACTTGCTAATTATTTGTCTAGACCTCTTAAAATCATGCTTGACAATCATATTCTTCTTATGATGTGCTAGAATAAACAAATAAAGTGCCTAATCATTGTCTTCTACAATCTCTCTCAAATCTTTTAATATATCAGGAATTTTACAAATAACACTCCACCTCCTCGGGACCTCACTACATCTACTGCCACATCTCTAAACATAAATAAGGAGAGTACGATAAAGCAAAAACATGCAAATAAATCTTTGCGGCAAAAAAACATAAATCCACATCAGGATATGAGTTCTGGTTTCTCAATCCATGCGATTGTCCTACAACAAATCTAAAAGTATATACATTCCAAGTAAATAAGAGTGTAGGATACCAATTCTAAAGACACCAATCACTTACAAGGAATGATAAAGAAGCCCATGCAACACACGCATTTTTAAAAGATGAATCACATATGGTGGCATCAATAATAAAATAATAACTCACTCTTTGTAGATTTTAAGCACTTGTACAAGCAAATATAACAATCTAAATACTTAAAAAAAAGTAGAGGACTGTGGAAAAATGTACCTTTAAAGATGGATGACTATGGCAGAATGAAAAAAATATGTTTATGCCATTAAACTAGAATCTTATGTTGTTCACATTTGCAATATAAAGACACTCATCAGCCATATTGCTGAACATTAAAAGAAGAAATTTTATAGGATTTCTTGTAGATGTGCCCTATGATCACATTTATATAACTTACATTGATTAAAGAACATATATATTTTTATATATAGATCAATATCATGAGAAATTATAGTGGAAAAATTATGGGAAACGAAGGACTCAATTTAAGTCCCATGACAGCCACTATTTTGTGCTGAAGATTGTCCTAATATTTAACTACCCACTCATTCACACTCTACTCAAATACATACCTAATAGATAGAAAAACTTTGAGCAATTTCTAAATTTGCAACAACCTTACCCCCATTCAAGGCAATTGCTGAAGAATAACTTGTCCTCTAAAAATAAATAAATAAAATCTAGACAAAAACTGCTAATACATTTCTTAATAAGTTCTGAACAGAAACACGTGCATCAATATGTGATACACATACACCTGAGAACATGGCAAACAATAATTGTTCACAAAAAGGTTTACAAAACGATACGGCCACGGTACCTATCTAATAAGGAGTGGTGAAAATTAGATCTAGTTCGACTTCGCGTTAAAGGTCCATCTCAGCTCCACAAATGTACAAACAAAGCTCTCCGAAGCAACAAGAAGATTCCCAACCTTGCAATAAAAATTGAGATTAACCTAAATAGAAGAAACTTGAAGATATGAAATGAGAAAATAAATTTACCGGCTGAAAATTTACAAGAGGATTGTGGACATTAGAAGAAGCACTGCTCTTCAAGATCTTGAGCGAATATAATCTCTTATTAGGGCTAAACTGTGCGGGTGACGAAGTGAGAAGGCAAAGCAGCAGCAAGATTTCATTTTTCCAGTTTGAATAGACTGTATGGTTGTTGAGGAAGGATTAAACAAAAGGGTAAAATAGAAATATTACTCACAAATCCTAAAGGCTCTAACGTAAATTTTAGGGGTGTTCGCAATTCAATTTGGATCAATTTGGAACAAAAAGTCAATCGATTCAAACTATATAATATATATTGGATAAGTTTGAAGCGGTTAGATTTTTTTTGTAAATCTAATCCAATCCAATCCATTTTAAATCAATTTGGATTGCATTGATTAATTCGGTTTTTCAATTCGAATTTTTAATTCAAATATTTGACAAGTTACTATTGATAATTAAACTAATTTAATCAATTAATTAGTAAATTTCATTTAGCTATCATGTCACACTAATCTTGTAGAATTGAGTTAAATTATGTAAAAGCACATAACTATAAAGTTATAAGTCCATAATAATTATTTCTATGTATTTGGATTTTAAAAGTAAAAAAATGTTATGTTTAGTTTATTTTAATTAATTTGTGTATTTTACAATTAAGATATATATATTTTTATATTATTAGTATATAAACTTCAATTGAGTTTGGATTGGATCAATTTTTGAGATTAAAACTAAAAATCGATTCAATCCAATTGATTTTAAAAAAATAAATCCAATTCAATCCAAAAAATTTTGATTTTTGATTTTTTGGATTGATTTGTTGATTTAATTTTGGATTGGATTGGTTTGAATTTGAACACCCCTAGTAAATTTGAATGAAGAAAACTCAACTTGGGGGCGGGGGGTGTCAATCAATTGCACCCCTCAAGACGTTACATCAGTACTGCTTAATCGTGTGCACAGTATTGGGCTAGCCACAAAATGCAGGTTGGCTCACAAAGCCAATATCAAGTATCAAACACTCTCTTAGCATATATTATGGCCCCAATCCTATCTAATTGTGTGAATCAAACATGCCCTTACAAGAAAGCTAGAAACACCCAAAAAAAAGGCCCCGTGGATTTTGGCTGCTTCTTACTCTTTCAAAAATAGTGATTTTGAGACATTATTTCTATGTGCAAAAATATAAAATATTATAATATAAACATTAATAATACATATAAAAAATAAAATATTTAAAATCAATTTATTATATTAAAAAATAAAACAATACTTAAACTGCACAAAATCAACATGACCTAATAACAATTCCCGTTTTTCCAGTCTCTATCATTCATAACATGCTATTTCTAAAATATATGGGGTTCCTCTTCTTCTTTTATTCAACTCATACTGGCTAAATTTGAGTTAGGCAATAATTAAAAAGAATTCAGTACAACAAAATTAGATATGTACGTGCGAATAAATAAATGCACATTTCATAATAATTACAGATAATAAATTAAGTTGGTAATTTAATGTTAGTTGCCATTATAAAGTGTCGTTATATTTTTTAAAGTTTGTGTACTGAGACATATATTAGAATAACCATAAATGATGGTAAAATAACTTTTAAAGAATAAAAAACTGCCTCTATTGCTTTAGAAATGACATTCACATATTTTGCAAGTACAACTATGGAGACTATTTGCCAAATACCTCTATATGTACGTGTTAGAGACCATTTTCAAGCATTTGAGGTCTAAATAATAGATCGAAAAGTTTTCTATTGTAGTAGTGATTGGTGGGATAATTTTGCGTGATTGGTTTTAGAAGGAATAGATAATTAATTTATGAATTGTGGTAGAAAAAGAGAATGAAGTGGAGGAAGAATAGAGAAAATATGTGGAAGATAAGTAAACACATAGTCTTACATAACTTATCTATTCTAATATATTACAAAATTATATTTTTTGAAGTTTTGGGATTGAATCTTATCATAAAAAAAGTACGAGTCATATAGTGGTTATTATCTAATTTAATAACACTATCTCTAGTCAAATGGTGCGAACTTAATTTGTGGGACTATATATGATTATTAATGTAATCAACATCCTGATGAATAAGTATAAATGGTAGCAGAATTAAAGAAAAATAAACGTGGGATTGTTTAAAAATATTGAGAAAGGGCAAAAAATTAAATAAAAACAAAAGAAAAAAAGATACATGCCTGAGTCATATGCGAATAAATCCTTATAGAATTAGTGTAAGAAGTTATTGATTTATTTTTTGAGCTTTTAACTATTTTTTTAATTTTGTCTACTCTAATTACAAACTTATTATAAATAAAATTTATAAATTAGACATTTTACATTATTCATATATATAACAACTTTTAATATAAGATATAATATTTTATATGTAAGTTTCAAAAACTTTTCATAAGTAGGATTTTATAAAAAATTTTAAACAAAATTGAGGTAAACACCCTCTAAGATCTAAATATACATGTAGAATGAGAGTAGAAAAATCCCTTTTCAAAGATAGTGAAAAAATGAAAAATTTAAAAAAAAAAGGTATGATATTATTTGGTAGAGATAATGAAAAACAATTGAAGCGCAGTTCACATTCAAACAAAAATATTACATGATTATGAGCAATATACTTAAAAATAAAAATGTTGTTATGAACAATGTACATTAATCTATTCACTTTATTGAACATGTGTGGATGCTGTCCAATTAATATATTTCTCTTTGTCCTTTGTCTCATGAGATGATTCCAATAGAGAATGAAAGTGCTTAAATTATTTTGATCCCAAAAAAAAATAAAAATAACTTAATAATTAAGTGGAGAATTTTCAATGTAGAGATTGCAAATTTCAAGACCAAAGCATATATGATGTGGGAAAGTGAAGAAGAGAAGGATAGAATAGACCAATGTGACTAGACTGGGCCCCATTAATAAAATAATTCAATTATCACTTGATTATGGTCAAGATTACAAGTAGAGTGATTTTAACCTTAGCAAAGCAACTGACCAATCATATGGCACATACATGTTTGAGGCATCAAAACTTTATAAGATTTCTGAAATTCAAACCTTATTATATCGTTTTCAATTGGAATATCCATTGAATTTATTATCCGTATCATTCTTTGATTCGAAAATTAATCGTTCAACTTATGGCGCTTATGAAATACAATCACCTCAAGCCAATCATAATCTTATACTGTGCTTTGTACTGTAAAATGTATAAAAAAATAAAATTGCGCCTCTACTTTAATCTAATGGTAAATGCTTAATCCTAACAATTGGATGTAGAGCGAGGTCATAGGTTTGAGTCCCCAGACTGGTGCTGGGGATTGGTTATTGAATTTATTATCCATATCATCCTTTGACTTAAAGGCTAACCGCCGCACTCCTAGTGCTTATGGGGCGTAATCACTTCAAGCCAACCTTAAACTTGTACGGTGTTTTGCGCTACTAAATGTATAAAGAAATTAAATTAGCTCACTGATAAGCATTTGATACTAATAGTATCAATATATAATATAATTATTATTTGTCTTGAAAAAATTAGTAGCTTTGAACTAGAATGTGAAGAAATTTGTAGAGAAAAGTTAATGGAACGGTTGAACTGATTGTGAAAATTGAAGTAACGTGTAACAGAGAGGTGCACAAGGAAAATAATTCACTTTCACAAGAAAAGCTAGCTTAGTGTTTGTTTTAGGATATTATTAATACGTTTATTCAGGTCACATATTTGAAAAATAGAAAAATTTCGCAAGTCAACACTGACTCAAATTATAGTAAATTTGTCCATTGATACGTTACTTGGATATTGAATAAAGCAAAATGCACAAGCGGTTGCATATGATGAGGATATAGAGATGGCAAGTTAAATTACTTGGGAGAAACTATAGTGCTGTTATTGATTAGTTGGACTAATGATATCGTCTTTATATTTATATATTTAAAATTTAAAATTTAAATATAATAAAATATTATCTTGTCAACATACATTTGATAGAAAATTTCATCTTTTGTGAAAAGGCATTTAAAAAGATGAAAAATGTGAAATAAGTTATCGTAAGTCACTTAACTCCTTCTATGCAAGATAAAAAAAAATATTGTGATAGGCCCCTAGTTGAGGGACTTGGAAAAAGGTACACAGATGTAGTTCCTAAAAACAACGCTAATGATGAATGACCAAATTAATTTGTCACCGATATAATGATTCAAGTGTTTTGTAATATTGTCCCGCCGACGTGTATCTAATGAGGTGCATTTTTTTAAAAAACAAATCTCCTCGTTTAATATATATTCTGAAATAATATCTCAATACGATGAACCTCCTTATCAGTGCCATGGATTCATTGGTTATCATTAGAACCAAAGTAAACCATGTGCATAAGCATGTGGGGAAAGAAGAAAACTATAAGAATACTACTAATTTGTCTTATAAATTTGGATGGCACACGAGTTGGGGGGAGGAGCTATTCCCCCATCCTTGTCCCCGAACTCCCCACCCCGTCCCCTGTTGAATTTTATTCCCCTGTCCCATTTCATGAATTCCTGCGAAAATTCCTAAAATAGCATACCATCACCTATTCATCTTAAATTTAGAATTAAAAATTAAGAATAAAAATTAGAGTTAGGAATAAGAATGAAGTTTAAACAGTCCATATCTTCTTTTTTTTTTTTTTTGATTCATTGATTCTTATGATTCAGATGAAATTAATAAAAAGAATAAAAGGAAAAAAATATTACATGTATATATAAATACAGTTAAGGAATCTTAATTATTTAATAGGGTGGGGAGTATAATCTCCATCCCCATCTCCTAATTAGCCTCAAACAAGGTTTTGAAAATCGAACTGGTTGGTTAAACTGGTGACCGGATGCCAGTTCAATTTGATTGAAGTATAAAAATTAGTGATAGTCAAAACTGATTGAACTGGTCAAAAGCAGTTGAGATCAGGTCAAAATCAGACCAATTCAATAGGTTCATTTTTTAAAATAAAAAATAAAAAATATTTAAAAACAAAGAAAGAGTAAAAAAGAGGAGAAATTATGAGTTGAAGATAATGATTAAAGATTTGGACGTGTGATTTTTTTAAACATAAATTTATTTTTTTGAAATTTAATAAAGTAGTAGTTATATGTGAATGTTTTTTTTAATTTATTATTTTATTTTGTTTAATTTCTCTTAGATTATATTGAATATTTAGCTTGAAAGAATTTATTTTTACTTGGAGTTGAAGCATGAAACGAATAATTATTTAAATTAATGTGAAACATTATTTTTTATTTATTTATAATTTAATAATTGTGAAATAGTATTATTTTCTAAAAATGTACTTAAAAATAAATAAGTTAAATTTTTTTCAAATAATATTCTTCTTATATCAATTGGAAATTTTATTTTTTGTTAATATTAAAATATTATATATATTTATAAAATTAAATATAATTATTACGTCATTATAATATCATATCGGTTCAACTAATGGTCCAACCAGTTGAACTAGTGACTAGTGACATCACCAATTCTTTGTCCGATCCGATTTTAAAAACATTGATCTCAAAGGTGCTTTCATTTCCATCCCCATGGGGAAAAATTCCCCAAATTTAAGGACTCAAATTCGGGGATCCCCTTAGAGATCCGAAGTTGGGATTTATTTTGACATCCCTTCTTATAAATTAGTGTAATTATTGAATTTGTTGAATATATTTCTCTCACATATCATCCCACTATTTGATATTTCACTATCACATTCCAAAATAAAACAATAAAGAACAAGAAGAAAATAATAATAATAATAATAATAATAATAATAATAAATATACTTATATTTTGATGCAATACAAAGTTTCCTTAAGGAAGAATTATTTGGGAACACTTAAATGACAAAAATAACAAGAAAAGAAAAAAAATCAAAATTCCAAAGCAGCAAAAATAGTTCTCTTCTTTCTTTTTATTTCATTTTTATAATGGAATATTGCAGAGAACTCCAATTAATTAAATATGGAAACGAATCATAATTGGCATTTCATATTCTCATTATATTACGTTTTTTTTCTCAAATTTATAGAGAAAAAACCAACGAAAATCATGAAAAAAGACAATATAAAGATCAATAAATGTACTACTGAAATACAAACATATAAGAGAAATATTTGAGTTTTGATACCAAAATATGTGTGGAAGAGAGGTATTTTGATATACTTTTATATACTTTGTGCTTGTACTATTTTTAAAATATAGAAAACTATTTTTCTTGTGTTACAGTATTATTTAATTTATACTTTGATGCTCCACCGTCTCATCTAATTTATATTGAAGTGAATGTTCACCGATCGAAGATACAACAATCACCAATCAACAGCATGTAAGAGTATCAAAACCCTTTCTCGGCGAAATTGCTAAAAACGCAAGGGAATGGATGAAAATAAGCAATTACCTAAGTACCCTCACTTGGGAATTTCGTATCCACTTGATACCCCTCGTCCGTTGCCTCACGCATGAGCCCCGTGGCCCCCTTCCCAGTCCACGTGTGCATGATCCAGAGAAGGTATTTTGGCCATTTAGCTTCAATCCCTAATATCAGCGAACAGGGGGAGGGAAACATTATCCAATGGCACTTTAGTAAAAATCTCACACTCATAAGGGCAATATACACCGGCCACTTTCTATAAAATCCAGAATGCACCCTGCCCGCATCCTCCTTCCTCGTCTCTCTTGGCTCTCTCTATAAAGCCTCTTTTCTCTCATCTCCAGCCCTTCCTTTCTCTCTATCGCCACCGCCCGCTGCGGAGCCAGCCCCCTCGCCGCCGTCTATGCACGCCAGATCCGCCGAACACGGCCCAGATTTATAAATTTTCAACAATCCCATCTCGCCATACCTAAATATGTTCGTTAACATTTCTCTGGAATTTTAAATGATTCTCTACGTCTTATATTAATAAAATCCAACGCCTCTTTTCTTTTTTTCATTTTATTTTTGAGTCAAAATGCAAATTTTTTATAGCCCTCTTCATATCTCAACTGTACTTGTGATTTCTGAAGTTTAACCTTTTTCGCTTTTTTATTTTAACTGTTTTGGCCGTTTTATTCAATTTAATTTACTCTGTTCTTTTCAAGTTGAATTGGCATTTTTGCCCTTTGAGAATTTTGCTGACGTGGCATTTATTTTTCCTTTTTCCCCCCTTGAATCCGACGGTCAGGATGAGTTACCACCCGCGCGGAGTATTGACGCCTGGGGCGTCGCGGAAGCGGAAAGAGATGGACGCCTTTTATTCTTCCACGTTGTCAAAACCGTTAGTTCCACCAACGGCCGTCAGTCGTGCCGTTAGTGGGACAAACCCAGCTACGACGCCGTCTAAAGGAGCCGAACAGCAGCCCCTGTCTTCTAACCGGCTTTTAGCTGGTTATATGGCTCACGAGTTTTTGACAAAGGGCACGCTGTTCGGGCAGAAGTTTGACCCGGCTCGGGCCGAGGCTATGCCGGTGAACTCAGCTGAGTCAAAGAGAAACAGGCTGACCCAAATTCAGAATCAGAATCAGAGCCAGCCGTGTACGGAAGGCGAGCCCAGTGGAAAATCGAAGCCGCAGAGCTATGCTGAGGTGGCAAACTTATTGAAGAGAGACGGGGCCCAGATTCCAGGTATAGTGAACCCCACGCAGTTAGCCAGGTGGATTCAGATGTAGATTTTACACTCATTCGTGGCGAATCGGTGGTCCACGCGACATTCGTGTAGCCGTCCTTATAGAATTCTCGTCTCTCCTCAGGTGATGTTGTATCAATAAACGTGGAGTTCAAATTCTCTCATTGTCTCCCCTGAAAGTATCGAACAGCTCCAAATTTCACTCCCTCCTTTTTCTCTCAATCCTTTCTCCATGGATATGCAAAATTAACTCTGTTGTTCAGTTTCTTGTCTGTTGGAGGGGGGGATGGTCTGTTTGGGCATATAACGCATGAAGTGTGGACGTGCATGGATTTGCATGCAGATGAGTTGCACGTAATACTTACATACTTCCTCACTCAATGCAAACTATGCCACTGTTCTACTGATGGGTAATTTGTTTGCAGTGCAATCTTGGTGGGCAACTTCTGATGTTAAAAGTAAAAACGATTCCGAATTTTTGTTTTTCTACGCTTAAAAACCAGCTTGGAAATGAAAACAAAGTCGATATTAAGAATGAGCAATGAAAAATGTATAAGAAATGAGATGGACCTTGAGGCTGTTTGATATTTGTGATAATAATGCATGCCTCTAGCCTCTTGGATATTTCTGGGTTTCGTTGTCGAAGTTTCACTATTTTGAAGCATACTTCATCAGTAATGTGGTTGTTGATTTCTTTACTTGACCGGCCATGTAGAGTAATGATCATCATGTTAATAGTGCATTATATAATTACTTAAAAATAAATCATTTTTAGTCAATATGAACGAACATCTTTTTTGTTTAGTGAGATTTCCTCCTCCTCCTCCTCCTCCTCCTCCTCTTCTTCTTCTTCTTCTGGGTTAATAAATTATTTAGTTGGTACTGAATTTATGAGATGACTAAATATCACCATCACATACCCAAATGAAGTATATTGACGTCTGCTAAAAATGTCCAAGAATTGCTAATTATAACTATTTTTCATTTCATTTTCTTTGGTCATTTTTAATTGATAGCGCATACAGTGTTATCAAATTAGTATTGTGAAAATCTACGAATATGTAATATAATAAAGCTTTCTTTACTTGCAAGGATTGGCTATGTCATGCGCAAACCAAGTAATTGATTGTCTTTGTTCGCATATTTGAAGGCCATAATTCATAAAAGATTCGATATTTTACTTTGATTAGTCTTGAATTATACAGTATATTCATAATTATTGCATTTGCATGTACAAATGGATATATTTCATTCATTCATACAAGCAGTCAGGAAGCTCACTAGAGTTTTAAGTACTTTTAGCTTTATATTTTTGTGTGAAACTTATACCATTAAGCGAAAAGCCACTCAGACATGTACAGATGAATAAATGGATCCATATACATGCAACAATATTCATAATTTTCTTCATTATATATTCATAACAAACCTTTTCATCTTTTGCTCCGTTCTTAAAAGTTTTTAGGAAGCCCACAATCAAATCTTAAACATATTTTTTTTCTTGATTTATCTAAACCCAAGTAGAGTTTATTTTCTTTTTCTTTTTCTTTAGGTCCTTTTTAATCTCGTTCTTTCCTACAATTGTTCTCATGAAATACTGTTTCTTTTATTTAGATTTGTCAGAAGATTGTTATTCAATTTTTGCAATTACTTGAATTAAATATTTTTCTTAGAGATTTTGAGATGGGTTCTTGGTTTAAAAGATCAACATACTTGAAATGAGCCTTAGTCCTTGCCATATTATTTTTGTCGTGCAAAACTCATCTTTGAGGTTCGAAGATATTTAGCTTCTTATGTATAGTCAGAGGGCTGATTTTGAGTTGAGAGATTAGCGTAAAACCACAAGTAACCAAATAGTAGATGAGTTAAAATGCAGGATATCATGAATTTTTATCTATACAAGCAAACAGAATAAATTATTTATTTTATCAATCACATTCAATTTTATTGTTAATGTCCTTAAAAGAATAATGAAAATTCAGTCTGCTCCACTCGTATAAATATGCATGAGTGCATTAGACAATGATTTGCAATTGAACTCAAATTTAAATATACACCATACAAACAAAAAAGAAAAAGAAAAAATAATAGCGGTATTCCTAATATTTTTCAAAAATTTAATCATGACAAGAATTGTTTTGTAGTTGTCATTATGGATAATTAGGGACATGTATAATCTTTGGTGACAAGTTTTAATGTCATTATACATATTGTTACTATTAGTTGATAATGAAAACTTAAACACTAATTGTTATCATAATTAAATTTTTGCAAACAATTTTTGTGGCAAAACTACAGTTTATTATCACTTCATTTATATTATTAGTTGTTATAAAGTTCATATCATCACTTAAAAGATTCATCACTAATATTATTTTCCTTGTAGAATCAGAAAATATAAATATTGATCAAACAAACAAAAACAAAAAATACACAACTAGCAATGGTGTAAATTTGAGGAAAAAATTGACCAAACAGAATATAATTACACAAACTAGTCAAAACAAGTACATATATTTTGGCTCATAATTTTTCTTGCAGGGGCATGCCTATGAAAGATTAAGGTAAAAAACGTCCTCAATCAAAATGGGCCCTTTAGCCAGCTTACTAACGAAGAACAACCCAAAAAAGTCCAGTCCCATATGATGCTTGGTGGGCCCAATGGGCTCCAAGAGGCAAATTCGAACCGGTGTCTGAAAAACTATTAGCTGGATTACTGGGAAAGGTTGGCAAAAAAATTCAAATAACTAATCCAAGGATGTCATTGCTTCTCTATCTATCTATTTCTCACTTTTTTTTAGAGAAAGTTAATGTGAATTTAATGTACTTGGATTAGGGTTGCTCTTATGCATATGAGGATGAAGGTGATGCTATTTGTCCAATTAAATGATGATCCAAAGCAGATGGATATTAATGTTGGGAAAATCTCAAAAGACATTTCTACCCTTGAAATGACTAAAAACATCAATGTAGCCCAAGGTCCATGCATTTTTATTCAAGTTGACCCAACACAGAAATGACCCACCGTATAATTCGGTATCATATCCTTTAGAATAGGATACACAGGAGCATACTCAACCTTAATGTGACAAATCCACACATATGTTCCCCTATAAATTCCCCATGATTCTGATTGTTTTCGTATGTGTCTATTCGTTTTCTATTTCAACGTATTGCTGGATCTTGAACTCAATATCGAATTTACACATAAGAGAAATATACTTAGACCTAGGAATGTAAACAAATCAAGCCACTTCGTGAGCTTGACGAACTAGTTCAAAAAGTATTCGAATTCAAGTTCATATTGGTTTCGAGCCGAGCTTGTGCAAAATAATTCTTGTTCGTGAGTTGGCTCATGAGTTTATATTTTTTTAAAAAAAATATTTATATATAAAAAATATTAATTTTAGAATTTTTTATAAAATAATTTAACTTTTCGAGAACTTGAGCATATAATTCATTGATGGATTCAAACTTAACGAATTGAGTTGAGTCAATCTCGAACAACCGCTCGAGCCTCAATTTCTTTAGCTTGTCAAGCTCGACCTCAAACCTGAAAAAAGGTTAAAACTCGGCTCAACATGACTTGTTCTAATCATCCTCTAATCTTGTTTGGGTTGTAGGTCATAAATCCCACCGTTGGATCCGATCTCGAAATCACAAAAACATAAATAAACTGTTGTTACCGACCCGGATCAGACTTAGTGCCCCTGAATTTGGAGGGCAACAAAGAATGCAATATGCATTGTGCGTTTCAGACAAAGAAGTTTAACCCTGAGCGGGCGTGGCCAAGTGGCTTGTAGCCCACTGGCATAAGTCTCCCACATAATGTGGGAGGTCAGGAGTTCGAACCCAAACGGGCTCCTGATGTGTGCATGTGTATAAATAAAAAAAAAACCAGCGGGCGTGGGCCAAATAAAAAATTTCCGTCTTCTCTGACAGTGCAACTTTCTCCATCTAACCCACTCTCCCAAAAGCCAGCTGCATGTTCCTCCTGATTCAAATAGGACATCAATTCAGACATAAGTTTCAGAATATTAAATACCAATCACACGACTCTTACGCAGAGTTTAATGGTATAATAATTTATGTAGATAATGCTTTGCACACTGCGTCCGCTGTCCGCACCATTTTTTTGCCAAAAAGCAAATCTTAATTACGGAATTGATTCTGACCAAGAAATACTACTTTATTAGAAGAAAGAAAATAGGACAAGAAAGGGGAAAAGTAAAGAGAAAGTGATGACTAGGGGATGCATTAAAAATATGGACAAGATGAATTGTCCCACTTTGACGAGATTCCAACTCAAGTCTCGTAATTTTGGTACTCATTTCATCATTTAAATTAGATATAATTGCCTGAAAATTCTTACTATATATTTTTTTTAAAGAGAGCATTATAAATAATAAATTTTTATCCTTTTAATAAATTAATATTTTTTTATTCTCAAATTGAATAAATCAAAGTATAAACTAAACAAATGCTCAAACTTGAGATATTCCACATAGTAAATGAGACTAACGCCGTTGGACAATTCTTACAGTATATTTGAATCTTGAATTTTGAATAAAAAGTTTCAAGGAATATTTTTTTTCAAGTTTCAAATAATATAAGTTTATATTTTAAATTTTGTACATATACATTTTTTTCTCGTTGAAGTATTGGAGAAATTAAAAATTTTACAAAATGTAGAGGTACCCATGAATAAAATTACCATCTTGTACCTTACCTGAGAGGATCTTTGCTGGGTTTGCTGCTCCTCTCGCTTTTCTTTTTCGCTAAAATTACTATTAAACCAAACCCGAAGAATTAAGGACTAAAGATTTCCTTTTAAAATAATTAAATTATAAATTTCTTCCCTATATTTTTATACTTAAAAAAATTTCATTAAATGTGCAAGTGCCTATGTAACTAATTTTATTTGTTTATCTAATATGTACACTTTTCGTTATTCTTCATTTAGAAGGTAATTGAAAGAGCTTATAAACACCTCAAAATATTTTATGAAATATTTAATAGCTTATAAAACACAAAAAAATATTTGATAAATTTTTTACCAAAAAATTTATAACCTTTATGAACTCTACGAGAAATAGTTGGCTGCCGACCCTAATTTTTTAAAGAAACATAGGAAATTTTTTTAATTCAAATGATATTAATTACAATATATCATAATTAATATCTTATAAACTCTAAAATTTAATTTTACTCAAATAATTCAAAAACTTAATTTTCAAACAAAATCTAATATCTCATTAGCTTCCAAAAACCATTTTAGAATTTTATAAAAATTTTAAAATAAATTTAACGAGACACCCAATTAATTATATTTTACTTGGCACATTGTATTAACTATTATTAAGCACGAAAAATGCAAGGCTTGTTTTTCTATATTTTGGGAAAATATTTTTCAATCCCAAAAAAATTTCAAAATGCATGCATATTCCTCAATCTTTCTCTCAAAATACTATAATTTTTCTCAAAAAACTCATCATAATTCACCCAAAAAAATCCTACACTATAAAAAGCACACCTACCCCCTCATTTTCTCACTTCATCTTTCACATCACCCATTTATTTATCACTCTATCACTTCACTTATATATACATACACATATATATGTTTCACATTGTAAACCCAACAAAAAAGTTATTGATTTAACATTAACAGTAAAGTTTTTCTCCTTCTAAAACATAAAGAAACAAATAATTCATTCTAAAATCATTTTTCATATTTCCCTAAAGCACATTCTTCAAATTTCTCCCAAAAATTCATTTTCCCGAAATATTTTCTACAAAATGCATAAAATATAAGAGAATAAACCCACAAATTTCAAATAAATTTGAGAGCACGTGTGCGCACGTAACACGCACACACAAATTCAAACAAATGAAGCAGAAAAAGATACATTTTTCTGCCAAAGCCTACTACAGAGCCACCATGAAAACCATTTATTCTGTTTTTCCTTTCTGGGGGGTCACCCTTTTGCTGCACTGTATCACGGAGACAATTAACAACCCCTAAACATTGTACAGATTCCCCCAAAATTGAAATCCCATTTAGCAGCAAATATAGAATGGGTTTCCACTTACCAGTTTTCTGGCAGTGGATCCGTACACCTGCCCCCCACCCGGACCCAAAGTTAATGTTTGGACATGAATTATACATTTTGAATTATATGCTTTAGGAGAATAAATTTTGAGAATGAGATTGGGAAATATAAAATTTGTGTTGGGAAATGTGATGGTAGTATTTAAATATATTTTTTATTTAATTTTATTATATATTTTGGGAGAATGAATAATGAAAAAATTATGGGAGAATGTGAAATGAAGGTTAGGGAATATAATCAATGTTTGGTTATATTTTTCAGAATAGTAAAAAATGAATTTTTGGGAGTTTTGATATGTTTGATTATTTGTATGGGGCATTCTTTACTGTAAATGTCAAATTAATGCTTTTGTGTTAGTGTTTGAGGGTAAAATTTGATATTAGTGAATTTTTTTAATTGTAAAAATAATAATAAAAAATATTGTGTATATGTGTACATATATGTAGTGAATGAATATGATTATATTGTAATTTTGTAATGATTGATTAAATAATTAAATGGGTTGTATATTACAATATTTCATAGATTTATTTGTATGTTGATATTTTTATTATTTAATAATAATAATAATTCTTTTATTTATACACACGCACACAAGTTAGGAGTCTATTAGTGTTTGAACTCCTGACCTCTCACATTATGTGGAAGACTTATGCCACTAGACCACAAACCACTTGGCATCATCATCATCATCATATAATTACTATTATTATTACATTATTATTATTGTTATTATCATTACTATTACATTATTATTATTATTATTATTATTATTAAATTTTATATGGGAGGAGAGAGAAGTGGGGAATGGGATGACTTTTGCCTTGGAGAATGCAAAATTAAATGATTTTTTGGTTAATAGGCAAGAAAATGAAGGACTTTTTGGGTATTTAATGTGTAAAAAAATGAAAAAAAAAGGATGGAATTTTTGAGAATGTTTTCCCGAAACAGGCT
This sequence comes from Jacaranda copaia, assembly GCA_014898725.1. Classification (NCBI taxonomy): domain Eukaryota; kingdom Viridiplantae; phylum Streptophyta; class Magnoliopsida; order Lamiales; family Bignoniaceae; genus Jacaranda; species Jacaranda copaia. The sequence continues at coordinate 538,589 of JACGDI010001551.1, read as the reverse complement.
TGTTCCGGGAGAATATTTCCAAACAAAGCCGATGTATTTTTGTTTATATTTTGAGAATAGTAAAAAAAATTATCTTTAGAAACTTTGGTATATTTATTTGTGTTTTGAGAGGAGACAATTTCTACTGTGATAGTCAAATCAATATTTTTTTTGTTAAGTTTTTGAAGTAAAAATGAAATTAAATAATTTTTTATTGTTAAAATAAAAAAAAATATATGTACGATATGTATAATACGTATGTATATATTCAAAAATGTGAAAGTTTTGGAGATAATGAAATATTGAAGATGGTGTTTTGAGAAATTTAATTTGATAATTTGGAGGAAAATTTTTTATATGTTTGATTATATTTTGAAAAAATAATTTTATTTTCCCAAAATGTAACCAAAACATAGCCAAGCTTTTTGTCCACTGTTCTTGCACCAGCTCAGCTATACAATTCAAGTAAGAAAATAGTAAGGAGCCAAACATGCATATATTTTTTACTAAAATATCAAAATGGATTTTTTTTTTTTAAAAATTCCATTTTCTATCCTTGATTATCTTCAAAAACTCCCCATATTCCCCACATATATATATATATATATATATTATTTTTATAATAAAAATATTATTAAATTTTATTTTCACCTGATAAATCCAACATAATAAGTATTGATTTGACATAATTTACATCCCATAAAACTAAAAAAAACACTAATTCGACAACGACAGTAAAAAATATTACATCCCAAAATATAAACAAATATACTAAACTCCTTAATAGCAATTTCAAATTCCACAATCCTACTTCTAAAATTCATTTTTCTAAAATATATGTAATAATTGCCATCAAAATATAATCAAACATTCTGTACAATTTTATGAATTTTAAGTTTTTAACCAATTATGGGAAAGAATTGCTAGTGTCTCACATTAATGAAATAAATAAGTTGTGGTCTCTATATACGATTTTGGGCAATCTTAACCTCTTGAGCTAGTTTTTTGGATTGAGTTAGGCCCAAGATCGATTATTTAATATGGTATCAAAGCCATTATTCCTAATGTTAAGTTACCTAGTATTGTTGAGCCACCCATTTTATATTATTTCACACTCCAAATGTTCATTTTAGTCATGTGCGTGGTATAATAGTGTCCCATATTGGTGAAAAATAATAATTTGTGGTCTCCATATGTGATTTTGGATAATTTTCACTTTTTGAATTAGATTTTGGAGTTGAATTAGGCCAAAAGTTCATCATTCAACAAGAATAGAGGTCCATGGTGTAGTCCGTTTACCAATGGCCAACGTTTTCAAAGTCAATCATATAAATAATTGATGATGTTATTTATTATTGATCAAATTGATTGGTTCAATCATTGATTCAATAGATATGATATTACAATAACTTATCAAGTCAATCATATTCAATTTAAAAAAAATAATATTAACAAAAAATGAATGAGTTTCAATGTCGAGTTCCGATTAGATCTTAACAGAAGAATGGAAGACAATCTGTGCATATGGGCGTTTATGCCGACCACTTTTCGGTCAAAATCTCAAAAATTTAAAGCAAAATCAAAATTTTGTTTCCGTCTCATAGTTAACTATGGGAAAAAGGAAAAAGAAAAAAGATACTTCCGTAGCCGCCCCATATGTGTGTGTGTGTGTGTTTTAATTGAAAAGACAAAAAAAAATAATCTACTTTTTTATATTATTATTTTCAAAATGTGATCGCTCGTTGTCAATGTCATTTTCTTTTAATTTTAAGTGAAAAATATTATAAAAATAAAAATAAAAAGTTAAGACAAATGAAATATAATTTGCACTTCCACTTGGGAAACACGAACTGTGGGATCAAAAGTAATCCCAGATGGATTGGTGATAATGCTGCCCGTGATGGGTTTTTTTTCCTTTTAATTTATTAAAATTTAAAATTTCATACTTGTATATGTAAAGAAATGCTATTAAACTAAGGGCTTGTTAGTTTAGATTTTTGAATACATTATGGAAAATACTTTGGGGGAGTAGTTTTTTAGGATGTGGATTAGGAAATGTGATGATTGTTTGTTTGTATTTTGAGTGGTAAGAACAGAATATTGTGAAAAAAAATTATTTGTTTCATAATATTTTGGGTAGAAATAAATTTGACTATAAATATAACATCAGTCAATTTTTATTGGATTATTGGGGTGAAATAAATATTTTAATATTATTTATAAATATGTATATATAAATTGTGTGATTGGTGTATGTATCTATATCTGCAATGATGGATTTAGAGCAGGGTATTGGAGAATGGATTTTAGGGGGAATTTTTAAGAGCATGTTGGGGATTATTTTGTATGTTTTGGGAAGTGGAATTGGGAGTGTGATAATTAATGGTTTGTTTGTTTAAGAGCATGTTTGGATATATTTTCAAAGGCATTTTCTGGCTTCTATCAAATTCAAAAAGTGAAAAGTTAGAGCCTGTTTGGTTTTGTTTTCAAATATCATTTTCATTTTCTTCTGAAATGAAAACAAAAAGTTATCAATTTCTCTCTTATTTTATAGATATTTTTATTTTTAGCACATTTTTCAAATATACTTTTACAATCTTTCCCCATTTTCACACTTTATTTTTCTTCTATTCTTATTTGCATAACTTTTAATACAAAAATACAGCAATATCCAAATGCAATCATTTTCAACCCTATATAATCATTTTATTTTAAACAAAATATCCAAGCAATATTTTATTTTTAAAATCACATTTATAACTAACTTTTCACTATTCTTTTTTCACAAAAAATGAAAATGCCTCCAAAAGACAAAACCAAACGGCCTCTTAGTTATAAGTTTATATTTGAAAATAAAATGTTGTTTGGATGTTGTGTCTAAAATAAAATAATTATGTAGAATTAAAAATAAGAAGTATTTGGATGTTGTTTTGTTTTTATGCTGAAAATCATGCAAATGAGAGTAGGGAAAAATATGATGTGAAAATGGAGAGAAAATATAAAAATGTGTTTGGAAAAATATTTGCGAGTGAAAATAAAAAAAATTGATAACTTTCTAATTTTATTGTCAAGAGAAAATAAAAATGGGAAGTGAAAACAAAACCAAACGAGCACTAAATTTTGAGAATTGAAAAATAATTAGGAGTTTTGGTGCCAAATAAAGCCTTACTAATTGTTAAATTTTTTTAAGACAAAAGAAAGTGAAAACTATTCCAATTTTGAACGACCAGTGGGATCTGCTGCACTGACATAACGGCCGGGATATCCACTTCTGACACAAAGTCTGCCGCTTGGCCGCTTCGGATTCCGATGGGGTACTTCTAAGCATCCACGTCACAGACCAATACTAATCTTGTCGGTGCCCAGCCCCACTTTTTCTTTTTCTTCTGCCTTTTTTTTTTTTAATTTATCAATTTAATTTGTTTGATTTGCTTTGGAATTTTAGATCGAAGTATTTATGCAAAATTTATTTAAATTATGAACGTCCGCTGACGAAGAATCGCCTGAATATTTTCATTTTTGGGAACCCTATAAAATTTATACTCTGCATTTGAAATTTCCAAATAAAAAGAATTATTTAAAAATTTTCATCCTCAAAATTTAACAAAATTTATCGTATGCATTTAAAATATTTATTGATGAGAAATTGCGTAAAAGCTTTCCTTCTCAAAATCTACGAGATTCACTCAATTATTTTTTAAAAATTATTATTTCAATTGAAACAGTAATATGACATTAATAATCATCAATTACTGATGCTGCAAAGAGTTGAATGGTCCGGAAGTCCGGTGGATTGAGTTGATATTG